>CM031242.1:759928507-760150239 GCA_018340775.1 Taxus wallichiana var. yunnanensis | reverse complement strand
AACATTTACACATTCCTTAGTCTTCAAGAGTATTATAACCTTCACCAACATCCTTGTTATCATCACTTTGCATAGATGAATTTTCCCCCTATAGTGCTCCCCACCTTTCAACCAACTTAACATATGGGGGACTTGATGCTTCTATCTACTTACCCGAGCCACCTTCCCAAACTCGACCATTTTCCTCTGACCTTCAATCTCTCACCAACTGCCACTTCACCCACACCCTTCTCCATTGATGTGCTTGAGAGGGATTTAACTTTGGTTTCTATGAAGGCATCCATATTGTCATTATTTTCACCATTGGTAAGCATAAAGACTATAGTGATATTGGAGTTTCAGAACCACCTTCCAATAAGGCTTGATTCAAACTCATTGAGGACAATAAACATTCCCCACCACATTCACCTACCCGACCACCTTAAAATACGAGTTGATGGATCTAGAATCCATTCCTCCTAACATTTTTTTTTCATGAACACCATTTCCATGGGACCACTTTAGAACAAGTGAATTTTTTTTTTTGATTTTTTTTTTTTTGATAATTGTTGGTTCTAAATACATAATTTAGAACTCACAATTCAAATAACCATTCATATAATAAGCAACCATATGCATTTGTAATGACTCGGAGTACTTCCGATCTATTCATTCCATGACTCGGTAATCTACCGATCTATTCATGAGTAATAAGAGTCGGTGTTTTTATTTAACACATCACTCTTGCGGTTCTCTTCCCTAATGGGAATTGAGAATGCTCTGTCAAGGAATCTAAGCTGAATAACTGTTACCATTATCCATCGGCATCTCATCCCTTAGACTAGGTGAATCAGGACAACGCAATCAGCAGCTTGCGATACTTTGGCCAAAGATTTGAAACATACTGTTCATGTCTCGTATTCCTTAACGGCATACTCGTCAATCTGGAATACGTCCTTCACCCCATTCATATGTTATATAGAATGTCTTATACTGATTACTGTCAGTCCTTTCTTTCACAGCTGAATCACTCGGAGGCAGATTAACAAGGTGATAATGTTATATGGATGCCTACGAGGATTAGGGATATGATGACATACTGGTTCAACCTTGCAGTTCAACCAGTGTGTCATGACACCCCAAATCTTCGAGGCAGTCATATAACATGACCACGTTCTTAATCGGTCCCTGGGTAACTCGTGCGAAATCAAGTGTAAATCTCAACGATCAATGCAAGGGGTGTCGCCATAAGTCACCTGCATTGTTGTAACTTCGAGAAGATCCTAATCTTCTCGGAGGTACAGCCCTGCAGTCGACTTTATGCCGTCAACCTTTAGATCCGCCTCGAGAAGATCTACCCAAAACAAGCGTTACGCACTAGAGTTTAAATTACTTCTTAAGACTTTTCCCTAAGGTTAGCCTTTCCAAATCCCTGGATTCATTTTCTTAAGACGACCCTCCTCTATTATTCCATTACTTGGTAGAGGTATTATGGTCTAGTTTCTATCAAGGAGTCATTAGAATACATCTGATTCTAAGCAACAGATTCAGACAATATCTCATAACCTATGCTTGAGATTGCCACCTGAAACTCCATTGATTGCCTATCAGTTCTCTTAACTGAATTCATATCATACCTTTCATTTTAAAGCTATGAATGATTAAGAATCCAATCTACTATTGTCCTATTATACTTAGGACTAGGGATTAGTAATTCAATCCAACTTGTTTAGCGTTATCTTTTAGGCTCAATTTTTAACCTATCTTCTAGAGAGACAATATTTAAATTACAATATTGCATTATCCAGATCAAATTAGAACTACTAAATACTCATAAGAATTTAGTCTAATTACTTACAAGCTTTCATTGTCAATCACAAAAGCATCCATATTATACAAAGATAACTATGCCTCTTCGTTACGTAAACCGAAGAAGTTCATCATTCATAATAGAATACAACACATAAGTATCAAACACTTATTTTCATTCCTTTCGAAACTCGTACAATTACATTTTATGCAACAGCATACTTGATATAATGCTAACGGAAAAGAAACATCTTTTCTCATATAGTACATCCATAAAATCAAGCTGTAATTCATAATAAATCAAATAAACTATCTGATCGGACTGCCAGATCTGCATTGTATTTACCTCTTACGGCAACCATCTGCAAAAATAGTCAACATGAGTCAGTTCAATGAACTGAGCATGATAAGCACTAACTTTTAAAACAATTGCAATCCATCAATTGTTTCCATTAAACACCCTGTTTAAATGAGATCAAATATCCAAATAAGAAAACATATTCAGGCTATGTCCTTGTAATACTAAATGATTACAAACATGTAACTCTATCATTGTTACAGAATAGTCTTAAACACTTTCTAATTTTTCATCAGATATTAAAGAAACAAGAACGAAGGCATATAAACAATCATTGAATCCAAATCACGACACTGGTCAGATTGTTGCATTCTTTCAAAAAAAAGGAAATATCATAACAATTTGGAATCCTACCAAAACGTTACCAAATTAATTTCCTACTGATAGTTCATTATCAATAATATTAAATAAAGGAAGAGAAAGAATCAATCCATTCTTACTTCCCTTTTTACATAAGTTCATCAACATCTTGCCTTCACTTATGAGAACAGTCAACCAGTATATAAATGAACAAGTTAGACAGGCCGAAATCAAGATCACTGTTCTAAATCACGAAAATAGAAACCCAGCAAATCTCTTGTACAGCAACTAACACATCAACTATCCATAAATCAGTCTGATGTCCAAAACTAGTTTCTCACCTAAACACAGTAAGGCTTTCGAACCAAGTTCGAAAGCAAGAGCTTCAAGCGTATTGCTGTAACCAACAACTCTATAACATTAAGCCTTTTAAGGTTTCCGAGAAACTATGCTATGGTGACCACACATTGATTCCAATTCATGATCAGTCAATCGAATTGAACAAACAGAAAGGAACTTAGCATACTTATACTTTCTCAGTCTATCGGGCTGAACAAACGGAAAGGAACACCATCAATCGATCCCTACCTTGGTGCATGCAAATCCCTAGTGCAACTCACCCAAACAGGGCCAGAACGCGAAAACAGTCATCAATGACGCATATAAAAATCAGACAAACAATCAAGCTCTTATTTCAACCAAGAAACCCGACTGTACTCTGCCAATAATTTAGCACAAATAGAACAGGTTGAATATGTAGTTGATCACCTAAGGAATCTGTACCACCAAAGCAACATGCAACACAAAGTACTCCAAGAAAATACAGAGGTCTTCAGTACAGATTTTCCTTCAAGTCACTGGATCAACACTTAACAACTGTATATACACATTCTAACTTGAACAGTGACCAAAATAGAAATAGAACATTGAAACGTCTCCTCACAGTCGTTCGGAATTCAATCCTAATAAATCCACTAATTCACACTACATACTGATAACGGATTTGCGCCCATAATCACAAACCCAACAACAGTATAAAAATAGAATTAATTGATAAATCCTTCCATGCCATTCAAGACAAACATTCCGAATGAAACAAGTATAAGCAAATCAATATACTTTCCAAAACAATGAAATAAATGAATCGCTTGAAACCTTTGAACAATTTTCGCAAGGAAAGGCAATACATCCACAAAAAGTCAATACTCGGTATTTACTACAATAATGATAGCCACAAAACTGTCTTTTCCACAAGGCTTCCACGACCATATAATAACAAAACTCAAGATGAATCTACATTCACAAGTAGATTTCGTAAGCGATTCAATCATGAAATCCCGAGTCGTTAAAGACTATGGTAACTCATCGATTGCCTATTCCAAGCCGAAATTAGAAAACAATGAAACCCACAAAGTATCATTAATCGCTGTTAACAAAACCATGACAGAGCTTCAAAATCTTCAAAGCACGCGTAACAATCAAATGGTACACGGTATCATTCCCTCTATTGTCTCACAACAAGCATTGACGATCGAAAGTCGAAAGACAAAAGCAGATGATCTATACCCTTCACAAGTATATTCGACGGGCTCTCGCCAAAACAAAGCCGAGCATTCAAACCTTATAAATATAAATCTCTCATATTTAAACCAGAAGGAATACACAACAAACAGAGTTGAAGTTCGATTTCAACAAACACCCAACAAGCGGAAATTGCCAAAAATCGAACCAGAAGAGATACAGAGCCAAAATCAACTAAATCTTCATAGAAAATTTATCTAATCTTCACAAACAAATGAACAGAGTTGTTTTAATGAAGACATTTGAAAGACAGCAAAATATTTAAAGGATAGGGCCTAACATGCCTGTATTTTGATCGAATTTCCGAAGAAGACAACAGGAAGAGCTCAAACTTCCTTTTCTTTTTCCCAAATACAGCGACCAACAAAATTTTTTGTCCGTTTACAATATATCCTCCATGGCAGAGAAAAGAGCCAGAGAAATTCATTCTCGCCATGCAACTCAAAGAGAACTGGTGCGAAGAACCAGTAAACTAGCAGAGAGAGAGAGAGTAGACCGAAAATCGCGATACACCAAACAAACCTTCCAACTTCTCGTTTGCATGCCTTCGCGAGCTCCGGCTCGACTCCCTAAACAATAAATGCCATTAAACCAATTTTCCCGCCTAATCTCTACTCCCACCGACCGCCAAAATTGGCGACAGTCCATCAAAATCTCAAGTTCATTTCAAAACTTAGTAATTGCCAAGTCTGCCAAGGTTAGCCGCCGCCTAAGCCTCCGCCATCTGCCTGTCCCTCATCCTTATCCTTCCCATTTATTGCCATAGAGAATAGCGCCCATGGTTCGCCACCCTTCAAAGGCCCCTTCTCATAAACTCTTAGTTAGCTAGGTTAGTATCTTAGGTTAGAGTTTTAGGGTAAGAACCATGCTAACCATTTTGCACTTAGTTATTATTTTAGGATCATAACACATAGCCTAGGTCTAGGTTAGACTAACAATAATCTAACCCCTAGGTTAGGTTATTGTTTTAGGTTACTAACCCTTAGTAATTCAGTTTGGTCCTTCTCCTGAAAACTCGGAGAGACCTGCATCATACTTTCTAGAACAGAGTCACTCCTGTTCTTATTATTGCATCATTGTATGTCAATGAATTATTACCTGGTCTTTAATCGAGACCTTCCAGATATACCAGATATCGGGAACCGTTTCATTTCTCAAGATCTGCCTGAGTCATACTCCTGACCAGCTTACCAAATGCTTCCATACCTTGCAACCTGTTCAAGGTTCGGGATCTAATTTTATCACTTCACAAAATTAAAGCATTACTTGGATCAATTCCTCTGGTCCAAGTCTAGATATTATTGATGAATACCTGTATAATTTCATTCCGTGATCAGATTAATATTCAGTCACAAGATGAAATAAATAAAAGAGTCTATTAATATTTTGACTCAGTCAAGATCTGCAATCTGCAAGAAATTTAATACATATCAAGCATGATTCCCGAATCGAGGTACACAATCCATTTACTAGAAATCACATATCAACACTTGAATGCTTAGGAGAAAGTAACAACAGTTCAGGGTGTTACATGCTTCCCTCCTAAAAGGATTCATCGTCCCGATGAATTACATATTAAACTTAACCTTCCGGTCAATCAATTTATTAGTACACAAACAATGTGTTTACTTCCATATTTAATAGTTTCAGAAATCAATGTCACCTCACTTTTATTCAACCTGAATAAAGTCTGCCTTAATCAGGCTTTCATAAATACTTAAAAACAATCAGTTCATAAAGTATTTCATCAATGATTTCATTACATTGCAAAAAAAGAAGGAAAAGCAGTTTTCATCTCTTCCGGGTTTTCCCAAGTTGCACTTTCTTCGCTAAAGCTGGTCCCCTTTGGACCTTACATTGCTGAATATCTCGATTCCTTAAATGCAACTGGCGAGTTTCCAGCACCCTTGTGGGTTTAACCACGATTATTCCTGGGTCCTGGACCTGCAAGGAATTCCAATTTAAAACATGTGACAGATCTGAAACGTATTTCTTAAGCAAAGAAATATGGAAAACATCATGCATACGAGATAGAGCAGGAGGCAATGCTAAACGATAAGCTACAGGATTGATTATCTCGACAATTTCAAAAGGTCCCACATATCGTGGTGACAACTTGGCAGCCTTGCCAAAAGTTATAGAACTCTTTCTGGGTTTAACACGCAGAAAAACCTTATCACCAAGCTCAAACTTTCTATCAACCCGCTTAAGGTCAGCATAGCTCTTCTGTCTATCCGCTGCTTCCTTTAATCGTTCACGAATCAGCTTAACTTGCTGTTCCATCTCTGTGAGAATCTCTGGTCCAATTACCACTCTATCCTCTACACTGTCCCAACTTACAGGGGTTCTGCACTTTCTTCCATAAAGTGCTTCAAAAGGTGCCATCTTAAGAGATGAGTGATAAGTGTTGTTGTATGCGAACTCAACTAATGGGAGATACTCTTCCCACTTATACTGTTGATCCATGCAATACATTCGCAACATGTCCTCCAACACTTGATTTACCCTCTCGGTTTGCCCATCCGTTTCGGATGATATGCAGAACTGAAGTTTAGTTTCGTTCCTAGGGCTGCGTTAAGCGTTTGCCAAAACCTTGACGTCATTCTAGGATCCCTGTCAGAAATAATCAGTTCAGGTACACCATGCAATCTGAAAATTTCGTGTACGAACCTCTTGGCTAGCACTGGAGAATCATCCTTTAGATTTCCAGCGATGAAATGAGCTACCTTAGTTAGCTTATCTACAACTACCAGGATAACATCATGTTTATTCCTGGACATGGGTAGTCCTTGTACAAAATCCATGGTTATTACTTGCCATTTGTACTGCGGTATGCTATGAGGATACAACAATCCAGCAGGATGCATATGCTCTGCTTTCACCCGCTGACATTCCAGACAATGAGTCACAAAATTTATCACATCCTTTTTCATACCTTTCCAGAAGTATTGCTGTTTCAAATCAGCTAACATTTTTGTGATACCCGGGTGTCCAGAGAAAGGTGAATTATGAAATTCAACTAACAACTTCTTTCTCAAATCATCCAGCACAGGAACATATACCCTATTTTCATAACGCAAGATTCCTTCATTATCTAAATGAAAACCTTCATACCTTTTATCTTTAGGTTCTGCAGCAAGCGCTGCTTTTACTTGCTGAAAATATGTATCTGATTCTGAGGCACTTTTTACCTCGTCTTTAAACTGAGTTCTTAATGTTATAAGAGCAGAAATGTGCCTCCTACGACTTAGAGCATCAGCTACTCTATTCTCCTTTCCTTTGATATAACTGATATCAAAGTCATATTGTGATAGAAATTCTAACCACCTTCTTTGTCTGGCATTCAGATTGGGCTGAGTAAAAATATATTTCAGTCCCAAGTGATCAGTTTTCAACTCAAAAGGTTTCCCTAGTAAGTAGTGTCTCCAGACTTGAAGTGCGTGAACAATGGCAGCAAGCTCCAGATCATGAGGGGCATAATTCAGCTCATGAATCTTAAGTTTTCTACTCTCATAAGCAATGACTTGATCATTTTGTAGCAAAACACCCCCAAGACCTTCCCCAGAAGCATCAGTTACCACTGTAAAATTTCCATTAGGGTCTGGTACAGCCAATATAGGTGCAGAAGTCAGCTGGTCTTTCAGACTTTTGAAAGCCGCTTCGCACTTGTCATTCCACATGAATTTCTTATCCTTCTTCTGCAATGAAGTTATTCAGTGCACTACCTTAGAAAAATCCTTTACAAATTTTCTATAGTAACCAGCAAGACCCATGAAGCTTCTTACTTCATGCACATTCTTTGGTGTAGGCCACTCAGTTATCGCCACTATTTTCGAAGGATCTACAGCGATTCCTTCCTTGCTTATGACATGACCCAAATAGTGAACTTCTGAGTCAAAGAAAGAACATTTGGATAACTTACCATACAGCTTTCTCTTTCTCAAAATTCCCAAAACTATCTTCAGATGCTCATTGTGCTCCTCAACACTTTTAGAATAAATGAGAATATCGTCCAGGAATACAAGTACAAACTTGTCCAGGTATTCTTGAAAAATATTGTTCATTAAATTCATAAAAAATTTCTTGAGTGCATTAGTTAACCCAAAGGCTAGAACTGTGAATTCATAATGTCCGTACCTTGTTCGGAAAGCTGTTTTATGAATATCTTCCTCTTTAATTCTTAGCTGATGATAACCAGATCGAAGATCTATCTTAGAATAAACCGCTGCTCCACGCATTTGATCAAACAGATCATCGATCCTAGGAAGTGGGTATCGGTTCTTAATTGTTGCTTTGTTCAACATCCGATAATCAATACAGTCTCGAGTTCCATCCTTCTTTTTCACAAATATCACAGGTGCTCCCCAAGGTGAAACACTTGGTCTAATCAATCCCTTTGACAAAAGCTCTTGTAACTGAGCCTTTAGCTCGACTAACTCAATAGTAGTCATCCGATAAGGCGCCTTGGAAATAGGTTCAGTTCCAGGCTTGATTTCAATAGTAAAATCAAATTCTCTCTTGGGTGGTAACCCTGGTAATTCCTCAGGAAAAACATCCCTGAAACTTTGTAACAGTGGGATTTGCTTCATGAAATCACTATCTTCTTCAGAAGATTCAGATATCTTTACTGCATAAAGGGTACATCCTTTATTCTTAGCCTTTTTAAGCTGCATAGCTGACAGCTTTCTAACTGTAATTTCTCGTTTCACACCTTGAATTTCTCTTGATTCCGGTGATCATCTAAACATTCTATGTTCTTTTTTCATAGCAATCTACCTTTGCTTTATGGTCAGCTAACCAATTAACACCGATGACAATGTCATACGATCCCAAAGGTGCAACATAGAGATCAACTTCCGTGGAAAAGTTAGGTAAGTCAAGGACCGCTCCAAAAAGACACATACTCACTGTATGAACAGAATTATTACCATCTTTATGCGGTCAAGATTTATCCATTTTTCCAGCTTTTCTTTTAAGTTTAGAAGCTAGTTTGTTAGATATAAAACATTCGGTAGCTCTGTATCAAAAAGAATAGTGTAGCGGTATGCCGAATAACTTACAGGAACTTCTATAGGTGTCACTTGCACACACTTTTGACTTGTTTGTCGCTCTTTGCGGCATGTATCTTATCTTTGCGATTACGATCATCCTTCTTCAAAGGGCGATTTGCGTAATGATCTTTACCACAAGTGTAGTGAGCCTCCTACGGGTCCCTTCTTAGGCTCAAAGTTGCTTCCGGTTTTATAATTGTCACGCATTTGTCCTCCATAGGACTTCTGACCATTATTATAATTTTTTGCAAAATTATCCTTCACATTTCCTGCAGGCTTATTTACTGCTGCCTTCTTATTGTTATCTCCTGGAAACTTACTCTTGTTCCCAAACTTTTTCCATGGTCCTTTTCAGGGTGCAAGAGAGGTTGAAGAAGGGTTTGCAGTCTTCTTCCGCACTTCCTCCTTATGAGCAGAAATAGCCTTCAATTTCTGTTCTTGCCTTATGGCCTTTTCAACAACTCCTTCCATAGTGGTTGGAGTGTGAACATCGACCTCTCCCCCTATCACAGGATTCAATCCCATGATGAATTTCCGTATCCTGAACTTTTCGTCAGTTTGGTACTGCGGTACATACTTGAGAAGTTTTGTAAACCGCTCCCAGAATTCAGTTACTGTTAACTTCCCTTGAGTCAAGTTCTGAAATTCTGTCATTTTCTGATCATAGAAAAGTTGTGGCAGCCAACGTTGCCTAAAATAGCCTTTAAATTGATCCCAAGTGATATTGGTCTCATCAATATTTAGTTCAGCTTTTCGGCTATCCCACCACGAAGATGCTTCGTGAGAAAGCTGATAGGCTCCCCATATTGCCTTGGTTTCTTCTGAGAAGTTCCTTATAGCAAAGTACTTCTCCATTTCGCTGAGCCAGTTCTCAGCTCCATCTCCTAATGTGGTGCCATCATACTTAGGTGGGCTTATCCTTTTATATCATTAGTGAGTTCTCTGCGCAATCGGCCCTTTTGTTTTCTGGTTGGACGGTACATTTCAGCATTAACATCAACACCCATTTCGGGGTTGTCCTCGGGAGGTTGCTGATTATCATTATCGCTTCTTCTTCCTCCTCATTCCCCATCACTGCTTTGTTCGAGTACAGCTAAGCGATCTCTTGTGTCCAACGGGGCAGCAAGGATCTCATCCGATTTACGGGTTGTTGCGCTCCTTCTTGGTGGAGCATTACTCTGCAACGTTCCCCTTGTTCTAACCATTTTACATTACAAGAAAATTCGGGTTTTTATCGGATTATGGACTCAATAGGTCCAAGAGCTGCAACCTTCAGCTCTGATACCAAGATGTAACATCCTCATTTTTAACTTTAGAACAAGTGAATTTTTTTTTTTGATAATTGCATACTGGTTCTAAATACATAATTTAGAACTCACAATTCAAATAACCATTCATATAACAAGCAACCATATGCAGCTGTAATGACTCGGAGTACTTCCGATCTATTCATTCCATGACTCGGTAATCTACCGATCTATTCATGAGTAATAAGAGTCGGTGTTTTTATTTAACACATCACTCTTGCGGTTCTCTTCCCTAATCTGGGAATTCAGAATGCTCTGTCCAAGGAATCTAACTGAATAACTGTTACCATTATCCATCGGCATCTCATCCCTTAGACTAGGTGAATCAGGACAACGCAATCAGCGACTTGCGATACTTTGGCCAAAGATTTGAAACATCTTTTGTTCATGTCTCGTATTCCTTAACGGCATACTCGTCAATCTGGAATACGTCCTTCACCCCATTCATATGTTATATAGAATGTCTATATGACGATTCTTGTCGGTCCTTTCTTTCACAATTTGAATCACTCGGAGGCAGATTAACAAGGTGATAATGTTATATGGATGCCTACGAGGATTAGGGATATGATGACATCTTGGTTCAACCTTGCAGTTCAACCGGTGTGTCATGACACCCAAATCTCGAGGCGGTCATATAACATGACCACGTTCTTAATCGGTCCCTGGGTAACTCGTGCGAAATCAAGTGTAAATCTCAGCGATCAATGCAAGGGGGGTGTCGCCATAAGTCACTGCATTGTTGTTGTAACTTCGAGAAGATCCTAATCTTCTCGGAGGTACAACCTATGATCGACTTTATGCCGTCAACCTTTAGATCCGCCTCGAGAAGATCTACCCAAAACAAGCGTTACGCACTATAGTTTAAATTACTTCTTAAGACTTTTCCCTAAGGTTAGCCTTTGCAAATCCTGGATTCATTTTCTTAAGACGACCCTCCTCTATTATTCCATTACTTGGTAGAGGTATTATGGTCTAGTTTCTATCAAGGAGTCATTAGAATACATCGATTTCTAAGCAATGATTAGAGACAATATCTCATAACCTATGCTTGAGATTGCCACCTGAAACTCCATTGATTGCCTATCAGTTCTCTTAACTGAATTCATATCATACCTTTCATTTTAAAGCTATGAATGATTAAGAATCCAATCTACTATTGTCCTATTATACTTAGGACTAGGGATTAGTAATTCAATCCAACTTGTTTAGCGTTATCTTTTAGGCTCAATTTTTAACCTATCTTCTAGAGAGACAATATTTAAGTTACAATATTGCATTATCCAGATCAAATTAGAACTACTAAATACTCATAAGAATTTAGTCTAATTACTTACAAGCTTTCATTGTCAATCACAAAAGCATCCATATTATACAAAGATAACTATGCCTCTTCGTTACGTAAACCGAAGAAGTTCATCATTCATAATAGAATACAACACATAAGTATCAAACACTTATTTTCATTCCTTTCGAAACTCGTACAATTACATTTTTATGCAAAACATACTTGATATAATGCTAACGGAAAAGAAACATCTTTTCTCATATAGTACATCCATAAAATCAAGCTGTAATTCATAATAAATCAAATAAACTATCTGATCGGACTGCCAGATCTGCATTGTATTTACCTCTTACGGCAACCATCTGCAAAAATAGTCAACATGAGTCAGTTCAATGAGCTGAGCATGATAAGCACTAACTTTTAAAACAATTGCAATCCATCAATTGTTTCCATTAAACACCTGTTTAAATGAGATCAAATATCCAAATAAGAAAACATATTCGGCTATGTCCTTGTAATACTAAATGATTACAAACATGTAACTCTATCATTATTTAGAATAGTCTTAAACACTTTCTAATTTTTTTCATCAGATATTAAAGAAACAAGAACGAAGGCATATAAACAATCATTGAATCCAAATCACGACACTGGTCAGATTGTTGCATTCTTTCAAAAAAAAGGAAATAACATAACAATTTGGAATCCTACCAAAACGTTACCAAATTAATTTCCTACTGATAGTTCATTATCAATAATATTAAATAAAGGAAGAGAAAGAATCAATCCATTCTTACTTCCCTTTTTACATAAGTTCATCACTGTACTGCCTTCACTTATGAGAACAGTCAACCAGTATATAAATGAACAAGTTAGACAGGCCGAAATCAAGATCACTGTTCTAAATCACGAAAATAGAAACCCAGCAAATCTCTTGTACAGCAACTAACACATCAACTATCCATAAATCAGTCTGATGTCCAAAACTAGTTTCTCCTAAACACAGTAAGGCTTTCGAACCAAGTTCGAAAGCAAGAGCTTCAAGCGTATTGCTGTAACCAACAACTCTATAACATTAAGCCTTTTAAGGTTTCCGAGAAACTATGCTATGATGACCACACATTGATTCCAATTCATGATGATCATCAATCGAATTGAACAAACGAGAAGGAACTTAGCATACTTATACTTTCTCGTCTATCGGGTGAACAAGCGGAAAGGAACACCATCAATCGATCCCTACCTTGGTGCATGCAAATCCCTAGTGCAACTCACCCAAACAGGCGGACGCGAAAGCAGTCATCAATGACGCATATAAAAATCGGACAAACAATCAAGCTCTTATTTTCAACCAAGAAACCCATTGTACTACGCGATAATTTAGCACAAATAGAACAGGTTGAATATGTAGTTGATCACCTAAGGAATCTGTACCACCAAAGCAACATGCAACACAAAGTACTCCAAGAAAATACAGAGGTCTTGATCTGATTTTCCTTCAAGTCACTGGATCAACACTTAACAACTGTATATACACATTCTAACTTGAACAGTGACCAAAATAGAAATAGAACATTGAAACGTCTCCTCACAGTCGTTCGGAATTCAATCCTAATAAATCCACTAATTCACACTACATACTGATAACGGATTTGCGCCCATAATCACAAACCCAACAACAGTATAAAAATAGAATTAATTGATAAATCCTTCCATGCCATTCAAGACAAACATTCCGAATGAAACAAGTATAAGCAAATCAATATACTCATTCCAAAACAATGAAATAAACTGAGCTGCTTCGAAACCTTCGAACAATTTTCGCAAGGAAAGGCAATACATCCACAAAAAGTCAATACTCAGTATTTACTACAATAACAGTAGCCACAAAACCTGTCTTTTCCACAAGGCTTCCACGACAATATAATAACAAAACTCAAGATGAATCTACATTCACAACAGTAGATTACTGTAAACGATTCAATCATGAAATCCACTGAGTCGTTAAAGACTACGGTAACTCAACAGTTGCCTATTCCAAGCCAGAAATTAGAAAACAATGAAACCCACAAAGTATCATTAGTCGCTGTTAACAAAACCATGTGAGCTTGAAAATCTTCAAAAGCACAGAACAATCAAATGGTACACCAGTATCATTCCCTACTGTCTCACAACAGCATTGACGATCGAAAGTCGACAGCAAAACAGTGATCTATACCCTTCACAAGTATATTCGACGGGCTCTCGCCAAACAGGCCGAGCATTCAAACCTTTATAAATATAAATCTCTCATATTTAAACCAGAAGGAATACACAACAAACAGAGTTGAAGTTCGATTTCAACAAACACCCAACAAGCGGAAATTGCCAAAAATCGAACCAGAAGAGATACAGAGCCAAAATCAACTAAATCTTCATAGGAAAATTTATCTAATCTTCACAAACAAATGAACAGAGTTGTTTTAATGAAGACATTTGAAAGACAGCAAAATATTTAAAGGATAGGGCCTAACATGCCACGTATTTTGATCGAATTTCGAAGAAGACAACGGGAAGAGCTCAAACTTCCTTTTCTTTTTCCCAAATACAGCGACCAACAAAATTTCTCTGTCCGTTTACAATATATCCTCCATGGCAGAGAAAAGAGCCAGAGAAATTCATTCTCGCCATGCAACTCAAAGAGAACTGGTGCGAAGAACCAGTAAACTAGCAGAGAGAGAGAGAGTAGACCGAAAATCGCGATACACCAAACAAACCTTCCAACTTCTCGTTTGCATGCCGTTTCGCGAGCTCCGGGCTCGACTCCCTAAACAATAAATGCCATTAAACCAATTTTCCCGCCTAATCTCTACTCCCACCGACCGCCAAAATTGGCGACAGTCCATCAAAATCTCAAGTTCATTTCAAAACTTAGTAATTGCCAAGTCTGCCAAGGTTAGCCGCCGCCTAAGCCTCCGCCATCTGCCTGTCCCTCATCCTTATCCTTCCCATTTATTGCCATAGAGAATAGCGCCCATGGTTCGCCACCCTTCAAAGGCCCCTTCCCATAAACTCTTAGTTAGCTAGGTTAGTATCTTAGGTTAGAGTTTTAGGGTAAGAACCATGCTAACCATTTTGCACTTAGTTATTATTTTAGGATCATAACACATAGCCTAGGTCTAGGTTAGACTAACAATAATCTAACCCCTAGGTTAGGTTATTGTTTTAGGTTACTAACCCTTAGTAATTCAGTTTGGTCCTTCTCCTGAAAACTCGGAGAGACCTGCATCATACTTTCTAGAAGCAGAGCCACTCTGTTCTTATTACGTAATTGTATGTCAATGAATTATTACGGTCTTTAATCGAGACCTTCCGGATATACCGGATATCGGGAACCGTTTCATTTCTCAAGATCTGCTGAGTCATACTCGACCCGACTTACCAAATGCTTCCATACCTTGCAACTGTTCAAGGTTCGGGATCTAATTTTATCACTTCACAAAATTAAAGCATTACTTGGATCAATTCCTCTGGTCCAAGTCTAGATATTATTGATGAATACTGTATAATTTCATTCCGTGATCAGATTAATATTCAGTCACAAGATGAAATAAATAAAAGAGTCTATTAATATTTTGACTCAGTCAAGATCTGCAATCTGCAAGAAATTTAATACATATCAAGCATGATTCCCGAATCGAGGTACACAATCCATTTACTAGAAATCACATATCAACACTTGAATGCTTAGGAGAAAGTAACAATGATTCAGGGGTGTTACATGCTTCCTCTCTAAAAGGATTCATCGTCCGATGAATTACATATTAAACTTAACCTTCCGGTCAATCAATTTATTAGTACACAAACAATGTGTTTACTTCCATATTTAATAGTTTCAGAAATCAATGTCACCTCACTTTTATTCAACCTGAATAAAGTCTGCCTTAATCAGGCTTTCATAAATACTTAAAAACAATCAGTTCATAAAAGTATTTCATCAACAGATTTCATTCTGTTGCAAAAAGAGAAGGAAAAGCAGTTTTCATCTCTTCCAGGTTTTCCCAAGTTGCACTTTCTTCGCTAAACTGGTCCCACTGGACCTTACATTGCTGAATATTTCGATTCCTTAAATGCAACTGGCGAGTTTCCAGCACCCTTGTGGGTTTAACCACGATTATTCCTGGGTCCTGGACCTGCAAGGAATTCCAATTTAAAACATGTGACAGATCTGAAACGTATTTCTTAAGCAAAGAAATATGGAAAACATCATGCATACGAGATAGAGCAGGAGGCAATGCTAAACGATAAGCTACAGGATTGATTATCTCGACAATTTCAAAAGGTCCCACATATCGTGGTGACAACTTGGCAGCCTTGCCAAAAGTTATAGAACTCTTTCTGGGTTTAACACGCAGAAAAACCTTATCACCAAGCTCAAACTTTCTATCAACCCGCTTAAGGTCAAAGCATAGCTCTTCGTCTATCCATTTGCTTCCTTTAATCGTTCACGAATCAGCTTAACTTGCTGTTCCATCTCTCGTGAGAATCTCTGGTCCAATTACCACTCTATCCTCTACACTTTGTCCCAACTTACGGGGGTTACGCACTTTCTTCCATAAAGTGCTTCAAAAGGTGCCATCTTAAGAGATGAGTGATAAGTGTTGTTGTATGCGAACTCAACTAATGGGAGATACTCTTCCCACTTATACTGTTGATCCATGCAATACATTCGCAACATGTCCTCCAACACTTGATTTACCCTCTCAGTTTGCCCATCCGTTTCTGGATGATATGCAGAACTGAAGTTTAGTTTCGTTCCTAGGGCTGCGTTAAGCGTTTGCCAAAACCTTGACGTCATTCTAGGATCCCTGTCAGAAATAATCAGTTCAGGTACACCATGCAATCTGAAAATTTCGTGTACGAACCTCTTGGCTAGCACTGGAGAATCATCCTTTAGATTTCCAGCGATGAAATGAGCTACCTTAGTTAGCTTATCTACAACTACCGTAATGCTCCACCAAGGGATAACATCATGTTTATTCCTGGACATGGGTAGTCCTTGTACAAAATCCATGGTTATTACTTGCCATTTGTACTGCGGTATGCTATGAGGATACAACAATCCAGCAGGATGCATATGCTCTGCTTTCACCCGCTGACATTCCAGACAATGAGTCACAAAATTTATCACATCCTTTTTCATACCTTTCGAAGTATTCTTTGTTTCAAATCAGCTAACATTTTTGTGATACCCGGGTGTCCAGAGAAAGGTGAATTATGAAATTCAACTAACAACTTCTTTCTCAAATCATCCAGCACAGGAACATATACCCTATTTTCATAACGCAAGATTCCTTCATTATCTAAATGAAAACCTTCATACCTTTTATCTTTAGGTTCTGCAGCAAGCGCTGCTTTTACTTGCTGAAAATATGTATCTGATTCTGAGGCACTTTTTACCTCGTCTTTAAACTGAGTTCTTAATGTTATAAGAGCAGAAATGTGCCTCCTACGACTTAGAGCATCAGCTACTCTATTCTCCTTTCCTTTGATATAGCTGATATCAAAGTCATATTGTGATAGAAATTCTAACCACCTTCTTTGTCTGGCATTCAGATTGGGCTGAGTAAAAATATATTTCAGTCCCAAGTGATCAGTTTTCAACTCAAAAGGTTTCCCTAGTAAGTAGTGTCTCCAGACTTGAAGTGCGTGAACAATGGCAGCAAGCTCCAGATCATGAGGGGCATAATTCAGCTCATGAATCTTAAGTTTTCTACTCTCATAAGCAATGACTTGATCATTTTGTAGCAAAACACCCCCAAGACCTTCCCCAGAAGCATCAGTTACCACTGTAAAATTTCCATTAGGGTCTGGTACAGCCAATATAGGTGCAGAAGTCAGCTGGTCTTTCAGACTTTTGAAAGCCGCTTCGCACTTGTCATTCCACATGAATTTCTTATCCTTCTTCTGCAATGAAGTTATTGGTGCAGCTACCTTAGAAAAATCCTTTACAAATTTTCTATAGTAACCAGCAAGACCCATGAAGCTTCTTACTTCATGCACATTCTTTGGTGTAGGCCACTCAGTTATCGCCACTATTTTCGAAGGATCTACAGCGATTCCTTCCTTGCTTATGACATGACCCAAATAGTGAACTTCTGAGTCAAAGAAAGAACATTTGGATAACTTACCATACAGCTTTCTCTTTCTCAAAATTCCCAAAACTATCTTCAGATGCTCATTGTGCTCCTCAACACTTTTAGAATAAATGAGAATATCGTCCAGGAATACAAGTACAAACTTGTCCAGGTATTCTTGAAAAATATTGTTCATTAAATTCATAAAGGCTGCAGGTGCATTAGTTAACCCAAAGGCTAGAACTGTGAATTCATAATGTCCGTACCTTGTTCGGAAAGCTGTTTTATGAATATCTTCCTCTTTAATTCTTAGCTGATGATAACCAGATCGAAGATCTATCTTAGAATAAACCGCTGCTCCACGCATTTGATCAAACAGATCATCGATCCTAGGAAGTGGGTATCGGTTCTTAATTGTTGCTTTGTTCAACATCCGATAATCAATACACAGTCTCAGAGTTCCATCCTTCTTTTTCACAAATATCACAGGTGCTCCCCAAGGTGAAACACTTGGTCTAATCAATCCCTTTGACAAAAGCTCTTGTAACTGAGCCTTTAGCTCGACTAACTCAATAGTAGTCATCCGATAAGGCGCCTTGGAAATAGGTTCAGTTCCAGGCTTGATTTCAATAGTAAAATCAAATTCTCTCTTGGGTGGTAACCCTGGTAATTCCTCAGGAAAAACATCCCTGAAACTTTGTAACAGTGGGATTTGCTTCATGAAATCACTATCTTCTTCAGAAGATTGAGATATCTTTCTTTTGCATAAAGGGTACATCCTTTATTCTTAGCCTTTTTAATTTGCATAGCCGATGTGACTTTCTAAGCTGTAATTTCTCGTTTCACACCTTGAATTTCTCGATTCAGTTTGATCATCTAAACATTCTATGTTCTTTTCATAGCAATCTACCTTTGCTTTATGGTCAGCTAACCAATTAACACCGATGACAATGTCATACGATCCCAAAGGTGCAACATAGAGATCAACTTCCGTGGAAAAGTTAGGTAAGTCAAGGACCGCTCCAAAAAGACACATACTCACCGTATGAGCAATTATTACCATCTGCATACCCAAGATTTATCCATTTTTCCAGCTTTTCTTTTAAGTTTAGAAGCTAGTTTGTTAGATATAAAACATTCGGTAGCTCTGTATCAAAAAGAATAGTAGCGGTATGCCGAATAACTTACCGGAACTTCTATAGGTGTCACTTGCTTTTCGACTTGTTTGTGTCGCTCTTTGCGGCATGTATCTTATCTTTGCTGATTACGATCATCCTTCTTCAAAGGGCACTGATTTGCGTAATGATCTTTACCACAAGTGTAGCAGCCTCCTACAGGTCCCTTCTTAGGCTCAAAGTTGCTTCCAGTTTTATAATTGTCACGCTGTCCTCCATAGGACTTCTGACCATTATTATAATTTTTTGCAAAATTATCCTTCACATTTCCTGCAGGCTTATTTACTGCTGCCTTCTTATTGTTATCTCCTGGAAACTTACTCTTGTTCCCAAACTTTTTCCATGGTCCTTTTCTGGGTGCAAGAGAGGTTGAAGAAGGGTTTGCAGTCTTCTTCCGCACTTCCTCCTTATGAGCAGAAATAGCCTTCAATTTCTGTTCTTGCCTTATGGCCTTTTCAACAACTCCTTCCATAGTGGTTGGACTGTGAACATCGACCTCTCCCCCTATCACAGGATTCAATCCCATGATGAATTTCCGTATCCTGAACTTTTCGTCAGTTTGGTACTGCGGTACATACTTGAGAAGTTTTGTAAACCGCTCCCAGAATTCAGTTACTGTTAACTTCCCTTGAGTCAAGTTCTGAAATTCTGTCATTTTCTGATCATAGAAAAGTTGTGGCAGCCAACGTTGCCTAAAATAGCCTTTAAATTGATCCCAAGTGATATTGGTCTCATCAATATTTAGTTCAGCTTTTCGGCTATCCCACCACGAAGATGCTTCGTGAGAAAGCTGATAGGCTCCCCATATTGCCTTGGTTTCTTCTGAGAAGTTCCTTATAGCAAAGTACTTCTCCATTTCGCTGAGCCAGTTCTCAGCTCCATCTCCTAATGTGGTGCCATCATACTTAGGTGGGCTTATCCTTTTTATATCATTAGTGAGTTCTGCTGCCAATCTGGCCCTTTTGTTTTCTGGTTGGACAGGTACATTTCCAGCATTAACATCAACACCCATTTCGGGGTTGTCCTCAGGAGGTTGCTGATTATCATTATCAGCTTCTTCTTCCTCCTCATTCCCCATCACCTGCTGTTCGAGTACAGCTAAACGATCTCTTGTGTCCAACAGGGCAGCAAGGATCTCATCCAGTTTCTGGGTTGTTGCCGCTCCTTCTTCAGGTGGAGCATTACTCGCAACGTTCCCCCTTGTTCTAACCATTTTCTGTTACAAGAAAATTCGGGTTTTATCAGATTATGGACTCAATAGGTCCAAGAGCTGCAACCTTCAGCTCTGATACCAAGATGTAACATCCTCATTTTTAACTTTAGAACAAGTGAATTTTTTTTTTTTTTTTTTTTTTTGATAATTGCATACTGGTTCTAAATACATAATTTAGAACTCACAATTCAAATAACCATTCATATAACAAGCAACCATATGCAGCTGTAATGACTCGGAGTACTTCCGATCTATTCATTCCATGACTCGGTAATCTACCGATCTATTCATGAGTAATAAGAGTCGGTGTTTTTATTTAACACATCACTCTTGCGGTTCTCTTCCCTAATCTGGGAATTCAGAATGCTCTGTCCAAGGAATCTAACTGAATAACTGTTACCATTATTCATCGGCATCTCATCCCTTAGACTAGGTGAATCAGGACAACGCAATCAGCAGCTTGCGATACTTTGGCCAAAGATTTGAAACATACTGTTCATGTCTCGTATTCCTTAACGGCATACTCGTCAATCTGGAATACGTCCTTCACCCCATTCATATGTTATATAGAATGTCTTATACTGATTACTGTCAGTCCTTTCTTTCACAGCTGAATCACTCGGAGGCAGATTAACAAGGTGATAATGTTATATGGATGCCTACGAGGATTAGGGATATGATGACATACTGGTTCAACCTTGCAGTTCAACCAGTGTGTCATGACACCCCAAATCTTCGAGGCAGTCATATAACATGACCACGTTCTTAATCGGTCCCTGGGTAACTCGTGCGAAATCAAGTGTAAATCTCAACGATCAATGCAAGGGGTGTCGCCATAAGTCACCTGCATTGTTGTAACTTCGAGAAGATCCTAATCTTCTCGGAGGTACAGCCCTGCAGTCGACTTTATGCCGTCAACCTTTAGATCCGCCTCGAGAAGATCTACCCAAAACAAGCGTTACGCACTATAGTTTAAATTACTTTTAAGACTTTTCCCTAAGGTTAGCCTTTGCAAATCCCTGGATTCATTTTCTTAAAGACGACCCTCCTCTATTATTCCATTACTTGGTAGAGGTATTATGGTCTAGTTTCTATCAAGGAGTCATTAGAATACATCGATTCTAAGCACATGATTGACAATATCTCATAACCTATGCTTGAGATTGCCACCTGAAACTCCATTGATTGCCTATCAGTTCTCTTAACTGAATTCATATCATACCTTTCATTTTAAAGCTATGAATGATTAAGAATCCAATCTACTATTGTCCTATTATACTTAGGACTAGGGATTAGTAATTCAATCCAACTTGTTTAGCGTTATCTTTTAGGCTCAATTTTTAACCTATCTTCTAGAGAGACAATATTTAAGTTACAATATTGCATTATCCAGATCAAATTAGAACTACTAAATACTCATAAGAATTTAGTCTAATTACTTACAAGCTTTCATTGTCAATCACAAAAGCATCCATATTATACAAAGATAACTATGCCTCTTCGTTACGTAAACCGAAGAAGTTCATCATTCATAATAGAATACAACACATAAGTATCAAACACTTATTTTCATTCCTTTGAAACTCGTACAATTACATTTATATGCAACAAAGCATACTTGATATAATGCTAACGGAAAAGAAACATCTTTTCTCATATAGTACATCCATAAAATCAAGTGTAATTCATAATAAATCAAATAAACTATCGATCGGATGCCCGGATCTCGCATTGTATTTACCTCTTACGGCAACCATCTGCAAAAATAGTCAACATGAGTCGGTCAATGAACTGAGCATGATAAGCACTAACTTTTAAAACAATTGCAATCCATCAATTGTTTCCATTAAACACCCTGTTTAAATGAGATCAAATATCCAAATAAGAAAACATATTCAGGCTATGTCCTTGTAATACTAAATGATTACAAACATGTAACTCTATCATTGTTACTGAATAGTCTTAAACACTTTCTAATTTTTCATCAAATATTAAAGAAACAAGAACGAAGGCATATAAACAATCATTGAATCCAAATCACGACACTGGTCAGATTGTTGCATTCTTTCAAAAAAAAAAAGGAAATAACATAACAATTTGGAATCCTACCAAAACGTTACCAAATTAATTTCCTACTGATAGTTCATTATCAATAATATTAAATAAAGGAAGAGAAAGAATCAATCCATTCTTACTTCCCTTTTTACATAAGTTCATCACTGTACTGCCTTCACTTATGAGAACAGTCAACCAGTATATAAATGAACAAGTTAGACAGGCCGAAATCAAGATCACTGTTCTAAATCACGAAAATAGAAACCCAAAGCAAATCTCTTGTACAGCAACTAACACATCAACTATCCATAAATCAGTCTGATGTCCAAAACTAGTTTCACCTAAACACAGTAAGGCTTTCGAACCAAGTTCGAAAGCAAGAGCTTCAAGCGTATTGCTGTAACCAACAACTCTATAACATTAAGCCTTTTAAGGTTTCCGAGAAACTATGCTATGATGACCACACATTGATTCCAATTCATGTTCAGTCAATCGAACTGAACAAACAGAAAGGAACTTAGCATACTTATACTTTCTCAGTCTATCGGGTGAACAAACGGAAAGGAACACCATCAATCGATCCCTACCTTGGTGCATGCAAATCCCTAGTGCAACTCACCCAAACAGGGGCGAACGCGAAAAACAGCAGTCATCAATGACGATATAAAAATCGACAAACAATCAAGCTCTTATTTCAACCAAGAAACCCGACTGTACTCTGCCAATAATTTAGCACAAATAGAACAGGTTGAATATGTAGTTGATCACCTAAGGAATCTGTACCACCAAAGCAACATGCAACACAAAGTACTCCAAGAAAATACAGAGGTCTTCAGTACAGATTTTCCCTTCAAGTCACTGGATCAACACTTAACAACTGTATATACACATTTTAACTTGAACAGTGACCAAAATAGAAATAGAACATTGAAACGTCTCCTCACAGTCGTTCGGAATTCAATCCTAATAAATCCACTAATTCACACTACATACTGATAACGGATTTGCGCCCATAATCACAAACCCAACAACAGTATAAAAATAGAATTAATTGATAAATCCTTCCATGCCATTCAAGACAAACATTCCGAATGAAACAAGTATAAGCAAATCAATATACTCATTCCAAAACAATGAAATAAACTGAGCTGCTTCGAAACCTTCGAACAATTTTCGCAAGGAAAGGCAATACATCCACAAAAAGTCAATACTCAAATTATTTACTACAATAAGAGCTAGCCAAACCTGTCTTTTCCACAAGGCTTCCACGACCATATAATAATAAAACTCAAGATGAATCTACATTCACAATGAAGAGATTATCGTAAACGATTCAATCATGAAATCCACTCGAGTCGTTAAAGACTATGGTAACTCATCGATTGCCTATTCCAAGCCGTAAATTAGAAAACAATGAAACCCACAAAGTATCATTAGTCGCTGTTAACAAAACCATGACAGAGCTTCGAAAATCTTCAAAAGCACAGAACAATCAAATGGTACACCAGTATCATTCCCTACTGTCTCACAACAGCATTGACGATCGAAAGTCGACAGCAAAACAGTGATCTATACCCTTCACAAGTATATTCGACGGGCTCTCGCCAAACAGGCCGAGCATTCAAACCTTTATAAATATAAATCTCTCATATTTAAACCAGAAGGAATACACAACAAACAGAGTTGAAGTTCGATTTCAACAAACACCCAACAAGCGGAAATTGCCAAAAATCGAACCAGAAGAGATACAGAGCCAAAATCAACTAAATCTTCATAGAAAATTTATCTAATCTTCACAAACAAATGAACAGAGTTGTTTTAATGAAGACATTTGAAAGACAGCAAAATATTTAAAGGATAGGGCCTAACATGCCTGTATTTTGATCGAATTTCCGAAGAAGACAACAGGAAGAGCTCAAACTTCCTTTTCTTTTTCCCAAATACAGCGACCAACAAAATTTCGCTGTCCCGTTTACAATATATCCTCCATGGCAGAGAAAAGAGCCAGAGAAATTCATTCTCGCCATGCAACTCAAAGAGAACTGGTGCGAAGAACCAGTAAACTAGCAGAGAGAGAGAGAGTAGACCGAAAATCGCGATACACCAAACAAACCTTCCAACTTCTCGTTTGCATGCCGTTTCGCGAGCTCCGGGCTCGACTCCCTAAACAATAAATGCCATTAAACCAATTTTCCCGCCTAATCTCTACTCCCACCGACCGCCAAAATTGGCGACAGTCCATCAAAATCTCAAGTTCATTTCAAAACTTAGTAATTGCCAAGTCTGCCAAGGTTAGCCGCCGCCTAAGCCTCCGCCATCTGCCTGTCCCTCATCCTTATCCTTCCCATTTATTGCCATAGAGAATAGCGCCCATGGTTCGCCACCCTTCAAAGGCCCCTTCCCATAAACTCTTAGTTAGCTAGGTTAGTATCTTAGGTTAGAGTTTTAGGGTAAGAACCATGCTAACCATTTTGCACTTAGTTATTATTTTAGGATCATAACACATAGCCTAGGTCTAGGTTAGACTAACAATAATCTAACCCCTAGGTTAGGTTATTGTTTTAGGTTACTAACCCTTAGTAATTCAGTTTGGTCCTTCTCCTGAAAACTCGGAGAGACCTGCATCATACTTTCTAGAACAGAGCCACTCCTGTTCTTATTACAGAATTGTATGTCAATGAATTATTACCTGGTCTTTAATCGAGACCTTCCAGATATACCAGATATCGGGAACCGTTTCATTTCTCAAGATCTGCCTGAGTCATACTCCTGACCAGCTCACCAAATGCTTCCATACCTTGCAACCTGTTCAAGGTTCGGGATATAATTTTATCACTTCACAAAATTAAAGCATTACTTGGATCAATTCCTCTGGTCCAAGTCTAGATATTATTGATGAATACCTGTATAATTTCATTCCGTGATCAGATTAATATTCAGTCACAAGATGAAATAAATAAAAGAGTCTATTAATATTTTGACTGAATATACATCAAGCATGGAATCGAGGTACACAATCCATTTACTAGAAATCACATATCAACACTTGAATGCTTAGGAGAAAGTAACAACAGTTGTGGGTGTTACACTATTATTGACCAACTAGTTGATCTCACTGTCGGCCACGAGATGTTATCACTCATGGATGGTTTCTCGTGTTATAACCAAATATTACTTACCCCTAAAGATAAAAAAAAACCACCTTCATCACTCTTTGGGGACCTTCTACTATCATTTCATGCCCTTTGGCCTTTAAAATGTTGGTTCTACACTATTGGTCCGAAAATCAGTCGTGTGGACAGATCTATGGATAGATGAGCCAACAATGTGCGTGGCTTAGCCCTCTTTGAGACAAAGAAAGTGAAACTCGGTTTATTGCTATTTCTACTAGCAGGAACCTATGCAAGTCTCATGATTCTACCTTCGAGGTTGGGATCTCATCCCAGAGAGTGTTCTGTGCTGCGAAAAGAAAGGAATGAAAGAGGGAGAAGAGAAATAATGATATCCGAAGGGAGAAAAGAAATGAATTCCAAAGCGTAGAAAGGTCGAAGATTTATGTTTTTAGTTTGGTAAAACAGAGCCAAACCTACTTGCATAAATAAACAAAGCAATACCGATAAAAAATGACGGAAAAGTAGATATGAATCCAACAGATTAAACACATACAGATCTAATGTAAGAAAGATCTAATGTATAACACAGCTATTGAGCACAAAGTCTGAATAATTGTATTACTGTTCTCTTCTGTTACAAGAAAGCTCAAAGTCTTTCTCTCCTCACTTCTATTTCTATCTAAAAGATGTTCTTTTTTTGAATACAACAAGTATTCCCATATTTATAGAAGATGAGGGAGAGAGAAGGCAAAATGGAGCCAACCACTTATTTACAAAGATATTTACAAAATATCTAAAAGTCATGTTGACTTTGACAACTTGGTGGATGACATCATCCCATGATGCAACATGGATGATGTCATCATTTGTATCAACACATTTTAGACATTTCAAAAAGAAAGTCGGAGAATAGAGAGAAGAAGAAGAAGAAGAAGAAGAAGCTACTCATCATCATCATCCCCGCGCCGAAAAGGGGTTTCTGTTTCGATGCCGCCAGAGATGATATGTGGAACTGAGCGCGGTATTCCAAAAACTTGCTAATCATCGGCCCAAATTGATCCTGTGATGGATCCTTGTGCCGTTCACTGATTGCTTCGCAAGTCTCCCACTCGTCTATGAGCTTTTCTGGGAGTTTGGAATAATCTTTCCCGCCTCGATAAGGAACCCGATGAAGTCCCTACAGGCCAGTAGGTTGTTGATAGATTCAGTGTCGAATGTGACCTCTGGCCCTGTCCCTTGAGAAGCTATCTCCTTGAAGATCCGGATAGTGTCATCAGCTGATCTCAAGGTAAGGGAAGGAGTGAGCAACCCTGGAGTCATGGCGAGAACAACTTTCTCCATTTGATGCATTGCATCCAGGGCCTCTTCCTTTACCTTGTCTATCTTTTCCAGAACGAATTCTAGCTGATCTATCCGATAGTCCAGAGTGGACATAGTTTTGTTGAGGGCCCTTGGATGGCCGAATACTCCGAACTTGACCAGATCTTCGACTGAACAGTCAAACATTTGCTGGAAGGTCTCGTGCTGGAGTCTAGCATGCTCTAACTCTTCTGATATCGGACTCGCTAATGCTTGGAGTTCCTTATTCACCTTTCCAATGTTTAGGTATAAACTGGTATACTCGCGATTACTTTCACTAACCTTGAGGATTTGGCTCCTCCAAGCGTAAACGGCCATACCTTGCTCGCCGATCTTTGAATACTCATTGATCTTCTCCGACCGAGCACCAGATTCTCGGTGGCATTGTGGGAGGTGCACTTCCCATCTTCTCGTAAGGCTTCAAGCAGGTATTTTTCTTCTCCTTCGTAGCCTTTTCTCCTCTTTCGTTTCCTGAAGCTTTTTGCAGAGTGCATCAACTGTGGAAAGAGCTTCCCCCTGGAGACTTTCAGAGGATGTCCCCATTGTGACTTGGGTCACGGTGAAATCTGTCGGAGACAGATCTTCTTTCTCTTTGAGGGGGTTGGGGTACGCTATTTCCATGACTCTCTCACCTGCAGCGCTCTTCGAGAAGCGTGTAACCGGCTTCTGTTTCTTTGCCCCTTTGGCTGGAATTACCGAAAAGTCCATCGGAGTGATGGGAACTTTCCTCTTTTGCTAGCTCAGCTGCTGAGAGATCCAAGCTGGTCCTATAGAAGAAGGACTAGAGACAGAGGGGGAGGCAGCAACGGTAGAAGAGGGGAAAAACATGGAGACACGCGGCGGCGGCATGGAAAGAATAGCTGAAGAAGTGTCCACGGGAGGAAGGGAAACCGCAATCGCCTTTGAAGACATAGGAAGGGAAGGGAGCTCGGAGATGAGGGAAGAAATAGAGGAAGACAAATCAGCGAGGGAGGAGAAGATAGATGAATAAGCAGGGGAAAGGGTAGAAGAAGGGGCAGAGGACACGACCAAAGGGGTGGTCATTTGAGTCACTTGGAGGAGGAAGGAAGAGAAGAAGAAGGGATAGAAGGGACCTCTGAAGTTGTAGCGACGCCAACATCCTGGGTGGATGGGCGTATAGGACTATCCTCTGTCAATTCTTCCTCCAGAGTTATAACCTGTTCTGGCTCTGAGGGAAGAGGACTTTCAGGGGCTTCTTCCTGAATGGTGCTAGTTTCACCTTCTGCACCTTTGCCTTTCAGCTGCTTCTTGGACCTTGGAGGGGCATTGCCCAACGGGGAAGTTGTGAAATCTACCCCTAGGTAGATTAGTCCGTTCATGCGGCACCAATGCTCTGTTCTCCACATAGTCTCTTTGACCCTCTCCTCAATTGTTTGAGGAGCCTTGTTCTTGTCAATGGCCGGGAAGGGCCAATTGTCCCCATCTCGTGTCATTATACACCTTATCTACTTCATCTTCCGTAGTCACGGAAGCCTTCGGGGACAATGGCCACTCCGTATTTGATGATTTCCACCAATGCTAAGCGAGAGTGATCCTTTCTTCCGAGTTCGCCTCATGGAGAATGTCAATGTAAATATCCTCAATTTGAGGGACATGGATCAGATCGAAGCTTCACTTTTGTGAGCGACTTCTTGGGTCGAAGGTAGGCTCGGCTAGGAAGTCATGCTTCAAGTTGAGTAGCTCCAGCCTCTCGTGAACATTTCCTTCGCCTTATGGTGGGTGGAGCATGTGTATCGCCCACTTTGAGGGGGAAAGGAGTTCCACCCTTCTTTATTTTGAGGAACTTCTCATGGTATGTGACCACCGCCTTGCGCAGTTCTAGTAGAATCAGCTTAGGCCCAAGATACCTTGGTAGCCTCGGTTGGCTCTCTCAAAAGTTGGCAGCCCTCGATAGGTGAATGTGGGAAATTGGGTGAACAGGGCCCCCCATTTCTCTGTGACTGCCACTATGTTTTTGGTCATCCGGCTATGAGTCATGTTTGGCCTCAGTAGGCAGATGACATGATAGAAGAATGCATCGTTAACTTTTGTGAAATGTTGGATGCTATTCTCCAGCCTCAGCTCTGGGTAGTAATCAAATATCTTGGCCTGAGGCCATACTCCACTTCGGTTCAGCCCCGGATAATCCCTTGCCGACGCTGCAGCGTAGACTACATAGGAGTTCATATGGAACACTCCTGTTGTGGTGAACTGTTGTAGCTGCTCAGAGATGGTGCTGCTTATTATTTCACCCAAAGAAAAGCGCGATTGGGTAAATTTTTATTCATTGTCTCCAAGTCGCAAAGATCCACTTATGGAAATAGTGGGCATCTGAAAGCCCGAAGACTCTGCTCAGGAAGGTGATAGTATCGCTGAGCTCCTCTGAGAAATCACTTCGGTGGATAGTCTGTGGCCACCGGGTCACCACCTTCTTGTTCTTTAGGTAGACCTCATTCATCAACTGCATGCACTGGTCTTCGTTGTCTTCCCAGGCCTTGATGCATTCTCGTTGGCTAACAGCCACGAAGTTCCGGTGGTGAGGGATGCCGAGCATTATTTCAAAATGACGGGCAGTGAGGTTTATGACTACCTCGCCCTTGCTATTTTCGACACATCTTGTGTCTTTGTTGTAACATTGGGCAATCACCATCATGAATTCGTTGTTGACAAATAATGATGGATTCCTCCGGTGAAGTGCAGGGCACTGCCTATTAACTTGTCCATCCATGGACTTCTTGTAACTTTCTGAGTCCTAACCCAGAATTCCTCCATGTCAATGTGACCCAATTCTGAGTCTCTGACATCCATACTGCACTCAGCCTGTGATTCGGGCATCCTGACCCTCTGATATTTGTATTTCATCTCTTCTTCTGTCAGCTTAGCCTTTCCTCTTGGTTTGGTGGGTTTCTTGCTTGACGTAGACATGTGTTCTTTCGAACTCAGTTGCTGATCTGCATGAAGAAGAAGTGAGACCCAATCCACAAAAGTTGAATTAGTCATTTGATCTTCCATTGGAATGCTAGCAGAAGAAAGAGTTAGAGATTTTAAGGCTTAGGGCGCAGGGCGCATGAAAATTGCATGTTGCAGGCCAAATGGATAAGGCGCACAGAAAAAGAGTGTTGCAGAGGTTATACTGGCGCCAAAGGCGCATGGCGCACGGATGTAGCAGATTGCATTTTATAGCAGGGCGCATGAAAATTGTGTGTTACATTGGGATTCGGTGCGCCCTTTGGCACATGGATGGATCGTGTAACATGGACTTTTCGTGCGCCAAAAGGGTTTACAAAACATCATGTTACTGCAATCGGGGGTGCGCCCGCGCCTTTATAGCTTTATACTTGCGCGAATAAGGCTTGTGTTGCATGGAAGCTGGGTGCGCCCTTTGGCGCATGGAAACGGGATGTAACATGGATAAATGGTGCGCCAAAGGCTTTTAAGGGGGGCGCGGGATCGACACTTGTAGCATGCGAGAAAGGCGCGCCTTGAGGGCGCATGAGTTCTAGATGCAGCATGACAAATGGGTGCGCCATTGGCGCGGGTTTAGATCATGTAACAGGGCGGGTAGATGCGCCAAAGGGGCGCAACTATTTTTAGTGTAACAAGGCGCGCCAGTGCGCCACAGAACTAAACTCATAGCTCAAACCTTTTCTTTCTTTCCTCCATTTCAAAGGTTGCTTGGACATATAAGGTTTCATAAAAAGATTTTCAGACCAAGCCTTTTCAAAACAACACTCTTTACCAGCAGATCTGGAAAGAGGGAGGGAAGGGAGGAGGAAAAGAAGAAGAAAATGAGACAGGACAGCACAGGGGAGGAGCTAGCTTAATCATAATCTCATTTTAAAACCGGCCAGCAAGCCAAAACACAGACCAAGAACACTCAAAGAACCGAAAGCACAAAACGGAGAAGAGGGAGAACCTCTCACCTTGGATATATAGCAAAAGTTTGGAGAGCGGGTCCACAGGGCGATGAAAACGACGGAGCAGAGGCTGACAAGTCCAGAACGATCACGTGCTTTGCAAAAGAATGAAAATGACGTTGGGCGCGCACGTATATTTATAGAAAAACTGGTCATCAATGCGCCAACCACTTTTGAAATGGCGCATGAAAGTTCATTGTCGATTGGGAAAGCATGCGCCTCCGGCGCACAATATGTATTGTCAACATGAAGTTATGTGCGCCCTTTGGCACACCAAAACTTTGTGTTGCAGTGAGATTATGTGCGCCCTTTGGCGCACCGAAAAGTGGCGCAACAAAAGCAATGTCAATAATAAGGCGCATGCGCCTTGGCGCACGCAAAAGAGACTCAACATCCTTTGGTGCACCGAAAGACGTGCTAACATGGAAAACCATGCGCCAAAGGCTTTTAAGTGGGCGCACCAAAACTTTGTGTTGCAAGGCAAATCCATGCGCCCAGCCAAAAAAGGCTCAAAAAGACTAAGTTCGAAAACTAGATTTCCCGGGAAGGGATTTTACAACGTTTCGAACGCGAAGGATCCCTAACGAGGGATCGAAACAAAATTTTCGGTATGGTTATCGGTAAAATTTCCTTGTCAATTTTACGGGATAACACATATCAGCAAGCTATGAATTATATCTTGTAAAACATCATGCATAGCATATTACAAGATTACATTGATGATCTTCTTGTCAAATCTAAACATCAAGACGAACACCTTGCAGTCCTTAAGGTTGTCTTTGACTATCTCATCAAACACTATGTTTGCCTTCAACCTAAGAAGTGTGTCTTCACCGTTGTTATCTCAAGAAATATCTTTAGTTTTATCCTTTCTTTGTCTGGCATTGAAGTTGATCCCACTAAAATCAAGGCTATTCTCAAGATGCCTCCACCTATTAACTATCGTCAAGTTCATAGTTTACTGTAAGTTGTAATCTATTCATCTCTTTATTTGTCATATTTTTGACCACTTCCATCCATTTCATCATCTTCTCAAAAATTATGTCTCCTTTAAATGGGATGATGAATGCCACAAATCCTTTCATGCTCGAAAATAATACCTCCTCTAACCACCTATGCTCATTTCACATAAGGATGACCAACCATTTTAAATTTACATTTCTCCCATTGATCATTCCCTGGTACCATACTCACTCATCATGATGAGCAACATAGAGAGTAAGTGGTTTATTAAATAAGTCGTATGATTTTAGACTATGAGACTAGATATACTCACACCACAAAACTCTTCTCAGCTTTAGTCTTGTCATCACTAAACTTTGACATTACCTCTTTGAACCACAAAACCTTCATTGTCAATATCGACCCTTTACATTACTTGTATGCTAAGCCCTACCAAAATCAACATGTTGCAAATTGGCTCATGGTTCTTGCAAACCTAGATCTTGAATTCATCAATAAAAAAATTCAATGGACAAACCATTGCTAACTAACTTGCAGATGCACCTCTCTCTAAAAAACAATCTTCTAACTTTGACTTCCCTAAAAATTCCATTACTACCTCTCTCCTCGGATGATGTCATTTACCAAATGACCTTATTCTTTGATGATTCCAAATTTCAGCATGTGGGTGGTGTAGGAGTTATCCTCATTCCTCTTGATGGTGAGCCTATTCCATTATCTTTCAAACTAGATTTTTATTGTACTAACAATATCACTGAATATGAAGCACTCATATTAGGTATTCAAACCGCCATAGCCTTAGATGTTAAATCAATTAATATATTTTGTGACTCTCAACTAGTTGTGAACCAATTTAATGGTATATATTAGTGTCGTAATGAGATACTTCAAAAGTATAAACATCATGTTGACATGCTTTTGAATACCTTTGACCATTATGAACTTCAAACCACCCCACATTCCACTAATAAATTTGTAGACACCATGGCTTGTCTTACTTTTTTATACCCACTTCACCCTCCAACTCAAAAATATTTGTCATAGTATAAAGGTTGTAATCACCCTCTTACCTATTCCAAGAGGTTAACTTTGTAGGAAACATTGAAATTGACCCACATGACCTTTGGTATAACTAGTTTTCTTACTACCTTTCCCTTTTAATTTTACCTCTAGATCTTACTTGCAATGGACGACAATCCTTACTTAAAAGTGTCTCTCACTATGTCATAATGGGGGTCTTCTCTATAAATGTGGTTTTGAAATTATCCTCTTGCGATGCCTTACAAGTTCTGAAATCCCAGACACTATCAAGGAGGTTCACAATGGGATTTGTGGGGGTCACTTTAGTGGCTTAGTTGTCGCTAAGTGCATCCTTTTCCTTGGCTATTACTTTGTTCAACCCTAAATTGTGATTGGTGTGACTATGTCAAGCACTTTATGAAGTGTAAGAAATATGCTAATCTTCACCACACCCCTATTCATTCCTTACAGGTTGCACGAGACCTTTGGCCTTTTTCTTAATGGGATTTAGATCTTGTTGGATAAATTAACCATCATTCTTCCTAACGTCATTAATGGATTATTACCGCTACCAAATATTACACTAAATGGCATGAATCTGCACTCTTATTTCTACAAAAGCTGAGAAAATATGTGAATTCATTAACCATCACATTATTTTCCCCTTTGGTGTTCCTCACCACCTTATCACTGATAATGATAAACAATTCAAATAGGAAACCTATGGAAACATTATGACCCCTTTGGCATTCAGCTCAGTTTCTCTTCACCTTATTACTCTCAAGAAAATGGCCAAGCTAAATCAACTAACAAAACCCTAAATAAAATTCTTATGAAAGTGGTTGACAATACTGGTAAGGATTGGCACACGCACATTCCTTTTTCCTTATGGGATTATTGTACTAGTATTCACACCTTAAATCCTACCACACCTTTCTCTTTGGTATGTGGTACAGAGGTTGTTTTACCTCTTAAAGTCCAAATTACATCTCTTCATATCTCACTCAAATATATGCTCAATGATGATGATTTTCGCTAAAACCTTTTGTTGCAGCTTGATTTATTAGATGAACACTTGTCCAAATGCTCTCGATCACCTTCAAATCTACCAAAAAATTATCAAACATGCCTACAATAAATGTGTCCAAGAATGAACCTTCAAGTTCGATGATCTTGTCTTAAAGGAAAATAAACATGTAACCAAAGTTGATAAAAAGTAAACGGGGAAAGTTTGTTCAGTAATTGTCTTGGACCCTATATCGTTACTCATGCCTATAGATTAGGTGTTTATCATTTATCTTCACTCGAAGGTAAACATGAACTTGATCCCCTCAATGCCTTACATCTTCGATCATTCTATTATTGAATCAAGTCCTATATTACCTTCTTTATATTAAACACTCATCCCTTGAGAAAAATTCACCTTCCACTTACCTATTTTAAGGATCAATGAATAAATAAGAATAATGTGATTACCCATTACCTTTCAGCCTTATCTGTAATATGAGTACCACGGATCTACTCATGGCATGATTCTCATGGATACTTTTCATCCTTTTTAGGATGGAATCCCATGGTCATTCATCACTTAAAACACCTCTTGCATAGTTACCCTTTGCATGCTATGGTTTTTCCTTCCTAAAGGAAGCCTATACTCCTTTATAGTCTTGTCCATGACCTAAAATTCCAAAGACATTCAAAAGTAATATATGAGATTTTCAAATTCAACTCCTTGAGTCAAACTTCTAGCAAATAGATGACTCCCTCAAAAATTACATCTATCTTTCTATCTTGTTGCTATAAATAGATTGCTCCTCGAAGGATAAATATACAAAGCTAGCCATATTGTATGTAGTCTATATAAAAAGAAGACTATTTCTACAAAATAAAAATAAAATATTATGAAGCTTCCCACATCGATCAGCTTCACAAATACCTAAAGGAGTAAATTCTATTCATCTCACATAAACTTCTCACATTTATCGGTCTATAAAAAAATTTAAAAAAAAGTAAAAGCAAAAAGAAAAATATAAATTTTTGTCATGATCTTTCCTATTTTGGCCTTACGTATCTTGTATAAGAGGCATGTTATTTCACACTAGGTTTATGCTAAAACAACCCATTTCACCTCACCATATTTCCTTTTTAATCTTCTACGTACTTAAGGGATGTGCCATAAATGTGAATTTTCATGATCATGGGACTTTATTCATCCTTAGAACCGTCTATCATGCAACACCTTTAAGGTTTTACATTCATAAGTCAATCTTTGGTATGATAGACTCCTAATGGTTCTTACTAATTAGGTGGCATTTTTCTCCTCTTACCATTCACCTCTTTTCTTATTGATTCTGCTACACAAGACCAAACCTTCAATACCTATATTTTGGGAATTCCTCTCCTACCAAAATCACCCATGCTTATTCAGCCTAGACATCATCCATGCCTATTCATCCTAGAAATCACCCATGCCTATTCAACCTATACATCACCCATGCCTATTCAGCTTAGACATCACCCATGCCTATTAAACCTAGACATCAACCATGCCTAAATGACCTAAACTCAACCATTCCTATTCAACCTAAACTTAACCGTGCCTAAATGAACTAAACTCAACAATTTTGAAATGACCTAGACCCAATCATGCCTAAAAACTATCGATCCATTCATCTACCTTATCATATTGTTCCATAGCTTATGGGAGAACTACATCATCTTGAGGCCCCTTTTTTCATGGCTATGTAGGTAGTATTATGAGGGCATGTGGACCTTGAAGATTACCTCAACAACCTTTTAACCTTCTCCAACTTTTTACCCTTCTACACCTTTTTACCCCTAATCACTTTTCCTCTTTACCTTCATTTCTATAAATGAAATATTATAATGAATCAGTAAAACATGGATTTTTAATTTTTTAATTAACCCGCAACCTGAAAAACATCGGTTAAATAATAATTGACATTGGTATTGTGCCCTAGTGCACCACACTTGGTTTCCCTTGATTGACATTAATTGGCCATAATCGATGTTGGTTAGCCTTTTTTGACCTCATTGCACTATATTACACTACATCGCTTTCCGAAACCTTTTCGCCTAACTCGAAGTTGACCCTAACCTTACACCTCATCCTTATGACCTTATTACCTCTCACCCAACCTCACCATTAGTTTGAGCATGTTTGTACCCCTCATATGGCCTTACCTATGGCCTTTCCTAAATCACCCAACCGACACTCACCTTTTGTGACACTTGAATTCATGTACTCATTATACCTTGCGATGTGATACTCATGTTGTTATACCTAATGACCTTACCTTTCCTAATTTCTTGTTGTTTATCTCAACCATACATGTGGTTCCCTGAAACAAACCCTATTGCTCATTATTACACCTAGCCTAGTGGTGTTTTAGGAACATATCCTATACCTTGGATACCTGAACCACCTCAACCTTGTTTGGATAAACCTATCAACCTTTGACGATGTATAATTTCCAAGTTATTCAACTTGGTACATTATTGTAATCTATACCTGTGCATGCACTAGATAGCCATTACCTATTACCCGACCTAACATTACCCTTAACTACAACCCATATACTCTTACTTTCATCATTTACCTATTTATCAAACCACTCACCGACTTTGTTTCACACCTCCTCAGTTCCTAGTTTGAGGGGGATCACCTCCACTCATACCTAGGGAACCAACTTCTTGTCAATGTCGGGTCACTTACCAATACAAGCTACGTGACAAAAAGGGGAAAATGTAGACACCAAATTTGGGTCACACTCTCTTTGGTCCCCTTTCAATTAATTAATGTAATGCATTTAACTAACCATGACCCCTTTACCCCATATTAATAATCACCCTCACATTATAAATTAATTTAATTATTTTAATTAAATTAATTTCACCCTCACAACTCGCCTCATCATGAAACCTCACCCTAGACCAATTCTTGGGGCATTTAACTCACGGTGAATGAATGAGTCATCACCTTTAGGATCTGAGTCATTACTCTAGTGTTGAGTCACTAACTTGACCTAACTAACTAAGACTTCTTCCTAAACCTAACTGGACCTCTCCTAAGTTCTTCCTGCCTTCTCTCATGTGAACTCCACTTTCCTAAGTGGAATCAATGAGGAAATCATGCCAAATCTGGGAAGATCTTCCTATTTTTGGTAAATAGGACTATTTCTCCCTAATCGATGTTGGTTTTTCCTTGGCCGACATCAGTTACCTAAACCACCATTGGTTCCTTTATATACAAACTTTACAACCTTTTACTTGGGTTGGTCATTTTGAGTTTTGAGATTGCTATTTCAATCAAGAGAGGATCTCGAGCCATTGCTTCATCCAAATGATGTCTACACACCACTAGAGAGCATCATATGCCAATGATTCCCTTCCAGATCATTCAAGCATTCACGAGAACACACAACTTGACATCGTCACGACACTAAACTAGCTACCACCTCACCAATCAATCACTAACCTCCATCTAGCCATGATATCTTCATAGCAGTAAGTAAGTAACGTGATATTAATCATTTTTGTTTACTTTATTACAAATCTTGTTCCTCCTTTATTATTTTTAGTTTCTACTATTATCCTGGATATCTCCATCTTCTCACCAATCCACCAACCCAACTAGTTCAAGCCCTTTCACCCTTTATGACCTCTCCCTCTATATTCCTAAGTCTTCTCAGTTATATTATGAACCTAACCACACCCTCCTCGGTCTCTATGAAATCGCAAAGAATCCCAAACACCTTTGTTATTAATTTATTTCCAATTTCCCCTTACCGACATCAGTTTACCATACCGCTATCGGTTTCATCCCTATCGACATCGGTTACACGACCGATATTGGTCTTTGTGTAATTTTATACCTTCGATCAAAGCAAGCCTTCCAATCTACCAAAATCAACCCATACCTCACCCAATAATTCTGAGACCCTTTACGAGACATGTGTCGGACCTACAAACCCTAGAATAGCCTATCAAATCTCTTGATTTGATCGAGAACTTTTCCTATTAGATTATATTTACTTATTTTATTTACACGAGATACCTAAATCATATAACTATAGTAGGATTTATTTATTTCATGATATTTGTTGCATTAATTTGTATTTTAAAGTAGATTGATAGCCTTCTAAGAAGCACCTCACTTCCTAGATATAGCATTTTCTAGGCAGTCCACTAACCTATATTATTAATTTTATCTTGTGGTCTTGTTGTGTTTCTTACAGGTCATTCCCCTAGCCAAAGGGAATATCTTCATGATCATCTTGGATCAAAATTCGTTAATGCGCACATTCAACCTTTAACCTTTGATCTTATAGGTATTCCTCCTAGCCTATTTCCTATTAAATTTTATGTGAACAAATTATGTGAAACACTAGGGTTTCTAGAATCAAACCCTAACAACATATATCATTTAGAGATCAAGTTAATCCAATCGAATAAACATGATATTATACTAAATATTGACATGGGAAGCTATGAAAAGTATTTATCCTCCTTGAATGATGTTCATAAATTCATACTTTATTGAGTTTGACATATTCTAAGTCAAATCTTGATGAGTACAGATCTGTACATGCAAATCAATGATCTGTTTGGTAAAAATCACACTCCATGAGTAAGTAAAGCATGCCCTACCCTCCATGGATAGATGCAAAGAAATTACAAAACCTAATACACCTTATCAAATATTAGATAAGATCTTGAAATATCTTGTGTATATCTAATCAAGTTTCTTCATAACTGTCATGTAAACTTCTGAGTCTATGAAGTTGAAGGGTTGAATAAAAAAGTGAGCAAAGAAATCCTTCCTATAATTTTTGAATACCTCCAAGAGATTGATGTTGTTGAAGACACTCTACAGTTCAAATTCCATAAAATAATACAAAGACATTATTTGACAATATTCTCCTCTTCTCAAGTTTATGTTAGTGCTCACTAAGTGTTCCCATGCTCTTGTAGACTCAAATGAAATTTGAAAACTCAAATAGTGAATGAGGGATTTTTAAGGATCCTTGAAGGAAGGTTAAAATTTTAAATAACATTGATAGTTATCAATTACATCTTGAAGAGATCATGTTACACCACAAAAGACAAAAGGTTTCACATTGAGGAAAAATCCAAAAACCTAGTAAACCATTAAAAAGAATGACATCTCAAGTATGAATGGAATATCGACAAGATGATGAGTGTAAGGAAGTTTAGGAAACCTCATTATACATCATGTGACTACAAGGAATCTTAGAAAATCCTACAATTATGAAAATATAATTGATATAAATGTTATCATGACATCTTACAGGAGTTACACTTGAAAACTCTTCATCTTACCTTATATGAGTATCAAGTGTGAAATGTAAAAATTATTCAATTTTGAAAGTGAAAATTCATGAAATTTGGTCAAATATGTATATAAATATATTCTTCTTTGAATATAATTATTGTTAAATCGTAGGAGAGATTTGAGTATACATGTTGAAAGTAGAAGAACATATAGTAGATATAAAAATTCTTGGGATCAAAAGTAGGTGATGAAATCGGTATAGTAGAGTCAAAGGAGTATGAGATGACTATATTCATGAAGTAAACAATGTGATTCAGAGTGACGGGCCATCTTTGAAGACCTTATGTTAGATGAGTGAGCAGATAAGTGAATGAAGAAATAGATGGTGGTAAATTGTTGAAAACAAATCTTGTGATAAGGATTGAGTGTTGGTTGAGTGAAAAATAATGTGCATAAGAAATATATTGGCAACCATGATATGAAGTATCTTGAAACCTTGAAACATATAAGGACTAAGGTGAACATCATGACTAAAATATAGCCACAAAATTGAACACAGATAAATAAAGTTCCTATTTGATGAGTGATAGCATTATATGTAAGTATAAAATGAGCCTGGTGTAAAAATCCTTGTAGATGATCACGTGATTAGAAGAAAGACATAAATTGGGAGAATAAATGAGAAGAATAGTGATCTTATCTAGTAGTCACTATCAGGATGTAGAAGACAACAAAATTAGAGTGATCAAAACCTTGTAAAATTCTAAGTAGCAACTTAGAAAATGGGGATTTGTAGCTTCCTATAAGTTGAAGCTTATAGAAGGTCAGTAGGTGCTAGAATAAATTTGGGAGTTGAAGCTTCCATGAAATTTGAATCTTTCTAAATACTAATTAAATGTTTGGTTGAATTTGGAGTTACAACTCCATGTTGAGTAGATGTTCAACTTGAGATCATTGTAATCTTTACAGGACATTCTTGTCTAATTCGGTGAGTCGATTTCATTGGGTTTTCTCCTTGAAGGGTTTCCACATTAAATATTGTTTATTCATGTTTGATCTTGTGTTTGAATACTTGTGAATTTTTGAAAAATCAGCAAAAATTAAGAAAAGTTAATTAATTGTTAAATTTTGAACAGACACTAATTCACCCCCTCTTAGTGTCCTAATTTCTAACAATTGGTATTAGAGCTTAGTCCTCTTGAATCAATTCTAAAATATTAAAGGAGATCCCAAAGGCACAAGCATGGGCACATTAGCAGAATCAGTCTCTTATTTATGGACTAAAGAAGGATATCAAGCTCATGGAAGCTTACCATGACCATGAACTGAAGGAGATGGAATCATTTTTTAAAAATTTATCAAAATCTCTAAAATGCAAGAAGGATACCTACCTAAAACATGAAGAATAATTGAGAATCTTGAAGGTTGAACTAGAAGAGGAAAATGATAGGTTGAAGATGTATATAAAACTTGAAAAGAGTTTTGATTATCTTGATGGAATATTGGAAAATAAAAAATCACAAAGTTAATTCAGAGGAGAACCTTTGGAAAAAGAGAGGATGAAAAATCTAGTCCAATCATGCAAAAAGTATGAATCAAGTTAAGGAGACAAGAACAAAAAGGCCCAAGTCAATTACACAACCAAATACATCCAGGTATGAAAGTACTTTCAATGGCTATTATTTTTCCTATCATATCTATGGACACGGGGATAAAGAATAAACAAAGAAGATCATAAATGACCACCCATGGAGAGACAATAAAAGTGAGATGTAAAAGAACATAATTTGTTTTAATTTCCAAGAAAAGGTTCATATAGCCAAGTATTATTTATAATAATCATCAAGTTAGTATTGGGAAGAAAATTAATCAAGATGCATGAACAAGGTGGTGTGCTACAACTATAACAAATTCGGACACTATGTTGGATATATCATGATCTCGAGGGCTGAAAATCATAGTGGGAATGTGTTAGTGTGAATTCACAACACCCCTAGATGTTGATCAGATTTCTAGGTTGATCATACTGGCATCCGGTGTGATTACACAACATTGAATCCTTTCTCCAAGTGTGGGACTTGTAAAAATGAGAAAGGAATCTCATGAGAAGGTTGGTTCCTATTCCTCCTGTTCGAGATGCACACGAAAAATGTAGAGGGTTTACTCAAAGTCTAATCTAACTTGCAGGAGATAGGGTAAGAAGATGCAGAAAAATAAAACCTAAACTAACGAAGGTGATGCACCGAGGAATGAAGAACACCTAACTTACCAATAAACACAAACCATTAAAATATGATGCAAGATCATGAACAGATAAAAAAATTTGTAGTGAAAGATCAGGAGGATGCAAATGAACATAGAGAGGGTTGAGAATCATCCATAGACATGCATTACTTGCTCCAAAGATTGATACAATACACTACAAAATGTCAAGAGGCAGATTCACATTACAGTTTTAAATGGGAGGTTCGAACTCCACAAATTCACTTGCCAAAGAGAAGAAGGGAGGGGCAAAACAGGAATGTTCGACCCTTAGAAAGAAGCCCCTCTTTACAATTTATAGGAAGAATGAGAGAGGGAAGAGAGAGGAAATTTAGATCTATCCCAACCACTTCTAGGTTGCATTTAATTTATATCATTATGGCGGTGGGTGAGAACCCTAGAAAAAGCGGTGAACTGTATTTTGCATTAAAGCTAGTTATAGAAATGTCAGTTCTGGCCATTAACACGTGCCAGAGATGTTTCTTGATTTTCTCTCTCCAAACTGAACCAAAATTCAAGATTGACCACGGAATCATGTAGATAATTTCACCAGCTTTCCATTGATATAAAGAACGCAAAAAACCGAGCTCTGGATCGAAAGTTATGGCGATCGAAAATTTAGGGCAAAAAAGCAGACCAAAACGGATCGGCGGGAAAATATTTGATTTTTTTCCCGCATCACTTGGATGACACGTGTCGAGGATCTGATTCATCCATTGGTTCATCCTCTCGAAAATTCCTTTCGGGCCTTAAAACTTGGACACGTGGCACTATTTTATTGGTTCGGGCACGAGGGGCGCATTTTTACCTTGCACCAAACACTTAGCAACTTTTCAACCTTTCGACACATGGCAAGTTATGATTCATTGGTGGTTCCTTCACTTTTCACGTCCCACGCGTAATTTTGGCCCAACTGTCTTGGAAGAAATTCCCTGCTTTGGCCAAATCAGCTGGTTCGCGTCCTCCACGTACTTTTGGCCCAGATGTCGAAATCGCACAAAACAAAAGACTTGGGCAATTTTTTCCTCTTTCGGTGATTGATTTTCGCGTCCCACGCGTCCCGATCTCCCAACTATCCTGCAGACTTCCTCGACTAGGACTTAGCTGATTTTCTTAAAAAAATTTCGGCCCCAAACTTGGTACAACGAACCTCGCACGATCCGAACCCTTTAGACCCGAAATGCCTTAACACAGTCCTGCAACCTTATTTTTTGCATTTCTTCCATTTTCTCAACCTGTTGGGTTTTCTTCATGGGTGGGGAGTTAGAAAAAATTTTAGGGGACCCCAGAAAACATGATTTTGGGCCTCGAATCAATCTTACTCGCTTGGGACTGAATAATCTGATGCGTGTTATCAAAATTACCTTAAGGGGTGAATTTTGGATAACAATTTGGTGACTCAAGCAGGTCATTTTCCCTGCTAGAAGAAGTTACCGATTACATCAAGCATCCATTCGGCATGGAGTCGCTTGATTCTCTGTTTAATACCCCAACTGACTAGAACGTTGCAAGGAGGAAGATGGAAAAAACACCTGATTGAAGCAAGGGCTGCAAAACATCTCCAGGGATAGCAAGCCTACGCCAAAGCACTTAGGGAAAGTAAAACAACCTACAACAAAACAACGTGCACAAGCACTTGGAGGAATGAAAACCTAAGCTAATATTTACAAGATGGAGGATTTCCCTTTAGTAGTAATGCTTTAGATAGATTCCATTGACTGGAATCTGTAGTTCTTCGCCATCCAATGAATACAATTGGAAGGCATTGTTGTCCTTACACTTTATGCCCATGTATGGGCCACTCTAAATGGCATCAAATTTTGAATGCCTTCCCGCTTTTTTCTCTATCTCGCATCCCATTTCAATACTAGATCTCCAACTTGGAAAGGTCTATTCTTGACCTTCCTATCAAAGGTCTTCTTGATCAAAGCTTGATCCTTTTCCATTGCTTGGGATGCCTGATCTCTGGTCTCTTGGAGCTCCATCAACTCTGCATATCTCACCTCCATGGGCCCAAACTCTAGCAACTCTAATTGCTTCATGAGTTCCAATGTTGGCAACTCAAGTGACATGGGCAAGATTGCCTCTCTTCCATAAACAAGCCTAAATGGAGAGTTACTGTGGATCTCTTGGGAGTTATCCTATCAACCCATAAGGTTGGTTTCAGTTGTGTATGCCAAGACCTCGATTCTCATCAAGAGTCCTCCTAATGATCCTCAAAAGTTCTTGTTTGTAGATTCAGCTGTCCATTACCTTGAGGGTAGTAGTTTGATGAAGTACTTAGGTAATTCCCATTCTTGACAACCCACTCGGTCACCTTGGATCCAATGAATGCTAATGCATTATCTGAGATTATTATAGTAGGTATGCCAAATCTAGTTACTATCCCCTCATAGAAGTCTAAGATGCTAGACTCATTTGCTTCCTTGAGTGCTACTGCTTCAATCCATTTGGTGAAGTAGTCTGTTGTTGTCAAAATCCACTTATGCCCTTGGCTTGAATTGGGATTAATGACTCCAATGAAGTCTAAACCCCATTGCATGAATGGCTGGTCAACTAAAATTGGATGCAATGGGAGGGCAGCAAGTCTCTCTTTACCTGTGAAGAATGCACAACTTTTGCACCTTTTGATCCATGTGAAGCAATCACTAAAAATCTTGGGCCAATAATAACCAGCCTTCATGATTTTTAGGGCTGTCACTCTTGGTGTAAAATGACCACCAGCTGGTCCACCATGGAACTCTTCCAACACCCTATGAATCTGATTTGTGTTAATGCATCTCAGCAGCACTCCATTCACATCTTTCTTGAACAAAACACCATCTACTATGGCATATGGGACAGCCTACAATTTGAAGTGTCTTCTTTGGGTCTTGTTCATCTCTGGAGGGCATAGGCCCGTGCTTAGGAAGTGCATTATACCTTGGGTCCAGCAAGGAGTGGGGACAACATTATCCTCTTCTTGAGTGCTACCTTGCACATGGCTATCTTGAACTATCAAAATAGCCTCTTCTTCATTACATACTCCCTTTTGCTTGCCCAGAATCAGCTACTCACACAATCCTTTTCCTCTTACCAGCTTGGTGACTTTGATCTCAATGTCGTACCCCATAACACGAGTGATGCAACCTACTCTTTTCTCATTCAAATCCTTGTTGAGGACGAAGTCTTTAACTCCCGCATGAGAGACCAACAACTGGACCTTGTTGTTTGAGACTAAATGCTTGAATTTCTTCAAGCTTCTAATTACTGCAAGAACATGCTTCTCAATAAAAGAATACCTCACCTCATAGTCCTCCAGGCTTTGGCTGAAGAAAGCAATTGGCTGCTCATCATTGTCTTTATTCTGCTGTACCAAAATTGCAAAGATAGTATCATCACCCCCAAATGCATAGAGGATGAAATCCTTGGAGAAATCCAGTTGATGAGAGTTGGTGCTTGGGAGATGGCCTCTTTGATTGCTTCAAAACTCTCCTTGCCTTCTGCTGTCCACTTGAAAGCCATGCTTTTCTTTAATATTTTGGTGATAGGTTTGACAAGGGCTGCAAAATCTGGGACAAACCTCCAAACAAAGTTTATTCTCCCCAAGAAACTCTGAAGGGCCTTCTTATGGCTTGGCAATGGTAGTGCTCTTATGGCTTCAACCCTCTCTGGATCAATTGCTAATCCTTATTTGGAGACAATATGGCCAAGGATATTTCCTTCATGTGCTAGGAAGATAAACTTCTTAGGATTCAAAGACACTCCAAATTTCCTGCACCTTTGGAAGACTTGTCTCAAATGAGAGAGGTGGTCGCTGCATTCTTTAAAAAAATAGTGATATCATCAAGGTATATTAGCACCACATTGTTACTAAAACCTTTGAATGCCATGTCCATTGCTCTTTGGAAGGTAGCTCCAGCGTTGGATAGCCCAAATGGAATTTTCCTGTATGCATAAGTTCCCCATTTGGTTGTGAAGGCTATCTTGAACTGATCTTCTTCCTTCACCATAATCGATTATAGCCGAGTAGCCATCAAGTAGTGAAAACCTCTCGGAGCCAGCCACAACATGTAAAATTTGCTCCATAGAAGGGAGTGGGTAATGGTCCTTGAGAGATGCTCTATTCAAATCTTTGAAATCAATGCACAATCTGATCTCTCCACTCTTCTTTCTCGATTTGGAACTAAGTTGGCAACCTAACTAGAATGCTTGATTGGGAATATGATTTTTGACTCAATCAACTTGTTCAATTCCTTCCTCATGAGAGGTTCCATGTGTGGATTTACTGGCCTTTGTTTCTACCTGATGGGCTTAGTATTTGGATCCAGCTCAATGGTGTATTGAGCTAACTCAGGATTGAAACCTTTCAAGTCTTCGTAGCTCCAAGAAAACACATCAGGGAACTCTTGACATAGCTGTATGAACTCATACTTTTCTTGTTCAGTTGTCGTCTTTCCAATTTGCAATGGTTTGTTTTCTTCCACCAAGATGGATACTGAATCTTCTCTCTTGACCTAAATGTTTGCTTTCTCTTTCCTAAACTGATCATTGGGATTGAAAATGGACTCCAAAGTGATAAGTCCCTTAGGCAGCTTGTTAGTTCTCAGCTGTACCACTTGGTCACCATACTGCTGTCCCAATTTTTCCTGATTTTTAGCTGAGAACTCAGCTTCTTCTTGCAAGAAATGGATGATTTGTTGGTCATTCTCAAACACTTCCCAATTTACATTCTTATCTGCCATTGAAGGCCTCACAATCACATGGATGTTTGGCTATACCTTGTCTTTTTGAATGTTCTCCACAATGTCAAAGGCTGCCCTAACTGCTGTAATCCTGTCAGCAGCTTGGTTTTCTTTCCTAGGGACTGATTTGATGCCAAAGCCCTCAAAATCTTCAATGAGGTCCCATACCCGATTTCTGTAGTTCTTCAACAGATCATTTTTGGCGGCATTTTGCCCCTTGACTTGGTTTACGATCAGCTCACTATCACCAAAAACTTGCAAGTTCTTTATCCCTTTCTTTATTGCCCAATGCATCCCTTGCACCAAGGCTTCATATTCAGCAGTGTTATTGGAGCATGCAAACTAAAATCTAAAAGCTGAATAGTACTTTACTCCTTGAGGTGAAACCAGCATGGCTCCCCCTCCGGCACCTTGTTTACTCCTTGATCCATCAAAAAACAGCTGCCATACCTCATTTTCATACTTGTGGTCTGGCTTGGTGATGCTAGGAATGGGCTGATCTTTTTCATGTATGTAATAGAATCCTATCTCAGATTCTTCTACTTCTTGATAAGGATCAAAAGCATGCACCTTGTTTGCCCATTCATCAAGAGTTAGATCCGGGATGCTTCCAACCTTGGTGTCAGCTTCATCAGTGCTTGGGTGATCTTCTTGATCAAATGCCAAACAGATTGGCATTGATCGACTTAAGTGTAGGGCTCAATGTGGAATTTTGCAATAGGTTCACACCTGATTGTAGCTTTGTTTCCATACCTCGTTCTAAACAACATGTGTGACCAATCAGCAAACAAATATCCTCCAATCTTGGCTATGAAATCTCTTGACAAACATAGGGCAAAGAGTGGTGGAAGGTCTATAACTGATACATATTGTAAAACAACAACATTTGGACATGCATGCAAGGTAAGACTCAAGTTTCTAATCACCCCAACTGTTGTTATTGCTGTCCCATCCAACTACACTACCCCTTTGGATATGGTTTCATATTGAAGTCCTAGCTGATCAGCTATTTGCTTGGGCATCACTGAGCTACTTGCCCCGGAATCAATCATGCAATTGTGCACCAATTGGTTTCCAATTATTAATGAGACATAAAAAGGAGGGGGCTTCAACATTTTACCTTGTTGTCCTCAATGATTCCCTTCAGGCTGGGCAGCATTTGTGAGCACCTTCTCTTGTATTTGGGCTTGTTGATTCGAAGTTGGCTAGTCCTTCATGGCAGCTTGTAGCAAATATCTCTGGCCTGGGATAGATAGGGATTCCCACATCGATATATTTACGTTTGTTTTCTTCATCTGATTAATGATACTAAATGGTGATGAAGGATCTCTTTGCTATCCCTTGGCTTACATATTCATCCCTTGCACATGGGCAGCAAAGCAGTAGCTGGCATGTGAGTTGGTTTAGGAGCTGGTTTGGGTGCCCCTTGCATTTTGGAACTACATTTTGTTTGCCAACGGCTTGTGGAGTGACAGAAGGTCGTGAATTACTTGGGGCCAATGGCTGTTCTTCACCCAAATTTCTCCTTTTTGACCTTGTGTTGGCTACAATACTTTGAGAGGGTATTTGATTCATAACACAGAAATATTCAGCCTGCTAATTGACAAGAGTAGTTTCGTTCAGAGATGTTCCTTGCTGAGGTGCTTCTTGCTGCTGATCCTCTTCGTGGCTGGACTCTTGCAACCCACCAATGGTTTGCACCATAAGAGCCTGATTTAATGCACCATTAAAGCACATTGATTGGTTATGTGGCTGACCACACGGGAAACACCAATCATATTCTTGGGCCATGTTATTTTACACCAGTACCAAAGCTCTGGATGTGGATGCAACGTTGGGGTTATCGGGCTGAAATGGTCTGTTGGCAGGAGGCCTTGCTTGATTCTGATTTGCAGCTAGATTGGGTGGTCTTTGAGGCTGATATGGTTGTCTGTTAGGCTAAGCTCGAGGTTGATAAGAAGGTCTAAAACTTTGGGCTTGCTGCCTCTTGAGTGTAACTAGCTCATTGCCTAGATTTTGCAATTGCTTCATGACTTCTTGAAGTTCGTTTGAGGCACTAGAAGATGAAGTAGAAGCTTCATTTGAACTCTGATTTCTAGGAGTGGGAATAGGAGCTAAGACAGGTGCTTGACTAGTACTTGGGCTCTCTAAACTTGGATATAATGGCATGGGAGGCCTAGGAGCTAGCTTTCCAGCTTGGATCAAACAATTTTCAGCCCTAATGGCAATGTTATAAGCCATAGGGATAGTTATGCCTCCCATGGACTGAATCAACATAGAAATATCAGAATTTAAGGCTTTGAGATAATAAAGAAAAGCACCTTCTGCTGTTGGCCTGACCGCCACTGGAATTCTCTCCCAAGTCCTTTGAAATCTGAAGTTGAAGTCGGTCAGCTACTCATTGGGAGCTCTTTTGATAGTTGTCAGTTGCTCCAAAAGGGACAAGTTATCTCCCTTTTCCCCAAACTGCTCATGGAGGGCTATACATAGCTGATTCCAATTCGTGATAGAACCTGAGGCAAGGCTCCTGAACCATTGCAAAGCTTTCCCTTTGAATGAGGATGCTAGCAATTTGACAGCAACTTGCATCTCATTGATTTCATGAATTACACAAAGGTTGGCAATGTCTTTAACATGATCACCAGGAGTAGTCTGGTTCTCTCCAGTGAAGTATGGAATGTTCTTCAATGTTGCAACTGGGATTGGATGTTGTGCATTGAGAGCAAGTGGGCTGCTGCCAGTGAAATTGACATACGGATTTGGTGGTTGCTCCATTCTGATTGGCCTGAGAACCCTTGTTGATTGGATGAAAGGCCTACCAGGTGGAGGTGTTGACAAGGTTCTATTAGGTGGAGACAGAGATCTTTGAGCTCTTCTTCCCCTTCTTTCTCTTCCTGGAGATAGGTGCTAGATGAACAAATAATCCTTCCTCCCTAGTTCTTGACCGGTCCGTATTCTTCTCATAAATTTGCCAGCTTGGACCGATGAAACCAAGTGGATTATGCTTCTTTTGGAGTCACTAGATGTACAATTTTAAGCTTCTTCAAAGCTGGAACTTACAACAAGTACACATCAATCTTGTTGTAATAAAAGTGAAGACCTCTAATGTCCCATCGGGCGTGCCAAAAATGTTAGTGCAAATTCACAGCACCCCTGGATGTTGATCAGATTTCTAGGTTGATCATACTAGCATCCAGTGTGATTGCACAACATTGAATCCTTTCTCCAAGTGTGGGACTTGCAAAAATGAGAAAGGAATCTCTAGAGAAGGTTGGTTCCTATTCCTCTATTCAGATGCACACGAAAAATGTAGAGGGTTTACTCAAATTCTAATCTAACTTGCCAAGGAGACAGGGTAAGAAGATGCAGAAAAATAAAACCTAAACTAACGAAGGTGATGCACCGAGGAATGAAGAACACCTATCTTGCCAATAAACACAAGCCATTAAAATGTGATGCAAGATCATGCACAGATAAAAAAATTTGTAGTGAAAGATCAGGAGGATGCAAATGAACATAGAGAGGGTTGAGAATCATCCACAGACATGCATTACTTGCTCCAAAGATTGATACAATACACTAAAAATGCCAAGAGGCAGATTCACATTACAATTTTAAATGGGAGGTTCGAACTCCACAAATTCACCTGCCAAAGAGAAGAAAGGAGGGGCAAAACAGGAATGTTCGACCCTTAGAAAGAAGCCCCTCTTTACAATTTATAGGAAGAATGAGAGAGGGAAGAGAGAGGAAAGTCGATCTACCCCAACCAATTCTAGTTTACATTTAATTTATCTCATTATACCGGTGGGTGAGAACCCTAGCAAAAAGCAAATGTTGTATTTTACATTAAAGTTGGTTGTTGAAACGTCAATTCTAGCCATTAACACGTGCCAGAGATGTTTCTTGATTTTCTCTCTCCAAACTGAACCAAAATTAAAGATTGACCCGAAATCATGTAGAGAATTTTACCATCTTTCCATTGATATAAAGAAAAAAAAACCGAGCTCTGGATTGAAAGTTATGGCGATCCGAAGATTTAGGGCAAAAACAGACCAAAACGGATCGGCAGGAAAATATTTGAATTTTTTCCGCGCTCTGTCACTTGGATGACACGTGTCAAGCTCTCGATTCATCTACGGGTTCATCCTCTAAAAATTCCTTTAGGGCCTTAAAACTTGGACACGTGGCACTATTTTATTGGTTCGGGCACGAGGGGTGCATTTTTACGTTACGCCGAACACTTAGAAACTTTTCAACCTTCGACACATGGCACATTCTAATTCGTTGGTGGTTCCTTCGGCTTTTCACGTCCCACACGTACTTTTGGCCCAACTATCTCGGACAAAATTCCCGCTTGGCCGAATCGGCCGATTCGCATCCTCCTCGTACTTTTGGCTCGGATGTCCCAAATTGCGCGAAACAAAAAAATAGGCAATTTTTTCCTCTTTCGGCCGATTCGGCTTTTCATGTCCCACACGTCCCAACGTCCCAACTGTCCCCTAGACCATCTAGACTAGGACTTAGCTGATTTTCTTAAATTTTTTTCGGCCCCAAACTTGGTACAACGAACCTCAGTACGACCCGAACCCTTCAGACCCGAAATGCCTTAACACAGTCCTGCAACCTTATTTTTTGCATTTCTTCCATTTTCTCAACCTGTTTGGTTTTCTTCATGGGTGGGGAGTTAGAAAAAGTCCGAGGGGACCGAAAAACATGATTTTGGGCCTCGAATCAATCTTACTCGCTCAAGACTGAATAATCTGATGCGTGTTATCAAAATTACCTTAAGGGGTGAATTTTGGATAACGAGAATGACAACTCACACTAAGTCGATGTAAGAGTAATGTCATATGTTATAATTGTCATGATTATGGGCATTTTTTAAAGCATTGTTGTCACAATGAACAATCTAACTACGAAATAGACATCATACATTCAAATGGAAAGTCAAGAAGGTTTTAAACATGAAGATAAATCATAGAAATGAGACAAAGTAAGTCATGCTTAAATCAACCTTTGTAAAGAAGGAGGTAAAATGGATATACAAGGTCAAGGAAGAAAACCCAATAGTTGAGAAAGAAAATAATGAAAATAAAATATAATGGGTAGATGATGAATAAAATTGGCAATCAATGAAATTCATGTGAGAGTCTAACACAAACAAGATAACAATAAGTGATGAAGAATTACTACCTTAAGTTGTGTTAGACCAGTTATATGAGATGTAACATGTATGTCTCATCAGAACTCAATTAGAAAGTGAAGGCTTAGGATTTGAGGTTTGCACACCAAGTACATCTAATAATATTTACAAGATCACAAGGAGAATAAGGGAAATAATTGAGTCATCATGTTGTTTTGATGACTATCTCTTATTTTGAAGTGATCTCACAAGGTGGTGTGCCTTCTCTAGGCTTCTAGAAGGAATATACCAGTTGAAAGAAGAAAGTTTTTCTCCTCATTAGTCTACCAACATGAAAATCAAATCATTCTCCATGATAAAGTTGAGTGAATGGTTCAAAGTATGCTCCTGAATGAAATTTAACATCAATAGTTGTTGATTGGAGTCTCCATCATGTTGCCAAGGTATGTCAAATTCAAGGAATGTGTGTTTATTTCTATGTTGAAGTTATAGTTCTCATTGAAGTTGTTGAGTGTTCTTATTGAGTGTCATGCCATAAGTGTGTGGTCAACAATTCTTTAAGTTTTTTTCCTCCTCTATGTTGTAAATATTGAATCAATGTTGAGACATACTTTTAGGCTTCATTCATGTTAGTGAGGTATTTAAGAGAGTCTAAATTATTCGAAAATTTGTATTATCTTATTCTAACATAATCATACAATTTGATCCAACCTATCCCAAAAAAAAATTCATTGTGTTTGATCACATTCCTTAGTAAGTCAATTTTATTCTTGAGAGAATGTCCTTGTTTCAAGAAGTGTGTCAATGAGTTTCATGTGCTCATAAAGAGTCAAAGGTTTTTATGTCCATGTCCATCATATGTTTGGGTTATTATTTTCAATATTTTATTCATGAAAGGAGAAGAAGTAGGTTTGTCTCTATCATGCTATGAAATATGTTGCAAGGTGTCACAACCATACAAGGTCCGATAAGTCTCAAGAAGAGATGTCAAAGTTCTATCCATAGCCTCACGTCATGCCCCTAGGTATCAATGTGACATAAGGGAGCACATTAAAATTTTATTAAAGTTTAAACCATGATGAAGATAAAGGGAAGGAAATCTATGAATTATAACTATCCGTTCATAACTCATATGTTGCAAAAATGGTCAAATCTAGATGCTTAGCTACAGAAAATGAAGTTCTCGATGAATGAAAATGTTCTTAAGTCAAAAGGTTAAAAGTGTCGATGTAAAAAGTGAATCTGATGTCCTACCTAGAATGTTGAGTAAATAAGGTGTTATAGAGCTCATATTCATGATTAATTTGAACAAAGAAAATGTGATGAATAAATGAAGAGGTAGGTAAATGAAAACTCAGTAGAAGGCGCAAAGAGAAAGGAATACATAATATTTTAAAACCAAGAAATTTTTCGTAGACTAAGTACCGTATTTATTAGTTATAGATGATCAGTCAAGATTTGAATGCCCTTAAAAATGATTAGGGGTGTTAACATGCAATGGAATGTCTAACAAGCTTAGGTTGAAGAAGTCATGAAAACCATTATGAATTTTAGGAAAAAACACTTGAAGGGTGGATAAATTATGTGTTGAACTTTATGGAGATCACAAAAATTATATAGACTATCTTTGAGAGATCACAATATCATCTTGCATTGATACATGAGATTAACAAGGATCATCAAAGCATATTATCCTATTAAGTAGACAATAAAAGAGTTATATAGATTGTGAGTTTCAATAATGCTTCATCACTAGGTGTTGCAAGATATTCTGTTAAATTGAAATAGATACCTATAGATTTGATGAGACCTCACATAGGAGAAAGAGACAAGATTTTCTTTTAAGCCAAAAGAAGGATAATCTTGAATGACCACAAGGTTGTGTTGAAAATTCCAAGGTTGTAGTAAACATAGAGAATAGAGTTTTCATGTATCATGATAATGTTGCTTATTGTGGTAAGTTAAAAATATTGATCTACATATGTTGGAAGGATTATTGAAACAAGGAAGATGTTTGAGAATGTCAAATTGGTGAATTTGAGGTGTCCTAAAAACCTAAAAATCCTATTGAATCACATACAATGACTATAAGTTGGTGTAGACACAAAAATTAGGTATCGATGCCCTTGATTTCCCACATGTGCATATTTCACCATGGTCCTATCTAGACCAAATTTAATAAAATTAATTTATTTTATTTAAATTCTCATTTATTAGCCTAACACTTTTAGTTCATAATTTATCTCCATTAATTACCCTAATTAATCTCCATTAGCTAATTGCCTTTGATTAGATTTCTTTTAAGGATGTTTTTATCCCTAACCACCTAAATCCACATCCCTACACTTTTTCTATCTTTTATCTAACCCATATTTATCTCCTACCTACTCATGACACTTCCCTAGGAAACCCTTACCCACCTACATGCTTTAAAGCACTTATCCCAATCCCTAAAAGCCCCATATCTTGAATAAATCAATCATCCACCACTCTAAGGAATGGTTTCGCATGACGGAGGTGACCCAACCGGGTCACCATCAACCCTATAAGACTGATTTCACCCCCTTCCAAAATGAGACACAACCCAAGATTTCTTACATTATGTGAACTTATCTTTAAATCTAAGCATCCTTGTAGCTATGTCAACCCTCTTGGAGTCCATTGAATCTTGTCTTTCATCACTTATAGAGAGTTTGGGAGGTTTAATTTGATTTTGTGTTATCATACGATATCATTATTATTATCTATTAGAATATAATGTCTTACAACTTTAGCTACTATCGTAATCCCATCCTCAAAGCATGTTCTTCCATTCATTCTACTTGTAGGTTTCTCATTCAGCTCATCCACCTTCATCTTTTTCTTGACTTTGTCCAAGTCATCATTGCTCTACCAGTGTCACCGCCGATCCAGTCCTATTTCATCATAATTTTTGCTTCAGAACCCTCTCAATATATTCTTTTTTTGTTACTTATTTCTAGTTTTCAGATCTACCATCCCGATTCTCTATCACCCCAAAATATTTTGTCTCGCACTCAAGTCACCACTAACCCAACCTAGTCTTCATCCACTAGAGTCTTGTTTTTCATCCAATCAACCCTAATACCTATTTTTGTCATCAACCTACCTCTTTACATCCTAGGTCATTGTCTACCCAACCAGGTACAATTTTACTTTTCGTTTATTTAGATTAGCTCGGTACTTTCCATCAATTTTCTTCATTTCCAAGCTCTGTTCTATATTATTTTATGCATGTTATCTAGTCATTTATCATTTTTTCATTATCTTTTATCAAATGAGGTTGACATCCACATAAGGAAGTTAACACTTCTTGGAACCGAATCCGTCGGGAAGCCCCAACATATACCATTTAATTTATTTTATTTCTAATTATCCTTATTCGCAAGTTCGCCGATTTACTGGTGAGGTCATCTTCTTTACCCATATCCATTTGCATCAATCATATATCAAGCTACCCTAAACCCTTCCATTTTGGAGTTATTTAATTTTATTTAGAATTTCTCATTAACTTGAACAAGAAAGAAAAAAAGATCAACAAGTTGGTACACTTCAAGGGGGAAATTTTCTTTCTCATTTAGTGTATGAACAAGAAAAGGCAAATGAGACATTGAAAAATTCCTTTAGGACTAGCTAGAATCGACTGATCCTTCCTTATGGATTTAATGCAAGGTAAATACATGAATTTTGGTATCTTCAGATAAAGGAGGATGAAATGATTCTAGTGGGAGGTGCATGATATTTTTCTTGATGAACATATAATTTTATGGGATGACAAGGTTTGTCTAAAAGCAACTAAAAAGCTAATTCAAGGATCTAAGGATCAAATAACAAAACCAACTAGCTTAAGGTATATTTGAGATTTTTAGCATGGTGAAGTGAGATACCCAAATATGAAGAGAATAGATTAAGGGGAATTATTGAGGCTGATTGGTGTAGAAATTCATGCATCTATTAAAAGACACAACTAACAAGATAGTGAGTCAAATCCAAGGGGGGGCTTCTTTAGGTAATATTATGCTTTGTAAGTGATTACTTACATGTTGTTTATCCTATTGAATCCTATTGAATGTATGACCCTTTGTCATAGATGTGAAAGGGGAAAAGAGTCCGTCAAAAACAAGGTATGAATACTTTGAATATGTTGGTGTGTGTTTTCCATAAAATTTTATGAATTTTTTTAAATCAATGAAAAAGGAGGATATTTTTGAACCTTGGTGCAATGGTGTTGTCATTGATTTCAAGTGACATTTATAGAAAATGTTTTAGTGTTTAAGTGTGGATCGGTCAAGGAATGAAGGTTGATTGGTAGTGTATTATCAAAAGGTATGATATGGTGTCTCAACTTGGATGTTCAAGATATTATAGGGTAATCATCAGGTCATGTGTTGTAAGTCATAAATGGAATTATAAACAATGAATATCATAAAAACATAAAATAAATATACAAATATAGATTAGCTTCACTTTGTAGATGTCTTGCAAAAACATCAAGATAAGACCGTAGAAGCTTGAATCTTGTTTCATATTTTTATATATTTGGATTGTGGATTCTCTTTTTATTATTCTCCAAATATGGTTATAGATGTTATGAGGTTTGGTACACAAGGATGTGGGAAACAAATTCAGCATAATTTGGCTATACTTTGCATAAAGCTCTAGGGATAGATTTACAAAGGAAATGACTTGATTTTATAAGAGGGTAGAGCCTTGAATGGTGAATTTGACATTGACTAAACTCCTTGTTAATGGTTGAATCACCTAGGTTAGCAAGTAGAAATAGAAATTAGTAGTTGTAGATTTACGGGGCCAATAAATATTTGGAAGCAAAAGTTACATCCAGAAATTTTTGTACGCACACTACTAGATTCCCCTCATTTCTAGGAGTCTATAAGTGGAGTTATAAGTTTAGTTGAGTAAGGAGAAGAATCAATTAAATAACTAATTGAATCAAGTATTTATTTTTTATGTGATAATTAACCATTTATTTAATTAAATGTTTAATTATATTAACTAAGAGGGTGTAGGAATTAATTTAAATAATTCCAAAGGCATGACGGAATTAAATTATTTAATTCCAAAGGGTAGAATGTGACTTAGATAATATAATTAGTGTAACTAATTATAAAAGGGTGTATTTAAACCTGTTGGACCCTAAAATAATGGTTAAGTACTAAGAGGTGAGCACACATGGTTAGTAGATAGAATGGTGCTCATAGAAACACACACATGAAAAAAGGGTTTAAGATGGGTTTAAGTGAAACTAAGGCAATGTGCGGGAGATAGAACAAGGGTTTAAAGGAATTATCCATATTCGACATCATGGAGTCACTTGAGGAAAATTTGAAGACATGACTAGCCATGATAAGTAGATAAGTTGTCCTCCTGGAACCTGGAGGTCAAGAAAATGGTATTCCACATAGGTAATATTCCTAGAGCCATCATTACATTTAGTGGAAGGTTTGCAAAGAGGATAAGCATTCACCAATGGAGGACCACATCGACACTTGGCATGCGATTTACTTAGGAGAGAAGTCATGGTGGTGGATGATGGTCCTATTTAAAGGAGTGATTGGTGTAGAGAACAAGGAGAGAGATATACGAGTGTAGAGTGAAAAGGGGAGCAGAGAAAGAGAAGGAGAGTAACAAAGTGTTGTAGAAATGTTAGGAAATGCTAAGGGTTTGGAGTTCATGGTGCTAGGGTTTAGAGTACTTAGTGCTAGAGGGTTTTAAGGGATACCATTAAGCATATGTATGGGTACTGGGATTTGTAACAAGGGATATAATGGGAAAAATCATAGTTAGGATCTCTGATCATATAGGTTTGTAGGAGTTGAGTCTCTGTCATTTGATGTATATGGTCTGAGATGACCCTTTTGAATGTAATATGGCTACCAGAACTCTATTAAATCAATATACATGGATCTATTCTATATAACTTTCTTATGGGTGTAAACCCCCATGTTATTTGGCTTATCATGACTCAGATCTAGTTTCTTGTACTTCTTACAATGTTATTTAGATTTTGTGATGCATTAATGTGTAGATCTATTAGTTATATCTTCTACCTTTTAAAGTAGATGAATGTACTTGTTTGTTCTGTAAATAATACTCCATAAATGGCATAATTCTCTTTCAAAACTCACCTAAAGAAGGGGCTTGGTGCCCATGCACATCTAGGGTGAGCACCCATTGTATTTTGGGTGATAAGCCAATGTGTTTGGGATTAGAAAGAAGTATTTAGGGTAAAATAATGACGACATCTTGGTTCCATTCTTTGGGACCTCTTTTGAAGCTATTATGAGAGAAAAGTGTAATGATAGATTGTTTGACGTTGGACAACATTGAGACCTGGCTTAAAAGCATAGAGGATGAGTTTTCTCAAAGGTTTAGTCTCGAATCTGAGTTTGATGCATGAAAAATGGTGGGGAGAATATGTATCACGAACTCTATTAGACATTCTTCTGTTGTTTCCCAGTAGAGTTGTATGAATGGCTATCGAAATATGCATCAAGGATGAGTTAGTACTATAGACCTTGTGTTTGGACCTAGGAGGAATATGACATTGGACCCGCTTTTTTTTATCACCTTTGGTGGATTAGAGTGTTGACTAGCTATACCTAGGAATATGTTATTTCTACATATTCTTGCCTAGAGATTGCTAAGTTTGAGTTTTTGAGAGTGCCTAGAATATCATTATTCCATGTTATTCCACTAGCTATCAAGATCTTGGTCATTACTTTGAGTTTGGAAGCCTTTCCCATGGCTGGCTAAATTATTGTTAGGCGTGGGCCATAGAAGGCTGGCATGGTAGAGGATGGAAGACCTTGCAGCAGAAATGGAGAGAGAGGAGAGGCAGCTCAAGTATAATGAAGCTTGAGAGAGAGTTGGAAAGACAATGCAAATCTATAATAGTGATGGATTTATGGAGGTAGACGTTTTGGGAATTATTTGAGGTTCACGCAGAGGATGTGGAACCTATATAGTTTAAGCTAGCCCATCTTCGCAAGTAAAAAGAGAAACCCCATCAACTTCTAGAGAGAGATCATCATATGAAGAAAGGATAACTTGAGTCGTAGGTGTGCATCTTAACCCACATGGTGACTAGACTCTTGCACTTAAGTTTCTAGTTCCTAATATAAGTGTCGATAATCTAGTTGGTATCGGTATTTGTAGTCGAGTGACCCCTAAGAGGTATAATTTTTCATTTGGTACATCTATTATTACACACGGTAATTTCCTATGTTTGGGGGTATTTTTTCTAGCACAACATTTGATCAAGGTGTGGAATCACAAGCTTTGGGTATCATGTCTAGAAGTGGCATAGGAAATACTTTTAGGAGTAGTTTGGTATCATAGACTATCAACACGTAGTTTAGCGTGATGGTGGGTTTGCAAGGTGTAATTGTGTTAGGCCCCTTACTTATGACAAGAGGAGGATCTAATGGATATGGAGGAATTAGCACTAGTGGATCTAGTGGGTATAGTGGTGGAGGTAACATCAAAGGGAATCAAGGTCTTGGATCTAGCAGACAAGGTCCACAACACTAGCAATAGGTGTTTTATGAGATGTCACTCCATTTACCTAATTACAATGGCATTGACGATGCTATGAAACATGTACACAAGTGTGAGTTACTATAACACCCGAAGGGAATCACCACCCCAAAGTGGAAGGCTAGTCAGTTTGTAACCACATTACAAGGACATGTGTATAGCTGGTATAGGAAGTATGACCCACACCAAACAATGGTGGATTACATTGCACTTCATAATGAATTTTCAAAAGAGTTTCACATACATAAGTTTGAATAGAAAAGCATCAGTGTGTTGAAGGATAATCAGCAAGGAATGACATAGAGTGTGTGGGAGTATGATGCGCATTTCAAGACTCTCATATCTAAGTTATCTTATGACATTCATCCTTCGTAGCATGTTTAGTGGTTCATCCAAGGATTTATCACACAGTTCAAGAGGGATATTTCACATAAGAATTTCACAAATCTATGCAAGGACTTGGAGGATTCCTTATGTAATGAGGTAGTAGGAAGCATTGATATAGGATTTATTCCATTTCTAGAAGCCCAAATTTTTGCAATGGAAAAATAGTTGGAGAAATTATCTGTGAACTCATCTCATGAGACTCACAGTGGGTTATGGTGTATGGATTTTAAGGTAGAAGGGCATATGAAGGAAAATTTTCCTCGAGAGACCGCAGTACGCGTGATGATGGTAGACTATGAGATTTTCCATGGAGATCATGATTCAAGTAGGTGTCCGCTACTTCGCAGCATGAGATCCATAAGAATGTGTCTTGTTATTGTAAAATTTTCACCTCTACTACTCATGACACTAAGGATTGTAGATTGATTGACCAAATACATGATTTCATTGATATTGGTGTGTGATATACTAGTAATGCAAGAAGTTTCAAGGATGGGGATGTCATTATGATGGGCACATAGATGGAGGGAGTCATGGAAGAAGATTTCATAGAGGATTTAGAGGTTGTGGAAACTACAGAGGTGGAAGAAGTGAGTTCCCACATGGAACTTGTTACAACTATTGGTTTTCAGAACGCTATAATTGTGAATGCCCCAATATTCTACAGTGCTCTTGGTGTGGAAAGAAGCACAAGTATGAGGAGTGCCCAAAATTGTTTGAACACATGATCTAGAAGAAAGAAGGATAAGGGCACTAGGATGGTGAGTGTAAATCATGTTGATCAACAGTGGATGCCTAGAATGGCGCATGAGTTAGAGTTAGAACCTATACTAGTGACAACGCAAGTTGAGGCTATGCACACCAGGGAGATACCAAAGTAAAGGCCATTAATTACAAGAGAAGAAGTGGTACATGGGAAGTATCCAGACCCTATGCATTATAAGGAAGTATATCAAGAGACCATGGATGTAATCAGAAGTCTTCAAGGGGAAATCTAGTGTCTAAAAGAACAATCCATGTGGTTGGAGAAGAATAAGAGCATTGAGGTCCCTCATTCGGATATATATATATATATATATATATATATATATGATGTCAAAGAGTGTGTAAGATATTGCACCAAGAGAATATCATTCCTCTTTTAGGAGAATGGTTGAGAGGTAAAGTACCAAGCACTAGAGGAGAGCATGAGAGGTAGGTTTTGCATTCTAACCTTCCTCCTCATAGCCTTGACTATGTGTAGACACCAAAATTGGGTCACACACCCTTGGTCCCTCATCAAATAAACACCTTGAACACATTCACCTAACCATGGACCCTTTCATCGACTTGAATATTAATTTAATTAATTTAATTAAATTAATTCATTATCCTCACAATATTTATTATTTAAATATCCTAATTGAGATAATGCCCACATATCCACCTCACCTAGACACCTCATCTAGCCACCTCACCCTAAGACCTATTCTTAGTAAGTTTTCATAACTAACTAAGACCTACCCAAACCCTAAAAATCAAAGCCTACATTCCCTCTAACCACATTCCCACATGTTAGAAGGAAGCTTCCATTCTAATCCATGGAGCAAAAAGAACGAGATCCCAGAAAATCAAGGGGATCTGCCTAGTTTAGTAAACCTAGGAAATCCTGCCCTAACCGACGCTAGTTACCCTAAACCACCACTGGTTAAGTTAGAACCACCGTCGGTTACCATTTAACCCCCAAAATAACCTTATTTTAAGGTTGGAACATTGTTTAGAGGTTGGTACATCTTCTGAGAACAAGTGATGAAACCAGAGCTGCATGCAAGCAAAACCAAACATCCGTACATGCATCGAGCATCCATAGCCATCACCTGAAGCAACCATGGAGCCATTTTCCTTTTACAAGAGCATCCAGGAAGTGTCGGCACCACACCAAGTTCCTTTCACTTGATCACCCACCATTTCCAACTAGACATCAAGCTCGTACAAACAATAAGTTTTGTTAACTAGCACTAGTTCATTATCATTTGAGTAGATCCTTTTACTTCTATTGTTAGTCTCTACTCCCATTCCCATTCCCCGCCATTTTACCTCCATGCAGAGACTTGACCATCCCTTCATCCACACCCTTGAATTGTCCATATCCAGATTTTAGTCATTCCTGTGCATATTGAAGACCCGTATAAATCTTTTCATTACCCTTTCATTTTCATCTAGCCTCGGATCTATCACCTTGTTAAGCTTTATTAAGTTTCCTATACCCCGACCATACCAATGCCGGTTACCCACAACTACATTTGGTTAACCTAAACCAACATCGGTTATACCAAATAGATGTTGGTCTCTGTGTTTTTACTAAAATCCAAGAACAAAGCTTAAAACCTCCCCTAAATACCCCGAATAGCCCAAAACCCTACCTCGACCAGCAGTACCAATACCCTAACAGTAACCTTGACCTTCAGATTCAATCATAGCTTAGCCTATTGTGAATGAATTTTCTTATTGTAGACAAATGAGATACCTAAATCATTTTAACTACAGTAGAATTTCCTTTATTATTAGCATTAAGTTGTTTTAAATAGTGGATTGATAACCATCTAGGAAGTATCACACTTCCCAGATCTAGCACACAGTACACATTTTACTGCATATATTTTTTAACTTTCATTTGGTGGTCTTATTTTCCATTTTAGGTAGTTCCTCCAAGAAAAAGGAAGCTCTCATGATCAAATGTGGATTCAGAATTCATATGCGCGCAACAACCTATAACCAAAATTTCAATAAATATTCCTCCTATCCCTTTACCCTTATCTGTTTCATCAACATTCGAAGAAATGATCTAGAATAAAGTTAAACATTTTGGCATGCCCAATGTGACCCATTTGGGGTTCTTTGCATTCTTTCATTTCTAGGTGAAAATGTTGTATGTTTGTTTTTCTTTTATAAAAGTTCTTACATTAAAATTTCTCCTGGAACCTTCTCCTCTTCTATTGTCAAAAGTAATCATATTTTGGTGCTTAAATGGACATTTATTCCCTTTTATTAATATCACATTAGTGAAATAACATCCCTTCTCCTGTTCATCTATTTGTGGCATCGAATTCAACATTTCAATTTGGGTTTAAAAATCGTTTCATTTCATTACGCTTTCTTGCATTAGGTCATATTAATTGAGGGTAACCTATACGCTAGAAGGCATTCCCAATGATGGTTGACAAATGAATCATAGAAAGAACGTTATTTTTCTTTCTTTCTCTTTGCGTCTTGCCCAAACACCACAAAATTGAAAATATACACATTCTTAAAAACATCTCTCTGGAAGAAATTGTAGGTGATCACATGATCACGGCACGGTGGACACCTAGCTTATTATTTCGCCGAGTCATACTTCAAAGAAAATCCCATCCCTACCATAACATACATGAAACCTCTCCTTGTAGATCTCCTTCTTTGTAGGAAGCCATCCTCACCAAAAACTCTATTCTAAAGTTCACAAGTCAGTCCTTAAATAGCATAAGCTAAACAAACATAATAGAAAAAGCACTCTTAGGATCATATTTTTCTTATTGTTTCTATTTGGCTTGCATTTTGAGGTGAGACGATTTTCGTTCATCATTTTCTTATTTCCTTTTTCATGCTCCTCATCATATTTGGTGTATTCAGGCTTCATCTAAGCGTGCTGGACCATATTCTCATCATTCTCGATTTACGGGTTTGATTCCACATCAATTTTTAACTCACAACCATATTTTCTTCATCATTGTGTCAATTTCATGGTAATGGTATCATTCTAGTGACCATCATCAGTTTTACTTATTGCATATTTGGAAAATTATTGGCCTTTTACCTTATTTTGACCAACTGTCCACTTTCCACATGTTGGCCAGACCACGGTTAGTTGTGACCGATGTCGATTTAACCTAACCAAACCATCATCGGTTATCCTAAGTAATTTTCTAGTTGAAATTTTAACCCTAATTCACCTATAAACACCTATTTATCCTATCTCTATTGTATTTCGTGTCATTTACATAAAGTAGTCCTACCATGCCAATATTTGTTCACATGGTGTTGACGCGTCGCCAAGAAAATGTCATCATATTTCATGCCGATTGTCAACCACTCCCACCTAGTCCATCACCACCTTCCATTCTATCACCAGCCATGGAGCCTATCCAACCTATCTCTATCACTACCAGAGACGAGAAGTTCACATGACTCCTTGATCAAAACCCTACCACCTTGTAATTTTATCTTTCCCATTCATCCACTTGATATACGTTGGGTTAGTTGATATACGACATGACCGTATCTATCCCCCCAACACTCACTCCTACTTCTGCTCCAGCCTCTGCTAGCTCTGCGCTACCCACATCTACCTTGCCCCCAATCATTTTGTAGTTGGTCCCCATACCTGCTATGACCACCACATCTACCACATCTATTGCACCCGCTACATCCATTATACCTTCACTAACCACCCAAAACATAACCTCATCCACGCCTATTTTCTCGCACATACCCGTAGCTACACAACCACCCCCGGTGTCAGTGACCCCTACCCCTTTCCAAAATGTTGTTCTTTATATTCCACAATCCTTGGCCCCCATTGCCACTAGGGTCACCATGACCCTTTCACCTCCATATACGTACTTATCGGTAACCTCTCATTTTTCTATCATTTATTAAGTGCATGTACCTTATTTCATTTCCTCCTTCTCAATCTACCTATATGGTAGCACCATATACTAGAATGCCACCTCCATCATATATCCAACACCAACCCTCTTACGCTACAAGAGTCACCTAGCCATCACAACCTAACAACAACCTAATCAAGTTAATGATGGACAAGATGCAAACATTGGAGGCATCGGTTTCTAGCTCCCACAACACTCTCACCTATGATGAGATTTGTAATGAGCCTATCTACCCATCCATTCCTATTCATCCATATCCCATGCATTGGGAAATGCCTAAATTTAACTTCTTCAACAGAAAGAAGACCCATGCAACAACACTTGTGGTCTTTCAAACACAGTGTTACCTAATCGCCCATGATGACACTTTGATTTTGAGGACATTTCCCATGTCTCTGACTGGGTCTACATTAGACTAGTATAGTGGCTTACCTAGACACTCTATCTTATCATTTAATCAGGTAGCCCAAGCCTTCTTGGATCTCTTATCCATTAACATTGTTACGAAGGTTACCATGATGAACTCTACTCTACGCATCGGTATGATGACAAATCTATCATGATTTTATTACTCGTTAGCATAGCTTGATCAATCAACTCACATTCCAATTACCATAAATTGAATTCATCAAGCTTTTCACGTGGGCTTGTGCTAGACATATCTCACCGACCCTGTAGGTCCAGACTTTTGAACCTTCAATGAGGCATTCACCATGGCACGAAAGCTAGAGATTTGGGCCATCGAAGAAAAGAAAATCCAACTACGTAATAAGAACTCGACATTCAAGTCAAATGATACCTCTTCTTCTTGAAACCATAGAACAATTATTCAAAATCTAAGGGAACCGCTAATGCAGTGGTACTCAAAGCTAGGCTGTCAAATTAGGCTAGCCCCTCATCTAATCTCTCACCCATTTAGAATTTTCAATTCAGATGGGAACAATGGAAATACACCCCAATTGGAGAACCTTATTCTTTTGTATTAGAGAATCTCATTAAAGCTGGGGCCATCACCCTTCCTCCTATGAAACCACACACTAGCTTTGACCCTACTCACTCCTCACCCACGTGGTATAAAAACATGACTTCTACAACTATCATCGAGTAAAGGGTCATAGTAATGAAAATTACATCACTTTCAAAAACATTGTCCAAGAAATGCTTGAGAAAGACTAGTTAACCTTGGATAATCCTAATGCACCAACCAATCAAAACCTACACATCTTCAAGAAACCCTTTCCTAATCATTCCCCTTCTTTGGATCAAACTGGAGAGACCTCGACTCATGATAGCCATACCCACAAGATTCATGCTATTTTCAAATGACCTTTACAGGCTTCCCAATTACCTCATATTCCTTCCATAGAGGAAATTCTAGCCCAAAGTCCTCCACCTACACTTGAACCCACCTCACCTATTCCTCCACCCACAGAGGAACACCCTTCACCTCCTTCCTCACCCATGGAGGAGCCTTCCGTTAACATCGAGACTATCTCACCTTTGGCTTCTCCACCTAGAGAGTCATCACCCACAGTACCTCTCCAGCCCATGGAAGATGCTTGTTTATCTCCTACACCCAAAGAGGAGCACCTATCATCTCCTCCACCCATAGAGGACCACCCATCATCTCCTCCACCTATCGAAAATCCAGTAGAAATGCCTTTACCTCTAGGTGACCATTCTCCATTAGTTACCCAAAATCCTATGGACTTATTTTTGGCTCTCCTACCCACAGAAGCTCAAGCTAGCGAATTCCATGTTTCTAAGACACATTTTACAAGAATCACCATTGGATCCTCATCAACCTCACCTACACAGCGAGTGACATTCTCACACTTAGCCAATCACCTAGATTGTGTGGATAGAGCCTTACTTTGGGGGCATCTTCTTCTCCATGTCTCAACACAAATGCAGATCTCACTTGTTGACATTTCCACCATCTACCCAAAATAATTCGGCCAATTGAACCAAAGACAACCAAAACTATCACAAATTATTCCACGATACCACTCATGGCTCAACTCACACCCCTAGCCATAAATCAACATGCATCTAAATATAAACCCACACCTACATCATCTTTCTTTCCTAAACCTATTACTACATTAGGGGTCATCCCAACCACTAGCCTTACTCATCCACCCATCAAATTAGATTTAGCTACATCCTCTAAAGCCAACACCAAACCTACTCTGAACCCAAACAAAAGAACCAATCCCATAGATCTCATACTTCAACCTCACCGATCACACCTCCATCACCTTCACCCTTTCCGTTCATCTTAGGACCTCGCCCTTCTAGCATGGTTAAGAAACCTCCACCCATCGATAAACCAAAAACACAATAGCCCATTCCTCCCTCGTAGACCTCTAACATACCCAAGCACCCAACATGACTTCTACCCACACCTACAACATCTTTACCACCCATACCTCCAATACCATTGGTAACCTCTTAACTACCCATGACATTTTAGTTTCTTTCCCTCACAACACCTCCATGACCTGCGGCATCTACCTTCATAGCACCTCAATTATCCGCATGGGTAACTCATCCTCTTCCACCATCCACTTTTCCCTCTATTTCTCATGTTCCTATATCACCTTTACCCAAGAAGGTGTAACCTAAAGACAAAAATATGCTACCCTCCACTAAGGTAGTCAAACCAACCACACATTCTCTTACCAGTTCATCTACCATACCCATGCCCAAGAAAAAATGATGAACACCTCCTAAGACTACACCCAAACCTAAAACAATATCTTGACCTAATCCCCCTCGTGCAAAGACCATTCCTCTACAGTCAGCCATGCCTACACCCAAAACCACCTTCACTTCCCATTATGATCCACTAGCGAGGTCCTATGCCAAAATCTTAACCAACCTCCTTGAAACTTTTGTCATCACATTACCACCTCTCAAACCTTATGACCCTCTCAAACCCAAACCAAAAGGGTTTGATGATAACAAAATTTATGCCTACCATCATGTGTTAGGGAACAATGTAGAGAACTACAAGGCTTTGAAAACCATTCTTATTCAGTTATGTCCTCCTAAAGAAAATTTTTACAATGATGACCTTCTCGATGGGGAACCCGTTTCACCATCACCCATTCCCACAGTTATTCCCTCATTTCCTACTCAGCGACCAAGATCTCCACCTCCACAACTCTTAGAGCCACCCCCAAGACTCAAAATTAACATGGTTCACATCAGAGAACTTGCCAAACCTCCACCTAAATATTAGTGTGCTCAACTCATCTCACGAGGTTCTTTCCCACCTCTGGGCTTCTACCCTTCATGTCACTATACCTTTCATGGCTCACCTACCTCGCCTACCTCCCCACCTCAAATCAACATGATCCACGTTGCTACCCATGCTCAAAAGGACAAAGGAAAGGAAAAGGAAACCAACCCACCAACCAATCCTATACCCAACATACCATCTGCACCCACACCTAAAATCACTATCCGCAGCCCCACATATCCTATTTCCAATGGGGTTACACATCGCACCATGCTCAAACAATTACACCAGTCCCCCTTAAAATGTCCCTATATGACCTCATCTAAACCTCGAAATCTCATCATCAAGCTCTCATGGAGGTTCTTGATCTATTGAGGTCTTACCCGATGATCCTACACCCATGGCCTCCATTATCACACCCCGTCATGTAGCCTCTCTCACCAAATTACCACCTTCATCTACACCTCCACCTACTCCCCAAATAGCCTCCCTTAGCTTCTCGGATGAAGAGATTTCACCTCACCAAATCGATGATCCGAGATATAGCTCTCTTCATATCTTTCCACATCGATGATATACATGTATGACATGTTATGATTAATGGGGATCTAGCATTAATATCATCTCTTCCCATTTGTTCACCTAGATGCGCATACCTGAAAATTACATGCGTAAACATCCCATCATATTACATCCATTCAATGACGCTATCACCTCTACACTTGGCACCATCATCCTCCATGTTTGTGTGGGCCCCCGTACTATTCAAGAGTTATTTTACGTCTTGGAGGGGGAATTTCAATATAACTTGTTGCTTGGTAGACACTAGATTCACGTCATGGGTTATTCCTTCCACTTTGAATCATTGTGTAAAGTTTGAGCATGAAGGACATACCTATACCATTCCAAATTGACCCATTAACTTTCAAATCTTGCAACATGATTTATGGCCCAATGACGTGCTTATACCCATTGAAGCGTATAACTCCACGACCATTGCCTCTTCACCTCTACCTCCACTCACCGGTCACTGCTACCTCAACCACACACACCTCCTCCACATCCAAACCTGTTAGCCTTTGAATCTATTAACCCCACCTCTAAGCCAACCTATGATAGATCATCTATTCTAGCTATCCACATACCAACCACCAATCCCTTCAAAGGCATTTCAACACCTCACTGGGGGAATATCACCTATATAACATCAACACATTCCTTAGTCCACAAGAGTATTGAAGTCTTCATCAACACTCTCACTATCATCACTTTGTATAGGAGAGTGCCTCCTTTATGGTCCTCCCCATCTTCATACCAGTATCACCTATGGGGACTTGATACTACCACTTATACACGCAAACCACGGTCACAAACTCACCCATTTGCTGCTAACTTCCGAGTCACTCACCAATCACCATTTTGCACACACCTTCCTACATCGATGTGTGTGGAAGGGTTTTGGTTTTGGATTTTATGAGCAAGGCCACCATACTATTATTCCATGTACTACCCATAAACATAATGACCATAACGATATTGGCTTTGTTGAACCACCTACCAAGAAGGCCCGCATTGAGCGTTGAGGACATCATCCCTTCTCCACCTTCTTCACCTGCTCCACCTTCATCACAACCTTCACCGATGAGTCGAGGGATCAGAATCCATTCCTCCTAACTTTTTTTCATAAACACCATCTCCTTAGGGCCTCTAACTTATCGACTCGAAGGCAAGGCTCCTTCCTCTCTTCCCTTCCGTATCTTGAAATGATCAATGATGATACACCTTCGATTAAGGTCATTCAATGTCATGATGATGAGTCTATTCTCACCTACCTTGGTGTAGAAGACTCATATATTCACCGATCGTTACCATCTAAGACGTAAACCATGTTGAATGAATCAACTATTGAAATAAACATCCAAACTCAAGATGACCCACATATTCTAAAGATCGGTCAATCTTTAGATGTTGCGAACATGAGGCCATCACTTATTTTTTTAGAAAACATAACCACACTTTCACTTGGTCTTACGTAAACACGCCGTGTATTAACCCCACCATAGTGGTCCACAATATCCTAACCAATCCACGATGCTAAACCCATCAAACAAAAGTTGAGGAAAATGCACCCTCGCATTGCTCTTCTAGTCAAAGAAGAACTTCAACACCTCCGGTCTTCTTCATCTTACCCATTGATTATCCTTGTTGGATTTCTAACATTTTCCTTGTCACTAAGGCGACATGGGGACTCCACATTTACATGGATTTTTGTAACCTCAATCTAGCTTGCCCCTACCTAGTATTGACCAACTGGTTGACCTTACCGCTGGTCACAAGATGCTATCACTCATGGATGGCTTCTTAGGTTATAACCAAATCTTACTTAGCCTAGAGGATCAACACAAAACTACATTCATCACCCCTTGGGGGACCTACTATCGAGTCATGCATTTTGGCCTTAAAAATGTTGGTGCCACATATTAGTGGGATATGACTTACATCTTCCATGACATCATGCATCGTATATTGGAAGATTATGTGGATGAACTCCTTTTCAAATAAAAACACCACTCCAAACACCTTGCCATCTTAAAATCCATCTTTGACCGCCTCTTTAAATATTGCATTCACCTTCACCCATGAAATGTGTCTTCACAGTTCTCTCGGGAAAGATCCTAGGATTTATTGTTTCCCTATGTGATATAGAAGTTGACCCTGCTAAATTCAAGGCCATTTTGGAAATGCCTCCACCCACTAACCTTAGGAAACTCGTAGCCTGTAAGGTAAGTTGTAGTCTATTCATTTTTTTCATTTTACAATTGTCTCGATCGGTGTCAACCATTTCATCATCCGCTCAAGAATGATGTCTCCTTTAAATGGGATGATGACTATCACAAGGATTTTGAGGCCTTAAAACAATACCTTCTCTCGACCACCCATACTCATTCCACCTACGGATGATCAACCCTTCTACCTATATATCTTAGCTACTAATCACTCCATGGGGCCATTCTCACTCATCGCGATGAACAACACGGGGAAGCGGTGGTTTATTACATAAGGCATACTCTTTTAGACTAAGAAACCTGATATACCCATCTTTGAAAAACTTTTCTTAGCCTTAGTTTTCATTGCCACCAAAATCTTCCATTACCTACTCAACCACAAAACGTATGTTGTGACCAACACCGACCCCTTACACTTCATGTATGCCAAACCTTACCAAAATCAATGTGCCACACACTAGATTATGCTTTTGGCTAACCTCGACCTCAAAGTCATCCATCAAAGTCCATCAAAGGCAAAGCTATCACTGACCAATTGGCTGATGCACCTATTTCTGGGGAACAATCCTCTAACTTTGACTTCCTAGATGAGTCAATTACTACCCTCTCCTTGGATGAACCCGCTTACCAAATGACACTCTTTTTCGATGGTTACAAATGTCAGTGTGGGGGTGGGGGTGGTGTTATTCTCATTCCTCTTGATGGTGAACCCATTCCTTTGTCTTTCAAATTTAATTTTGATTGTACAAGAAAAAAATTGAATACGAAGCACTCAGTATTAGGCCTCCAAGCATCCTATGCCTTGGATGTCAAGTCTATCAACATCTTTGGTGATTCTCAATTGGTCATAAACCAAGCCAATGATATATACCAATGCTGTAATGAGACACTTCCAAAGTATAAACATCATGTGGACATACTTTTCACCACTTTTGATAGCTATGACCTTAAGACTGTCCCCTGTTTAACCAATAAATTTACAGATACCATGGCCTGCTTGGCATCTCAAATACCCGCTTTGCACACCGATTCTAAAATATTTGTCACTGTACAATGACTCTAATCACCCTCTTAATTCCTTGCAAATTTTACTCTATCGGAACTGCTTGCCCCCGACCCAAGTGACCTTTTGTATATACAATACTCGACTATATTTCTTTCTCTGTCTTCCTCTCGACCTCACCTGTAATGGGCAGCGTGCCTTCCTTACAAAGGTCTCTTGTTACATCATCATGGGTGGCCTCCTCTATAAGCACAGATTCAATGGTATTCTCTTACGATGCCTTACGAGTTCGATATTCCTCATACCATTAAGGAAGTTCATGATGGCATATGTGGAGGTCACTTCAATGGCCTTGCTTATTGCTAAGCGTATTCTTCACCTAGGAAAGCGCTGGCCGACCCTTAACCATGATTGTTGTATCTACATTAAGTTTTGTGTAAAATTCCAAAAACATTCCAACCTTCTTCATACACCAAATCATGCCTTGCAGGTCAACCGTGACCTTTAGCCCTTCTCTCAATGGGGTTTGGATCTTGTTAGAGAGATCAATCCCCATTCTTCCCAATGACATCAATGGATCATCACCACTACCGAATACTACAAAAATGGGTTGAGGCCATACCACTTATCTCCATGAAATCTTAGAAAATATGTGAGTTCATCAATCATCACATCATTTATTGCTTTAGTGATTCTTCCCTCTCTTGTGCCTCAGTCATAATTTTTTTATTTTCAAGCACTCAAAACCTTTTGGAAATGGCACCATTAGATAGAGCTTTTCTCGGCTTTCTAGAAAGGTAAATTTTTCCTCCTAACCATGTATTTTTGAAGTTATGGCTTGGCGGAGTTTTGTGGGAAATTTTCCCTAAAGGCCATGCCCGATAATATGGTGCCACGTGTCCAAGGAAGTGGCGGGGGTCGGAGGAAAACTTGGATTTTTTACCAAGTGTTTGGCAAAATTTTCAAAAGGGATATTTCACCCTGCAGGCCCACCATCCAATTGGATTGCCACGTGTCAAAGGGGAAAAAATTGAAAATTTGACTAAGTGTTGGCGCCATGGAAAAATTCAAAGGAAAAGGCCCGCGCCCAAACCACATTGTGCCACGTGTCCTATGGCCTCGGACCGGCGGAGAGCACGAGAGGTTAAGTTAAAATTTTGGTGAAATATTTTGTGAGTGTGCAAAGTCAAATTTTTTCCCACAAAGCCCGCATCCAATGGCCTCATGCCACGTGTCCCCGTGGAGTCGGTGGCGGAGCACGGGGGGAGATTGGGATTTTTTCCCAAAGGCTAAAATCAAAAGAAAAATGTTTTGCCCCGTGGGCCCATGTTGAATGAGATCTTTGCCACATGTCTCGGAATGGTGGAAGGTAGGGGAAAACTTGAATTTTTCCCAAAAAAAACAAAGGAAATTTTAAAAGGAAAAATCGTCCCCCAAATGCGAGCCAATGGAATCTTGCCACGTGTCGGTGGCGGCAAAAATCTCAAGACAAGCCCCATGAGGAAAATTTACGGGAAAGGAAAATCCCCACATCAATGGGTTTTGCCATGTGTCAAGGGAAAAATGGTCAAATAGTGACGGAAAATTTAGGAGGAAAGGCCCATGTGAATCACATCATGCCACGTGTCCTCAGCTCATCGGCCCGGCGGGAATTTTTGGAAAATTTTCCAATGGCCAAAGTGATGGGAAAAAAAGTGAGAAGGCCCATGCCTAATCAAAACATGCCACGTGGCACCCAAATGGTGGAGCATGGGGAATTTTTGGGAAATTTTCCCAAATGCAAAAAAAGTGGAAAATTTCAAAATTTTTCACCCGTCAATCCGTTTTGGCCCTGTTTTGCCCTAAAATTTCAAATGGCCATATCTTTCGATCCAGAGCTCGGTTTTCACGTTCTTTATATCAATGGAAATCTGGTGAAATTATCTACAAGATTATGGGGTCAATTTTTGTATTTTGATGGATTTTAAAGAGATAGAAAATTGAAAAACACCTCTGGCACGTGGTCATGGATAGAAATGACGTTTCAACCACCATTTTTAATGAAGAATGGCTCGCATTCTCTCCCAGCATGGTGAAAAATGTCAGGGGATGGACTGTAAGGATGCCCATGTTATTTTATTGCATTTTTGGTCGTGGTTGAAGCTCTCCCATGTTTTCCCATGTTTCTCTCTCCTAGGGGTGTTTCTTGCACTGTAAAAGCCAGAATGGGCTCATTTTCAAAAAAGAGAGACACTTTTCAGCTCTGCAACTTCCCTTTTTCTTCCTTTTTGGTAGAATTTGTGGAAATTTTTACCTTTCCATGTAATACAACACCCCTTTTTGCCTCTTGGTCATTGTAATGCATTGTATTGGATCTGGAATGATAATGTATGCTCTGTGATTAAAATCCCTCAATCCTTTCATATATTTACCATTGTTTCCTGATCTTTCATTACATCTTGAGCAATTTGTGCATGCTTTGTTATGTTTTCTTGTGGATTGTGTATGTATTATAGTATTAGGTGTCTACTACTCCTTTGGTGCATCACCTCATTAGCATTAGTCTCATTTTTCTTGCATTCCCTATCTTTGTCCCCTTGGAATTTAGAGTAGGAACTAGGAATTTAAACCTCTGCAACTTGTAAGTGATATATCTGATCAGGGGAGTTGAGGAACCAGACCTCTAATCTGGAGATTCCTCTCCCATTTTCAAGTCCCACACTTGGGGAGAGGATTCAATGTTGTGCAATCACCTTTGGATGTCAAAATGTCAAACTAGAAGTCGATCAACATCGAGGGGTCTTTGCTGATTTGCAACAATAGTTTTGGCATGCCAGTGGGACCTTAGAGGTCTTCATCTTCATTGCAACAAATTGATGTGCATTTGTTGCAAGTTTCTTGCTTAAAAGAGCCCTAAATTGCACATCTGGCGACTCCAAGGAAGAAGAATCAGCTGGTTTTAGTAGTGCAGACCTGAAAACTCATGAGAAGAATCACCACAAGGTCAAGAGTTGGAGAAGAAGAGGTGTTGTTTGAGTATCTATAGTTATCTCCAAGAAGAAGGCAAAGAGGGAGGAGAATTCAAAGGTCTCCATCTCCACCAAACAGAACTCTATCAACTCCTCCACCTGGTAGGCCTTTCATTCAATCAACAAGGGTTCTAAGGCCAATCAGAATGGCACAAAACAACCCCTATGTCAATTTCACTGGTAGCAGCCCACTTGCTCTCAATGCACAAAATCAATCCCAGTTGTAGCATTGAAGAACATTCCATACTTTACTGGAGAGAATCAGACCACTCCTGGTGATCATGTTAAGGATATTGCTAATATTTGTGTAATCCATGAGATTAATGAGATGCAAGTTGCTGTCAAACTATTGGCATCTTCATTCAAAGGGAAAGCTTTGCAATGGTTCAGGAGTCTTGCCTCAGGTTCTATCAAAATTGGAACCAGCTATGTATAGCCCTCCATGAGCAGTTTGGAGAAAAGGGAGATAACTTGTCCCTTTTGGAGCAGTTGACAACCATCAAGAGAGCTCCCAATGAGCAGTTGACTGACTTCAACTTCAGGTTTCAAATGACTTGGGAGAGAATTCCAGTGGTAGTAAGGCCAGCAGTAGAAGGTGCTTTTCTATATTACCTTAAAGCTTTAAATTATGATATTTCTATGTTAATTCAATCCATGGGAGGCACAACTATCCCTGTTGCTTATAGCATTGCCATTAGAGCTGAAAATTGTTTGATTCAAGCTGGCAAGCTAGCTCCTAGGCCTCCAATGCCATTGTTTCCAAGTTTAGAGAGCCCAAGTACTAGTCAAGTGCCTATTTTAGCTCCTATTCCCACTCCTAGAAATCAGAATTCAAGTGAAGCTTCTACTTCATCTTCTAGTGCCTCAAATGAACTTCAAGAAGTCATGAAGCAATTGCAAAATTTAGGTAATGAGCTGGTTACACTCAAGAGGCAGCAAGCCCAAGGTTTTAGACCTCCTTTCCAGCCTCAAGCTCAGCCTAACAGGCAGCCATACCAGCCTCAAAGACCACCCAATCCAGCTGCAAATTTAAATCAAGCAAGACCTCCTACCAACAGACCATTTCAGCCCTATAATCCCAATGCTATATCTGCCTCTAAGGCATTAGTGCCAGTGCAAAACAACATAGCTCAAGAGTATGATTGGTGTTTCCCATGCAATGAACCTCACAACTAGTCTATGTGTTTCAACGGTGCCTTAAATCAAGCATTAATGGTGACTACAACTGGTGTGGAGGGTGAAGGGAGTCAAGGAAATAACCAACAACAAGAAACATTCCAGCAGCAATCAGCTCCAAATGATACCACACTTGTAAACTAGTAGGCAGAAGATTTTTGTGGCATGAATCAAACAATTCCCAAAGTGTTGCAGCCAACACAAGGTCAAAAAGGAGAAATTTGGGTGAAGAACAGCCATTGGCTCCAAGTAATCCACAACCTTCTATCACTCCACAAATTATTGGCAAACAAAATTCAGTTCCAAACACACAAGGGCTGCCTAAAACAGCTCTTAGGCCAACTCAAATGCCAGTTATTGCTGCCCATATGCAAGGAATGAATGTGTAGGCCAAGGGACAGCAAAGAGATGCTTCATCTCCATTCAACATCATTGATCAGATGAAGAAGACAAATGTAAACATATCAATGTGGGAATCACTATCTATCCCAGGCCAAAGAGATTTGCTACAAGCTGCCATGAAGGACTGGTCAACTTCAAATCAGCAAGTCCAAATGCAAGAGAAGGTGCTCACAAATGTTGCCCAGCCTGAAGGGAATCATGGAGGACAACAAGGTAAAATGTTGAAGCCCCCTCCATTCTATGTTTCATTGATCATTGGAAACCAATTAGTACACAATTGCATGATTGATTCTAGGGCAAGTAGTTCAGTAATGCCCAAGCAAATAGCTGATCAGTTGGGAATTCAATATGAAGTCATATCCAAAGGGGTAGTGCAATTGGATGGGACAGTAGTAACAATAGTTGGAGTGATAAAAACTTGAGTCTTACTTTGCATGCATGCCCCAACGTTGTTGTTTTTGCAAGATGTCTCAGTAATAGATCTTCCACCACTCTTTGCCCTATGTCTATCAAGGGATTTCACAGCCAAGATTGGAGGTTACTTATCTGCTGATTGGTCACACATGTTGTTCAGAACAAGATATGGAACTAAAGCCACAATCAGATCTGAACCTATTGCAAACTTTCACATTGAGCCTTACACTCCAAGTCAAATCAATACCAATTGTTCAGCGTTTGATCAAGAAGATTATCCAAGCACTGATGAAGCTGACACCAAGGTTGGAAGCATCCCAGATCTAACTCTTGATGAATGGGAAAACAAGGTGCATGCTTTTGATCCTTATCAAGAAATAGAAGAATCTGAGCTAGGAGTCTATTGCATGCATGAAGAAAATCAGCCTATTCCTAGCATCACCAAGCCAAACCACAAGGATGACAATGAGGTATGGCAGTTGTTTTTGATGGATCAAGGAGTAGACAAGGTGCAGGAGGGGGAGCTATGCTTGTTTCACCTCAAGGAGTTAAGTATTATTCAGCTTTTAGATTTCAGTTTGCATGCTCTAATAACATTGTTGAATATGAAGCTTTGATACAAGGATTGCATTGGTCAATCAAGAGAGGAATAAAGAACTTGCAAGTCTTTGGTGATAGTGAGTTGATTGTCAACCAAGTTAAGGGGCAGCATGTTGTCAAGAATGATCTACTCAAGTGCTACAAAAATAGGGTGTGGGACCTCATTGAATATTTTGAGGGCTTTGGCATCAAATCCATTCCTAGAAAAGAGAACCAAGCTATTGACAAGAGGCTTGCGTGCGGTTGGAGCAGCCTTTGACGTTGTTGAAAGCATTCAAAAAGACAAGGTACAACCAAACATCCATGTGATTGTAAGGCCTTCAGTGCCAGACAACAATGTAAGTTGGCAAGTGTTTGAAAATGATCAACAAATCATCCATTTCTTGCAAGAAGAGGCTGAGTTCTCAGCTAAAAATTAGGAAAAGTTGGAGCAGCAGTATGGTGACCAAGTGGTACAGTTGAGAACCAACAAACTACCAAAGGGACTTATTACTTTGGAGTCCATTTTCAATCCTAATGATCAGTTTAGGAAGGAGAAAGAAAACATTCAAGTCAAGGGAGAAGATTCAGTGTCCATCTTGGTGGAAGAAGGCAAATCACTCCAAGTTGGTAAAGTGACAACTGAGCAAGAAAGGTATGAGTTCATACAACTTTGTCAAGAATTCCCTGATGTGTTTTCTTGGAGCTATGAAGATTTGAAAGGTTTCAATCCCAAGTTAGCTCAACACACCATTGAATTGGATCAAGTACTAAACCCATCAGGACAAAAACAAAGGCTAGTCAATCCACACATGGAGCCTCTCATGAGAAAGGAATTGAATAAGTTGATAGAATCAAGAATCATATTCCCTATCAAGCATTCTAGTTGGGTGGCCAACTTGGTTCGATTAGAAAGAAGAGTGGGAAATCAGATTGTGTGTTGACTTGAGAGATTTGAATAGAGCATCTCTCGAGGATCATTATCCACTTCCTTCCATGGAGCAGATTTTACAAGTTGTTGCTTTGGCTCGAGAGGTTTTCATTACTTGATGGCTATTCGAGGGTACAATCAGATTATGGTGAAAGAAGAGGATCAGTTCAAGACAGCCTTTACTGACCAAATGGGAACTTATGCATACGGGAAAATGCCATTTGGGTTGTCAACGCTGGAGCTACTTTCAAAGGGCAATGGACATGGTGTTCAAGGATTTGATTAACAACATGGTGCTGATATATCTTGATGATATCACTGTTTTTTCAAAAATGCAGCAAACCATCTCTTTCATTTGAGGCAAGTGTTCCAAAGGTGCAGAAGATTTGGAGTATCCTTGAATCCTAAAAGTGTATTTTCTAGCTCATGAAGGAAAGCTCCTTGGCCACATTGTCTCAAAGAAGGATTAGAAATTGATCCAGAAAGAGTTGAAGCCATAAGAGCACTACCATTGCCAAGCCACAAGAAGGCCCTTCAAAGTTTCTTGGGGAGAATAAATTTTGTTTGGAGGTTTGTCCCAAATTTTGCAGCCCTAGTCAAGCCTATCACCAAGATGTTAAAGAAAAGCATGGCTTTCAAATGGATATAGAAGGAAAAGAAAGTTTTGAAGCAATCAAAGAAGCCATCTCTCAAGCCCCAACTCTCATTAACCTGGATTTCTCCAAGGATTTCATCCTCTATGCATTTGGGGGTGATGATACTATTTCTACAATTTTGGTACAACAGAACAAAGACAATGATGAGCAGCCAATTGCTTTCTTCAGCCAAAGCCTGGAGGACTATGAGGTGAGGTATTCCTTCATTGAGAAGCATGTTCTTGCAGTAATCAGGAGCTTGAAGAAATTCAAGCATCTAGTTCAAACAACAAGGTTCAATTGTTGGTTTCTCATGTGGGAGTTAAAGACTTCCTCCTCAACAAAGACTTGAATGAAAAGAGAGCAGGTTGGATTACTCGTGTCATGGAGTATGACATTGAGATCAAAGTCACCAAGTTGGTCAGAGGAAAAGGGTTGTGTGAGTAGCTGGTCTTGAACAAACACAAGGAAGCATGCAATGAGAAGGAGGTTGTTTTGGCGTTGCAAGACAGCCATGAGAAAGGAAGCACTCAAAAGGAAAATGATGGTGTCCTCACTCCTTGCTGGACCCAAGACATAATGCACTTCCTAAGCACAAGTCTATGCCCTCCAGAGATGAACAAGACCAAAAGAAGACACTTCAGATTGCAGGCTGTCCCATATGCCCTTGTTGATGGTGTTTTGTTCAAAAAGGATGTGAATGGAGTGTTGTTGAGATGCATTAGTACAAATCAGATTCATAGGGTGTTGGAAGAGTTCCATGGTGGATCAGTTGGTGGTCATTTTGCACCAAGAGTGATAGCTCTAAAGATCATGAGGGCTGGCTATTATTGGCCCAAGATTTTAGTGATTGTTATGCATGGATCAAGAGGTGCAAGAATTGTGCATTCTTCACGAGGTAAAGAGAGGCTAGCTGCCCTTCCATTGCATCAATTTCAGTTGACCAGCCATTCATGCAATGGGGTTTGGACTTCATTGGAGTCATTAATCCCAATTCAAGCCAAGGGCACAAATGGATTTTAACAACAGATTACTTCACCAAGTGGACTGAAGTAGTAGCACTCAAGGAAGCAAATGAATCTAGCATCCTAGACTTCTATGAGGGAATAGCAACCAGATTTGGCATACCTACTACAATAATATCAGATAATGCATTGGCATTCATTGGGTCCAAGGTGACTGAATGGGCTGTCAAGAATGGGATCTACCTAAGTACTTCATCAAACTATTACCCTCAGGGTAATGGCCAGGCTGAATCTACAAATAAGAACTTGTTAAGGATCATTAGGAGGACTCTTGATGAAAATAAGAGATCTTGGCATACTAAGTTGAAATCAGCCTTATGGGCTGATAGGATAACTCCTAAAAGATCTACAGGTAACTCCCCATTCAAGCTTGTTTATGGAAGAGAGGCAATTTTTCCCATGTCACTTGAGTTGCCAACATTGGAACTCATGAAACAGTTGGAGTTGTTGGAGTTTGAGCCCATGGAGGTTAGATATGTAGAATTGATGGAGCTCAAGAAATCAGAAATTAGGCATCCCAAGCAATGGAGAAGGATCAAGCTTTGATAAAGAAGACCTTTGATAGGAAGGCCAAGAATAGATCTTTCCAAGTTGGAGATCTAGTGTTAAAATGGGATGCAGACAGAGCAAAACCGGGAAGGCATTCAAAATTTGATGCCATTTGGAGTGGCCCATACATGGTCACAAAGTGTAAGGACAACAATGCTTTCCAATTGTCTTCATTGGATGGTGAAGAACTAGATTCAGTCAATGGAATCCATCTAAAGCATTCTTCTTGAAGGAATTCTCCACCTTGTACATATTAGCTTAGGTTTTCATTCCTCCAAGTGCTTGTGCACATTGTTTTGTTGTAGATTAGCTTTTGCTTTCCCTAAGTGCTTTGGCACAAGCTTGTTGTTCTGGAAATGTGTCTTGTAGGCCTTGCTCCAATCAGGTGATGTTCCACCCTCCATCTTCCTCCTTGTAGTGTTCTAATCAGTTGGGGTACAAGCGAGAGAATTTGATGACTCCATGCCCAATGGATTTTTTGAAATTGGTAACTTCATCCAATAGGCAGATGACCCCTCTGAGTCGCCAAAATTGTTATCAAAATGTGCCCCTTGCTCATTTTGTGGCTAACTCCTTTCATTCTTCCCTCTCTTGTGCCTCAGTCATAATTTTTTTGCTTTTTAGGCACTCAAAACTTTTTGGAAATGGCACCATTGGATAGATCTTTTCTCAGCTTTCCAGAAAGGTAAAGTTTTCCTCCTAACTCCATGTATTTTTGAAGTTATGGCTCGGTGGAGTTTTGTGGGAAATTTTCCCTGAAAGGCCCATGAGCTGAGTAATATGGTGCCACGTGTCCAAGGAAGTGGCGGGGGTCAGAGGAAAACTTGGATTTTTTACCAAGTGTTTGGAAAAATTTCAAAAGGGAATATTTCACCCCGGAGCCTGCCATCCAATTGGATTGTGCCACGTGTCGGGGAAAAAATTGAAAATTTTGACTAAGTGTTGGCACCATGGAAAATTCAGGAGGAAAGGCCCACGCCCAATCACATTATGCCACGTGTCCTATGGCCTCGGACTGGTGGAGCGCGGAGGTTAAGTTAAAATTTTGTGAAATATTTTGCGAAGTGTGAAAAGTCAATTTTTTTGGCCCAAAGCCAGCCGCATCAATGGCCTCATGCCACGTGTCCCAGGGGTCGGAGTTTGGAAACTTAAAAGTTTGGGAAAAGCGAAACGTGGGGAGATTGGGATTTTTCCCAAAGGCTAAAATCAAAAGAAAAATGTTTGCCCAGGGCCCGTGTCGAATGAGATCAATAGGGCGTTGCCCACGTGTCTCGGAATGGCGGAAGGTGGGGAAAATTTGGAAATTTTCCCAAAAAAAAAAAAGAGGAAATTTTAAAGGAAAAACCGTCCCCCAAATGCGAGCCAATGGAATCTTGCCACGTGTCCGGTGGCGGCAAAAAACTCAAGACAAGCCCACAAGGAAAATTTGAAGGGAAAATCCCACATCTAATGGGGTTTTGCCCATGTGTCCAATGGGGAAAAATGGTCAAAAAAGTGATGGAAAATTTAGGAGGAAAGGCCCCCGCGGTGAATCACATTGTGCCACGTGTCCTCGATCATCGTCCGGTGGGAAATTTTTGGAAAATTTTCCAATGGCCAAAAATGGGAAAATGAAGCATTAAAGAAGGCCCACACCCAATCAAAACATGCCACGTGGCACCAGAATGGCGGAGTGTGGGGATTTTTGGAAATTTTCCCAAATGCAAAAAAGTGGAAAATTTAAAAAAATTTTTGCCCTTGATCCGCATTTTGGCCCTGTTTTGCCCTAAAATTTCAAACGGCCATATCTTTCGATCCAGAGCTCGGTTTTTCACGTTCTTTATATCAATGGAAATATGGTGAAATTATCTATAAGATTTTGGGGTCATTTTTGTATTTTGATGGAGTTTGGAGAGAGAAAATTGAAAAACGCCTCTGGCACGTGGTCATGGACAGAAATGACATTTCAACCACCATTTTTAATGAAGAATGGCTCGCATTCTCTCCCAGCATGGTGAAAAATGTCAGGGGATGGACTGTAAGGATGCCCATGCTATTTTATTACATTTTTGGTTGGTGGTTGAAGCTCTCCCATGTTTTCCCATGTTTCTCTCTCCTGGGGTCACTTCTTGCATTGTAAAAGCCAGAATGGGCTCATTTTTGAAAAAAAGGAGACACTTTTTTCAGCTCTGTAACTTCCCTTTTTCTTTTTGGTAGAATTTGTGGAAATTTTTACCTTTCCATGCAATACAGCACCCCTTTTTGCCTCTTGGTCACTGTAATGCATTGTATTGGATCTGGAATGATAATGTATGCTTTGTGATTAAAATCCCTCAATCCTTTCATATATTTACCATTGTTTCCTGATCTTTCATTACATCTTGAGCAATTTGTGCATGCTTTGTGTTGTGTTTTCTTGTGGATTGTGTATGTATTATAGTATTAGGTGTCTTCTACTCCTTTGGTGCATCACCTCATTAGCATTAGTCTCATTTTTCTTGCATTCCCTATCTTTGTCCCCTTGGAATTTAGAGTAGGAACTAGGAATTTAAACCTCTGCAACTTGTAAGTGATATATCGATCGGGGAGTTGAATCCTTACCAAAATAGTTGAAGTAGGTAGAAAGGATTGGGTAAAGAGACTACCTAAAGTTTTCTGGGGGCTTACAATAAAACTTGGAAAACTACAACAAGGTTTTCACCATATGATTTAGTCTATGGTAAAAATCCTTGTTACATATTAAGTTTGAATTACGGACATTGAGGACAACAATCAAGGTGGGTATTGAGTTGGATGTAGCTCAAATGGAGAGAATACTTCAACTCAATGTGTTAGATGAATATATGATGGAAGAACTTTAGTAGATGGAGATAATTTAAGATCAAATGAAGACATGGCATGATACACATATCAAGAAAAATAAATTCAAAGTAGGAGATTGGGAATTAATATTTGATTCTAAGTACCAATAATTCAAAGGAAAATTGAGAACTAGATGGTTGGGACCCATCGATTGAGAAAATATTTGACAATGGTTCTATATAGTTACTTCCCATTGATGGCAGAGAAGAAAAATTTTGGTCAATGTTTACGGGCTAAAGATTTATAGGAAGCCTCCTACTAAGGATGAATTCTTGAGGCAGATTGATGCAGATAAAGAATTTGATTTCATGGAAGAACCCAGTTCTTCCAAAATGATCAAAAAATCAGATGGATAGATCTAGAATAAAGGGAAGAGAATGAAAACTAGTAAATGGCATTCTCTTCCCCCCCAAAAAAGAAAAAACAAGGGAAGAGAGTGAAAACCATTAAATGGCCTTCTCTTCCCCAAAGAAAAGTTTCTCTAAGAGATTAATTGAAAACCAGCACTGGCGGTTGATCTTCTCAAATAAATGGCTAATTCAAAAAAAAAAATTCTTTGGAGTTCACTTTTTAGAAATGATGAGTCATCATGATGAAGGGATTACATCATCAAGGATGGTAATTATGTCTTTAACTTATTAAAGGTTTGATTAAAAGTTTGTGTGTGATTAGATTTGATTTAAAAGTTGATATGATGAGTCATCTATTATACATCATGATTAGAAGTGAGTAATCATGAGAAAGATATTGATGGAATTAATTGGTGGCATATTTATAATGAGTTATCATTAGTGTGGAATCAACAAAGTGAAAACTAGTTGTAAAGAAACTTCAAGGAAGAAGCAGTGAATTAAGTTTGCATTCCACATCTACAACACATTATCCAAGGATCTCTCAAGGATCGTTATCCACTTCCTTCCATGGAGTAGATTTTACAAGTTGTAGTTGACTCTGCGAGGTTTTCACTACATGATGGATATTCATGGTACAATCGGATCATGGTGAAAGAAGAGGATCAGTTCAAAATAGCCTTTACAACCAAATGGGGAACTTATGCATACAGGGAGATGCCATTTGGGCTACCCAACGCTGGAGCTACTTTCCAAAGAGCAATGGACATGGCGTTTAAGGATTTGATTAACAACATGGTGCTAATATATCTTGATGATATCACTGTTTTTTTCAAAAAATGTAGTAGACCATCTCTTTCATTTGAAACAAGTGTTCCAAAGGTGTAGAAGATTTGGGGTATCATTGAATCCTAAAAAGTGTATTTTTCTAGTCCATGAAGGAAAGCTCCTTATCCACATTGTCTCCAAAGAAGGATTAGTAATTGATCCGAGTAAAGAGTTTAAGCCATAAGAGCACTACCATTGCCAAGCCACAAGAAGGCCCTTCAAATTTTCTTGGGGAGAATAAATTTTGTTCGGAGATTTGTCCCAAATTTTGCAGCCCTAGTCAAGCCTATCACCAAGATGTTAAAGAAAAGCATGGCTTTCAAATGGATAGCAGAAGCAACGAGAAAGTTTTGAAGAAATCAAAGAGGCCATCTCTCAAGCCCCAACTCTCATTAACCCGGATTTCATCCTCTATGCATTTGGGGGTGATGATACTATTTCTACAATTTTGGTACAGCAGAACAAAAACAATGAAGAGCAGCCAATTACTTTCTTCATCCAAATCTTAGAGGACTATGAGGTGAGGTATTCCTTCATTGAGATGCATGTTCTTGTAGTAGTCGGGAGCTTGAAGATATTCAAGCATCTAGTCTCAAACAACAAGGTTTAATTGTTGGTTTCTCATGTGGGAGTTAAGGACTTCCTCCTCAAAAAGACACGAAAGAAAAGAGGGGGGTGGATTACTCATGTCATGGAGTATGACATCAAGATCAAAGTCACCAAGTTGGTTAGAGGAAAATGGTTGTGTGAGCAGCTGATTTTGAGCAAACAAAAGGAAGCATGTAATGAGAAGGAGGTTGTTTTGGCATTGCGGGATAGCCATGAGCAAAGGTGCACTCCGAAGGAAAATAATGATGTCCTCACTCCTTGTTGGACCCAAGACATAATGCACTTCCTAAGCACAATTCTATGCCCTCAAGATATGAACAAGACCAAAAGAAGAAACTTCAGATTGTAGGCTATCCCATATGCCCTTGTTGATGGTGTTTTGTACAAGAAGGATGTGAATGGAGTGCTCTTTGAGATGCATTGGTACAAATTAGATTCACAAGTCTGTTGGAAGAGTTACGGTGGATCAGGTGGTGGTCATTTTCTACCAAGAGTGATAGCTCTAAATATGATGAAGGGTTTATTACATGGCCCAAGATTTTCAATGATTGTTATGCATGGATCATGAGGTGCAAGAATTGTGCCTTCTTCATAGGTAAAGAGAGGCTAGCTGCCCTTCCATTGCATCCAATTTCAGTTGACCAGCCATTCATGCAATGGGTTTTGGACTTCATTGGAGTCATTAATCCCAATTCAAGCCAAGGGAACAAATGGATTTTAACAGCAACAAATTACTTCACCAAGTGGATTGAAGCTAGTAGCACTCAAGGAAGCAAACGAATCTAGCATCCTAGACTTCTATGAGGGAATAGCAACCAGATTTGGCATACCTGCTACAATAATATCAGATAATGCATTGGCATTCATTGGGTCCAAGGTGATTGAATGGGCTGTCAAGAATGGGATCTACCTAAGTACTTCATCAAAATATTACCCTCAGGGTAATGGTCAGGATGAATCTACAAATAAGAACTTGTTAAGGATCATTAGGAGAACTCTTGACGAAAATAAGAGATCTTGGCATACTAAGTTGAAATTTGCCTTATGGGATGATAGGATAACTCCTAAAATATCTATAGGTAACTCCCCATTCAAGCTTGTTTACGAAAGAGAGGTAATTTTTCCCATGTCACTTGAGTTTCCAACGCGTTGGAACTCATGAAACAGATTGGAGTTGTTGGAGTTTGGACCCACAGAGGTTAGATATGCAGAATTGATGGAGCTCCAAGAAATCAAAAATTATGCATCCCAAGCAATGGAGAAGGATCAAGCTTTGATCAAGAAGACCTTTGATAGGAATGCCAAGGATAGATATTTCTAATTTGGAGATCTAGTGTTAAATGGGATGTAGACAAAGCAAAACCGGAAGGCATTCAAAACTTCATGCCATTTGGAGTGGCCCATACATGGTCACAAAGTGTAAGGACAGAAATGCCTTCCAATTATCTTCATTGGATGGTGAAGAATTACAAATACCCAGTGAATGGAATCCATCTAAAGCATTGCTACTAAAGGAAATTATCCACCTTGTACATATTAGCTTAGGTTTTCATTCCTCTAAGTGCTTATGTACATTGTTTTACTATAGATTAGTTTGCTTTCCCTAAGTTATTTGGCACAAGCTTGCATTTCCGGAAATGTGTGTTATGTGCCTTGCTCCAATTAGATGATGTTCCACCCTCCATCTTCCTCCTTGCAGTGTTCTAGTAAGTTGGGGTACCAAGCAGGGAATTTGATGACTCCATGCCCAATAGATTGTTTCAGTAATCGGTAACTTCATCCAAGCAGAAGATGACCCCTCTGAGTCGCCAAAATTGTTATCCAAAATGTGCCCCTTGCTCATTTTGTGGCTAACTCCTTTCATTCTTCCCTCTCTTGTGCCTCAGTCATATTTTTTTCTTTTCAAACACTCAAAAACCTTCTAGAAATGGCACCATTAGATAGAGATTTTTCTTAGCTTTCCAGAAAGGTAAATTTTTCCTCCTAACTCCATGTATTTTTGAAGTTATGGCTCGGCAGAGTTTTGTGGGAAATTTTCCCATGAAAGGCCCGCAACCAGTAATATGGTGCCACGTGTCGAAGGAAGTGGTGGGGGTCAGAGGAAAACTTGGATTTTTACCAAGTGTTTGGAAAAATTTCAAAAGGGATATTTCACCCTGCAGGCCCACCGTCCAATTGGATTGTGCCACGTGTCCAAAGGGGGAAAATTTTGAAAAAATGACTAAGTGTTGGCACCATGGAAAAATCTCCGGGACAGGCCCGCGCCCAACCACATTGTGCCACGTGTCCTATGGCCTTGGACTCATGGAGTGCATAGGTTAAGTTAAATTTTTAGTGAAATATTTTGTGAGTGCACAAAGTCAATATTTTTCCCGCAAAGCCTCGCATATAATTACCTCGTGCCACGCGTCCCCAGGGGTTAGAGCATGCGGAGCGCACGAGGAGATTGGGATTTTTTCCCAAAGGCTAAAATCAAAAGAAAAAATGTTTGCACCAAGGCCCACGTTGAATGAGATGCTGCCATGTGTCTCAAAATGGTGGAAGGCAGGGGAAAACTTGAAAAATATTCCCAAAACAAACAAAGGAATTTTTAAAAGGAAAAACCATCCACCCAAACGCGAGCCAATGGAATCTTGCCACATGTCCACTGGTGGTAAAAACTCAAGAAAAACTTGCAAGGAAAATTCAAGGGGAAAATCCCACATCAATGGGGGTTTGCCACGTGACCAACAGGAAAAATGGTCAAATAGCAATGGAAAATTCAGGAGGAAAGGCCCATGGCAAATCACATTGTGCCATGTGTCCTCAGATCATCGACTCGGTGGGGATTTTTGGAAAATTTTCCAATGGCCAAAGCGGTGGGAAACAAAGCGCAGAAGGCCCATGCCCAATCAGCACATGCCACATGGCACCTAGAATGGTGGAGCGTGGGGAATTTTTGGAAAATTTTCCAATGACCAAAAAGTGGAAAATTTTAAATTTTTCGCCCGCCAATCCGTTTTGGCCCTGTTTTGCCCTAAAATTTCAAACGACCATATCTTTCGATCCAGAGCTCGATTTTTCACGTTCTTTATATCAATGGAAAGATGGTGAAATTCTATACAAAATCCTAGGGTCAATTTTGTGTTTTGATGGAGTTTGGAGAGAGAAAAATTTGAAAAACACTCTCGCACGTGGTCATGGATGAAATGACATTTCAACCACCATTTTTAATGAAGAATGGCTTTCATTCTCTCCCAGCATTGTGAAAAATGTTAGGGAATGGACCTATAAGGATTCCCATGCCATTTTATTGCATTTTTGGTTGGTGGTTGGAGCTCTCCCATGTTTTCCCATGTTTCTCTCTCCTGGGGTCGTTTCTTGCACTGTAAAAGCTAGAATGGGTTCATTTTGAAAAAGAGAGACACTTTTCAGCTCTCTGCAACTTCCCTTTTCTTCCCTTTTGGCAGAATTTGTGGAAATTTTCACCTTTCCATGCAATACAGCACCCCTTTCCTCTTACTCATTGTAATGCATTGTATTGGATCTAGAATGATAATGTATGCTCTATGATTAAAATCCCTTAATCCTTTCATATATCTACCATTGTTTCGATCTTTCATTACATCTTGAGTAACTTGTGCATGCTTTGTGCTGTGTTTTCTTGTGGATTATATATGTATTATAGTATTAGGTGTCTGCTAATCCTTTGATGCATCACCTCATTAGCATTAGTCTCATTTTTCTTGCATTCCCTATCTTTGTCCCCTTGGAATTTAAAGTAGGAACTAGGAATTTAAACCTCGAAACTTGTAAGTGATATATCGATCGGGGAATTGAGGAACCTGCCTCTAATCTAGAGATTCCTCTCCCATTTTTCAAGTCCCACACTTGGGGAGAGGATTCAATGTTGTGCAATCACACTAAATGTCAAAAAGATCAAACTAGAAGTCGATCAACATCTAGGGAGTCTTTGCTGATTTGTAACAACATGACCTTGTCCTCAAAGAAAATCAGCATGTAACTAAAGTAGAAAAAACTAAATGGGGAAAATTTCCTCCTAATTGGCTTGGGCCATACATCATGACTCATACTTATATATCAAGTGCTTATCATTTATCTTCACTAGATAGTAAACCCAAACCTAAGCTCGCTTAATGCCTTGCATCTTCGACCATTCTATTGTTGCCTTTTAGTCCTACCTCATCTTATGTCTCTTTCCATGCTCATCCCTTAAGAGCTATCCACTTCTTACACCTTACTAATGATTAAAAAGAATCATGTGCGTACCCATCACTTTTTATCTTCTCTTCAATATTTGTACCATGACTCTACGCATAAGCATGATTCTCATGGATACTTTTCATCTATTCTTAGATGAGATCCCATGGTCATTTCACCCTACTTTCTAAAAAATAATCCTATTCTTCACCTTGGTCTTGTCCATGACTCAAAACCCCTCACATGGGATCCAACTCCTTGAATTAAACTTCCAATAAAAAGATGACTTCCTCAAAAGGACATATTTCTCTCTACAATCGCTACTTTACATAGAGTACTCCCTCGAAGGACAGCTATATAAAGCTCCTTCAAAAAAAAAAAAATTAGGAGACATAAATCTAAAGCTTCCCGCATCAATCAGCTTCACGAAGACCTCAAGGATTTAAGTTTCTCATCCCATATAGACTTCTCGCATTGATTAGTCTATCTCAAATACAAGTCAAATAAAGAATTTTTCATCATGGACTTGCCCATTGTGACCTTGGATCTCTTTCCAAAAGGCATGATACCTACTACCATATAAACTACCAATTTTCACCCTCTCACCATTCACATTCTCATTTCCTACCACCTCAAGGGACCTCTTGGAACCATGACATTTGGTGATCATGTGACTACTTTTCACCCTTAGAACAATCAATCATGTAATGTCTTTAGGGTCTTATGTTCATCAGCCCCTCCAAGGTATGACCTACTTGTTATGATCCTAACCAATCAAATGGCTTTCTTACCTCTTATATTTTAACCTTCCTTATTACATATTGATTATCTTATACATGACTTTTTCATTGACGCTTACCTTTGGGTAATCTTCTTCTTCCACCACAATCAAAATCACCTATACCAATGTGCCCACAATCCACCCATACCTAATAGACCTAGACTCAATCATGCCTAAAACCTACCAACTCATTCTCATACCTCCTCACATTCTTCCCTAGCTTATGGGAGAACTACATTGGCCTGAGGTTCCTTTTCACTTTGGAACTATGTAGGCACTCGAGGGCATGGGGCCCTTGGAGGTTATCTCGACCACTCTCTACCCTAACCAATTCATCTTTCATTTTCCTAAATCACATTCTACCCTACTTAGTTTCCTTTTTAGATCAAAAATTGGAAATTAAACCAAACAAACCACAAATTGCTTCACATTTTTATCATCATCAAAAGGACATTTATTATGACTACCATTTCTTTAGCATCATCATGCATATATTATAACAAATCTTAAGCATGACCCATATCATCATTCATTGCACAAATTAATGAATTATAACCTCAACCAATTTACACTCCACCATTTCGATGACCTGACTCAATCCATGCCTAACACACCTACCATGAATCCATCTATGCATAATAATAAAATGCTATCAACACAAACACATAATCATCATCATTTGTATAAATAATACATCCAAACATGTTTATCCATATACATAACTATCAAATGTCTTCAGCATGCAGGCTGGTGTGTATAATCCAATCTCTCAAAACTCTCATATACAACCTCACCATATTCGGCGCATAGGTTGGTATATGCTCAAAAATATACAAAACTGTCATACATCATCACTGTCTTTGGCATGCAGGCTGGTATATATAAAAAAATGACTAAAATACATCAAAATATAGGGATGTGCATTAGGCATCATCCTGTCAGACATCCTCCATGTTAGTATCTCCAGTCTCTTCCTCATCTCCTATCCGATGACCTAATAACATCTCACCACCCGCCATAGGTCGCGGTTGAGCCTGTTGGTACATCACCTAGAATTGGTCTCGTGTGTTGGTGGCCTCTCCCCGATCTTGTCTCATAGCTCGATGGCACCTTATGATCTCCACACTTTGTGATTTAAGAGTCTAGTCCTCTCACTTGAGGCCTCTTATGCCCTGTACTCTCCATAGGATAGAAATTATATCCTGGTCATTATCAACCGATCTGGTAGTATCTCGGCCTTACCTAATGTATCATGTAACCTAGATAGGGGTATTGTCTATGGTGGCCCCATCATCCTTGGCCCCTATAACTATTTTTTTGGGACCTTGTCCTACCCCTACCTATGAACTAGGACCCTGTCCCAAAGTGCTCGTGGAGGTGCCATCAGCCTTGCACCTTGTGCTGTACTCGTGCCTATAATTCTTGAATCTACACTGCGGTAAAGGCCAACTGGCCCTACAAACTTGTAACCTACACCTATAGGGCAGCTACCTGCTCGTCATCAACCTCTCCATCTCTCGAACCGGGCCATCTGGGCCTATATACTAGCCACCTACACATGCAATGCGACCACCTCTATCTCCGACACTGCTAGCTTCCTTGTACCATCCCCAACTATGTAATTAGGGTCACCATCTATCCCTATAGGGCATCTCTCTACATAGTGATGGTGGCTAAATCTGGTTGCTCGGGCCTCGGGAGGTACTTCTCATAGTTCGGCCTCCAACCACTGCCATACTTTTCTGTCACTTTGGCATCATCTATCTACCAGTCTATAACCTGATCCTCTTTCTCGATAGGTACTGTCAACTATGGAAGTGGTATTGGTCTCTCCATAGAATCCCTCTAGCATCTTGTAGGAAGGATGGAGGTATATCCTATAGTAATCCAAACTCCCATCTCCCTGACCCTATGAATAGGGATCATCTCATGCTCTGTTACACAACGTCCCTCTATCTATCTGAGTATTTGAAGGCTAGCTAGCTCCTCAACCATCTGTCTATATGAGGGATAACCCACATACGGTCTCCATATAATATCTACCCAGATAATCCCTCTAATAGCCGCCAAGAATGAGCTACATCATGCATAGCCTTGTCTAATCGCCACTCTCCAATAACATGCACCCATCACCTATACCCCACCCACAAAAACCCGGCTCAAATGCATCTTCTTGGGGCATACCCACTGGACACACACAGATAATGTGCTCATAGGCCCAGCAGTATAGAATAAAAGTACAACACAAACTGAACCTGTGGAGCCACCCATATACCCATAGCTCTCTATATAGTTGTCTTAAGAATGTTGGCACCTGCACAAGTGTGTCCTCACCATCATCATGTCATGTAACACTCTCATCATTAATCGTTGGAATATCACACCCCTCTCGCATATGATAGTGCAAAATAGTAGACTTCCTCCATCAGTAATACTTCTAGCCTCATCTCCTCTAGATGGGCTAGGTACATCTCTCCATAGCTAAGGCTGGCGTTGTGGAATGTCAGCTCCACCATCCCCTCCCCAAACATTGTTAACATCAACTCCTCAAAATCCTCTTAGGAGATTGAATATACATGCATCCCCAATATGGGTAACCACAAGATCCTGTACATGTCCTCCAGGGTGACTGTCATCTCACCCATTGGTAGGTGGAATGTGTTGGTCACAATATCCCATTTATCGACTAGGGGATCATCAAACTCGGCTACTGATTTCATGCCGTAGCGCCAAAACCCACTTAGGCCCACCTCCTCAACATGTCACAACTCCTCAACCTGTTGTTGTGCCTCAAAGCTGTCATGAGCAAGGGTAGTACCCTATCTCGCATCCTCACTGATCTCGTCACCTGCATCAAAAAAATAATCACATTATTCAACACAACCATATTTACATTCACCCATACCCATTCCCATTACCCTATTTATTTTTATTTGCTATCTTACCCAACCCAACCCGCATCTACCTACTTGCCCAATCCAACCCTCACCTACCGACCTACCTACCCTAACCCTACCCAACCTAATATCACCACCTATTAAACCACACAACATCACCCCTTATCTACTTCCATTTTGACCCACTCTCCAACCTTACCTTTTTCCTACACATCTATACATTTTCCCTAACCAACTCCCCCTTACCTATTTTTCCCCTTACCTCTGTTATGATTTTCACCAAAACCACTTTTCTCACCGCTATCTACCTCACCCACCCAACCTTCAACACTGTTGGCCCCCTTTTCCCCCAATTCCAACCAGTCATGGTTACCCCTAACCAATCGATCCCCTTCAAATGGCATCACCAACTACTTCGTGACCGATACCGATGCACTAACACGAGATGTTGGCTACCCTCCAATCGATGTCGATCCTTTGTTGTGTCAAAAACCGCGACACCCAAATCCCCATTTTTCCTTCAATTCCCCTTTTTCTCCCTTCAATCCACCCAATCCTACCCAAATTCCCCACACACCCTTCCCCAGCACTTCTTCACCCAATCCCCTCCCTCCCCATTCCTATTTTAATTGATTTTCCCTCCCATAATTCAAAATTTATTTCCCCCAAAAACAAAAAAACCATTTTCACCCACTAATTCTAATAAATAAAACAACAAGCTAGATTAAATCCTACCTCATTGTGTTATCCTCTGCATGGTAGCAGCTCCGCCACCGCAGCGGTGGTGCTCCCTTGATCCCTCTCCTGCCTCTACCATCACCAAATGACCGCTTGCTCTCCAATCACTCAATCCAATCAAATTGACCCAACCTAGCTCGTGGATCCACCTATTAACCAACTATCACCTGCCACATGGCTCACCAACTCAATCCTCAATCTCACTCTATCACTTCCCACCTTTTCTCTCTCTCTCTCTCTTGTCATTTTCCCAATTTGCTAAAAGACAAATGATTTGAAAAATATAGCAATTTTTCTTTTTATAACCTAACTCTAGGACACGACCGGTGACGATTTCACCCTAACCGACATCGGTCCTATGCCCTAGCTTACCGTGGTCAGTCCATTGTGACCGGAATCGGTCCCTTCAAACTTTCATTGGTTATACTACTTAGTCTTTTTACTACCTCCTACCCCCAATTTTTGACCTAAATCCTTTTTACCTCACCCACACCTCCCTGGGACACTTCACTTGATCTTCTTGACCTTCCTTTACCCCCACCTCATCCTCATTCAGGGACTCATTATTTTACCCATACCTTAGCCCTACCCATGTCATGACCTAGATACTTGGACCTGGAACATCGCTAGTGACCTTTGACCTCATGTGTTTGCTATACCTTCCGCACTTGTTACTGTGTTGATGGACATACTGACCTTACCTTGCCTCTTTCCATGACCATTTATCCTGACCCAACCCTTGGTGTATCAAACATACCTACACATTCTTACACCTGACCTACATCATGTTTCCTAATCATATCCTATACCTTAGATACCAAAATCACTTCAACTCATTACCGTCTTTGCGTAGTTTATACATGTGTGTGCATTTGACTGTTACTACCTTTGAACTTAAACCATTACCTATATTACCCGAGTGGACCTTTTTCCCTTTTTACCCGTTACCCCACTTCTTCTTCATCACATTCACCTTTTATCAAACCACTCACAAATTCTGCCTCCTACCTCATCAGTTCCTAGTTTGAGGGAGATCACCTTCACCCGCACATCGGGCAACCACATCTTATTTTTTTCAGCATCACTTACAAATACAAGCTACACAACAAAAAGGGGGAAAATGTAGACACCAAAATTGGGTCACACTCCCTTGGTCCCTCATCAAGTAAACACCTCAAATACATTCACCTAACCATGGCCCCTTTCATCTCACTCTAATATTAATTTAATTAGCTTAATTAAATTAATTCATTATCCTCATAATATTTATTATTTAAATATCCTAATTGAGATAATGCCCACATATCCACCTCACCTAGACACCTCATCTAACCACCTCACCCTAAGACCTATTCTTAGTAAGTTTCCGAACTAAGTAAGACCTACCCAAACCCTAAAAATCAAATACTACATTCCCTCTAACCACATTCCTACATGTTAGAAGGAAGCTTCCATTCTAATCCGCAGAGAAAAATGAACAAGATAACATAAAATCAATGGGATCTCGCCTAATTTAGTAAACCTAGGAAATCCTTCCCTAACCGACACCGGTTACCCTAAACCACTACCGATTAAGTTGGAACCACTGTCAGTTACCATTTAACCCCCAAAACAACCTTATTTCGAGGTTCACACATTTTTAAGAGGTTGGTACAAAATTTGAGAGTAAGTGATGAAACCGGAGCTACACGAAAGAAGAACTAGCATCCATACATGTATTAGAGCATCCATATCCAAAGACTGAACCAACCATAGAGCCATTTGCCTTCACGGGAGCCTCTCGGGAAGTGCCAAAGCACCACACCAAGTTCCTTCCACTTGATCACCCCCATTGCCAACCAGACATCAAGCTCGTACAAACAGTAAGTTTTTTTAACCAGCACTGGTTCATTATCATTTGAGTAGATCCTTTTACTTATGTTGTTGTTCTCTGCTCCTCTTCCCATTCCCCACAATTTTACCTCCATAAAAACTTGACCATCCCTTCATCCACACTCTTGAACTACCCATATCTGGATTTTAATCATTCTTGTGCTTACCTAAGACCCATACGAACCTTGTCTTTTCCTTTCGGTTTCATCTAGCCTCGATCTATCACCTTGCCAAGATTTATTGAGTTTCTTGTACCCCGACCATACCGATGTTGGTCACCCACAACTATCGTTTGTTAACCTAAAGTAACATCGGTCATACCATACTGACGTTGGTCTTTTTGTTTTTGACAAGAAGCTAAGAACAAAGCTTAAAACCTCCCCTAAATACCCGAATAGCCCTAAACCCTACTTCGACTAGTACCAATACCCTAACAATGACCTTGACCTTCAAATTTAATCATCTTAGCCTGTTGTGAATGAGTTTTCTTATTATAGATGAATGAGATACCTAAATCATTTTAACTACAATAGAATTTCCTTTACTGTTAGCATTAAGTTGTTTTAAATAATGGATTGACACCCGTCTAGGAAGTATCACACTTCCCGGATCTAACACATGTTAGGCAGTCCACTGCATATACTATTTAACTTTCATTTGGTGGTCTTGTTTTCCATTTCAGGTAGTTCCTCCAAGCAAAAAGGAAGTTCTCATGATCATCTATGGATTCGAAGTCATATGCGCACAATAACCTATAACCTTCATTTCAACAAGTATTCCTCCTAGCCCTTTTCCCTATATCTGCTTTCGTCAACATTCAAAGAAACAATCTAGAATGTGAAACACTATGGTAAGGAAATTACCTTAAATGTATTTGTTTATGGATGAATCCTAAGCAATATTATGATTGACATGGACATGGAAGTTAATGTTCTCACTTTAAACGCATGGAATGAAATGGGAAGGCCCCCATTACAGCCATCCTTAAATGTGTTGTATATGGTTAATAAGACAAAGGTAATGCCCATCGGTGTTTTAAAGGATGTTGTTATCACCATCCAATGGGAGAAATTCATCAAGACTTTAAAGTCTTAGCGATTACTAAGGAAGAAAACTCTCCACCATTACGTGGGTCCCTTTAGTGTTATAAGAACAATGTTGACTTACATTTCAAAAAGGGATATATAAGTTTTGATGACAAAGAGGAATGTGTTATCATTCCTTTTACAAATTGGAATTCAATGCCTTATACTAAGCCCTTAGGAGAAGAAGACCTAGACAAAATTTATGTCCACACTATCAGGGACCCTAAGGTTATGCAACCAACAAAAGAAGGTGTTATTCAGTGGGAAGACATTAAATCTATAAGTGATACAAATAGTGTGGCATGTGATAATTATGCACATGAGACATATGAATTAGTTGGAAGGAAATTAAGAGGCTCTGTGACAAGATTAACAAAGGTACAATCAGTCAGGTGCATGGGAGGAAAGAAGTTGCCAAGTTATATTGAAAGATTCGACCTTGATGTTTTCTTGCGAGAAATGGAGACCCATTGGAGATGTGAGGTTGAAATGAGAAGTACACTTAGCTATACCTTTCTCAAGACCATAGCACGTTGGTGGGAAACCCATCGCAATAACCTTCAAGAGTGACGCGAGGTGAGAATTACATTCTCTGTTAGGTTTGTCCAAAGAAATACACCTGCTATTATACAATATTACCATGAGAAGGAACCTACCTCATTTCATGTCCAATCATGTAAGAAGGCCTAGATGGACAATGTAGAAGCTGTTAGGCTATGGAACTTATTTTCATGTGTGAAAATGTTAAATACTATACACTAAAAGTATTGCACACTTTCCATTGTATTATTTTTCCCTCAAAAAACATGCTCGATATACCAGAAATGTTCTTTTCTCATCCGGGAGGGATTTTACACCCATAGGTTTATGGGATGGTTTTGGCCCATGGTTTTGATACCCATGATTTTGTAAACTTGCTAAATCATTATTCTACTTATGTGGTTTTGTGCATATGGTAGGGTTTATGTAACATTACAGATGCATCTTAATTCGGGTGTGAATTCTATAGAGTTTGTTGAGCATAGCTCCAAATAGATATTGGTGTTGTATTAAGAGGACGGTGGGTTGTAATAAATATGAGCAAGTGAATCTTGGTGGACATAACCCAAATTGAGTGAACCATGTAAAATATTGTCTCTTTGTGTTGTCTTATTTTTATTCTCGCACTTTTATTTTAGATTTGTAATATTTTCTACAAATTAGTTTCGGTGTTCTGTAATTCTATGAGGGATTGTTCCATATATTTTATCCTTATTTCCTAATGAAGCCTTGTTTCCTTCTTTATGGGTTCATAAGATTTAATCCACCTTACAAGGCTACATGACCACATGGTACATTCACTCATAGTTGCATCGTTAGATAAGAAACTGGCAAGAGTTGAAATATAATCTCCTTCAAGCTTTTGAGTATCGTGAGTACTAAGCCATTGGTGAATGAGGCATTTTAGGCTTTTAAGCATATAACTATGGGAGATAGTTCCATGGAAAAGGATAGAATACTAGAATTATTGGGTGAACCTGGCTTAGAAGCACACTTTGATGAGAAATAATTAGAGGAGGTACAACTTGAGTGTGCATACATGGAAAAAGAGAAAGGAAAATTGGTCTACATGGTAAATGGTGAAGAAGTGGAAAACTTATATGTTAACCATACTATGGACATGTGCAAGGTTTTGGATAGTTCCAATGAGTAAGCACACACCTACCATGAACCCTTCAAAACAAATAAGGTTAAAGGAGGCTATTATTGAAGATTCTTGGACATAAAAGGAGGTTTCAAAGATCATCGATATGCTGCATGAATTTGGGGATTTGTTTCCATGTGGGTACCATGAGCTTAAAGGAGGTTTCCACTCCTTGGGAGAAATGAATATCAAGTTAAAGGAGGTGGAATCCTAATTCAGAGGAGACCTTATCAAATGAATCTGAATCTACGCATCAAATTCAAGGAGGAGATTGACAAGATAATTATGCGGGCATCATTGAGGTTGTTGAAGAATTAGAATGGATGATTCTAATGGTCATCAACATCAAGAAGGATGGAAGGATAAGGATTTATGTTGATTATAGAGATTTGAATTCAGTAGGTGTCATTGGCCCTTTTCCAACCCTCTTCACCAAGGAAATCCTGGAAGGAGTAGCCGGGTGTGAGATCTATTCTTTCACAGATGGATTCTTAGGATAGAATTAAGTTAGAATTTCAAAGGAGGACCAAGAAAAGACAAATTTTGAAACTGACTAGGGAATTTTTTCCTACACGATCATGCCTTTTGGACTGAAGAACGCGCTTGTTATGTTTTCACGCATTATGGTTCAAGAGTTTCAGGACTTCATCCACAAGTTTCTACAAGTCTACCTAGATGACTGAAAAATATATGGATTAGTGAGGGACCATTGTGATAATCTAAGGCTGATATTTGATAGGTGTTGATAGTTGAGTATATCCCTAAATATTAAGAAATGTGTTTTTCTTTGCTCCATTTGGCACCCTGTTGGGAGATATCATATGTAAGGAAGGCTTTTTGTGATCCTACCAAAGTTTTCACTATTGTGGGTATGGGGGAACCTACGGTCGGAGCGTAATGCAAATATTCCTTGGGCATATAGGGTATTAATGGAAATTTATTAAGGGGTATGCCAAGATTGACACGCCATTGAGAAGTTGTTGAAGCACAAAAGTGCATTTTATTGGGGAGAAGCATAGCGGAAGGAATTTGACACATTAAAGAATAGCCTTATCACTGCACCCATATTATGCTTTCCCTCTTGGGATAAGCCATTCCATGTACATGTTGATGCTTCAAGGATGGAAATTAGAGAAATATTAGAATAACTTGTAGAGGGAATTGTTGACCACTCATTGGCCTTTTCTTGGAGGAAGCTAACCCTAGTAGAACATAATTATACTACCAAAAAGTGTGAGAAATTATCAATGATCTACGCGCTACACAAATTTAGGCATTATTTGTTAGCAACACCTTTTATATTTTAGATTGAACACATGTCATTAAAGTACTTAGTGAACAATCCCATCTTGTAAGGGCACATATATAGGTGGGTCCTATTATTCTAGGAGTTTGAGTTTATGGTTGTTGTAAAACCGAGTAAGAGTAATTTGGGGCCTGATCATTTATCAAGGATTGAATTAGGAGAGGACATACAGAGCATTAATGATACGATGTCAAATGCATAACTATTTAGATTATAGTGCATGCCCTTTGGCCTGGAATATATTGGAGTGTTTCTCAAAATGGGAGTGGCGCTAGAGGGAATGAAGACTTTTAAAGGAAGAAGTTATCCATATGTGTCACACCCTACATGTTATATAGTGGAGCCTTATAAAATCTAGGATGCGATAATATTTTGTGTCATTCCATGTTAGAGCATGAGCTCTCTCGAAATCATGGAAAAAGCACATGGTGCAATTGGAAAAGGACACTAAGTAGGGAATGCAATCGTGTGAAAGATCCTTCTAGAAATATTTTGGTGGGAAATAGTTTACAAAGATTGTATCAAGTATTGCAAGTCCTGTGACAAGTGCTAACTCCATGGTAAACTAGGTAAAAGCGATGAAATTTCATTAAGACTGATTTCTAGTGGAGAGCTATTTGAGAAATGGGAAATTAACTTCATAGGACCTATTTCTCTAGCCGTATGAAGGAACAATTCACACTATATCATTTCATGCACATATTACCTTACAAGGTGGGTAGAAGTGGCAACCACAAGGGATTGCATAGCAACAATAATGGCTAGGTTCTTGTGGGAAAATATAATCAGTAGATATAGATGCCCACTGAGCTTAACAAGTGATAGGGGTACCCATTTCTTAAATGAGACAGTTAGAATCTTATTGGTAGAATTCATGGTAGCCCATCACAAGACTACCCCTTATCACCCACAAGCTAATGGGACTGCTAAGGCATTTAACAAAATTTTGAATCACACGTTAACCAAGATTTGTGATGTGGGAAGAAAGGATTGGGATAAAAAACTTTTTGATGTGTTATGGTCATATCGAATTAATTTTAAGAGATTGAAAAAGGCCACACCTTTCCAATTGGCGTTTGGCATGGAATTTATGTTACCTATTGAATTCATGTTACCATCACTTTTTATGGCATGCATAGGAGGGTTAGATGATGCAAAAACACTTAATGAGAGGATTGATAAGTTTATGTAGTTAGATGAGAGGCAAGTTATTGCTCGCTAGAGTCAAAAATAGAAAAAAATAGGAGGAACGCATGACATTATAGACACATGAAGAACAAGTAGTTGAGGTTGGGCAGATAGTTTTATTGTATGATTCCAATTTTTGCACCATCCTGGGAAATCCAACGTCTATTGGTTGGGCCCATACATTGTATCTTATATACTTGATTCATGAACTTGCCGTTAAAAGTGTTGGATGGAACACATTTTCCGTGCCATTTCAATGGGAGTAGGTTAAATCCCTATTATAAATAAGTCTTCTTTGTATTTTTAAATAAGGTAGCATTTCCAGTTAGCCTAGGGTTCACTTTGATGCATCTTCCTTTATTTATGTTTCATTTCTTGTTGCTTTGTTTTGTGTGCATTTGTGTCTTGGTAGCCACTTGTTTTCTAAATTTTTCTATACATAGAGGACTACTCATCCACTTTTGTATGGGGTGAAGTGATGTGACAAGTGTTGGAAGTTATTGTTCGATGGTCCGAGTTGAAAAATCAAAAACACGTGAATTAGAAAATTACGTGTAGAAGAGGTGAACATAAGAGAAGAATGTTATCAAAATGCTCTATAGAAACCACGTACAATAATTGTATTCTCTAATCACTTCTTCCCTCAAAGCATCCATTCCCAAAATCACCGACATATCATCTAATTTATCATGGAAGCTCACCCAAGGTGCACATAGGCTACAAACCCCCGCTTTATGTGAGCTTTATGAGAACGTTCTTTCTTAACATGAGGATGTAACACAACCATAAAAAAGTGCATCTATTCATCGAATTTAAGATGTAAGCATTAACTCCTAGCCTAATGCACTGAGCATAGAACAACATGATAAACTCAATGAAAGTAAAATCAACTGTGAGATAACATCAAGAAAATCCTTAACACACATATAAACATAAGGAAAATACACAAATCAAGACCCATCACATGAGTGTTTCGAATCACTTCATTATATTTATTAGCCAAAGTATGGTAGCCAAGATTACATCACAAGAATCCCATTCATGGAAATGTTCACACGAGAAGATATTTCCTTACATCATAGATCTCTACATCCTCCCCTTCAGCATGTTGATAGCCACCCCTAACTCCATGCAGACACCGTCAAACTCATCCATCTATTCAGTGATGGAGTCTCGGAGTTCACTGATTCTAAAGTCCAACTTCTCGTGCTTTGTCTTGATTTTCTCCTTTTGGGCTATGGTGTTAATGATCAACTATGTGAGCTCTACATTTTTGGTGGGGATGGTCTCCTATAAAAACTTTAGGGCTACCTCTACCTCTATTTCCCACATGTTGATAATTAGCTCACATTTTCTATAGCTATTTAATTCCCTATTTTCCAAAGTATATTTACATCGTTTAGTTGGTAGATCAAGTCTTCCAACTTAGTGATCTAAGATTCAATGGAACCCTTGTTCTCTTCCTTTTCCTTTATGATCTTTTTAGTTGTGGGGCCCACACCATCCTTGATTTTAACAAGTAACATCCCTACGAGGTCCTCAATGTACTCCATTTTGTCCCTGTAATCAGTCTTATCATGGCTCAACAATGTCAAAAAATTTCCCAAGATTCTCTTTATGAGGGCACTAGCTTGGTCATATGCCTCCTTTGTTTGTGCCTGTTCTCCCCTTAACCCTTGGTGTAATCTATCTATTTCTTTCTCCTTGATTTTCTTCTCTGTGATTAGGGTCCAAGTAGTGGCTCCTGCATCTAAACTATGCTAAATCACCTCTAAAGAATTTTTTACAATGCATTGCATGCATATTCATATCTTAGGTTGTTAGGATCCACTAGTTTGTATACTTATCCTCCCTTCTTATCCAAATGAATGGTCCCGATCACATTATCATTGAACTAGAACTCATGCTCTTTAGAGTGGCAATGCACACTCCAAATAAGCATATTTCTGGTTCTAGGAACACTACCTTTTGATGCATCAAATCCCATCCATAAAATTTCTCTAGTGGGAGAGTGGCATGGAATATCATGCACGGGACCTTCATGAGGTCATTCAAGAAGTTTATATGAGGGGACATGGGTTTCCACCTATTTCTTGTAGCTTTGTGTTTTGTCCTCTTTTTCTTTGCCCTAGGGGTGAATCCCTTATCCTCCTTTATGGTAAAGGAGTCCCCTTTATCTCCCCTTAGGTGGTGGTCTCGTGATGTAAAGGCCTCATGTGTTGGAATCTTCTCTTCCCTTACGTAATCTTCCTCCCCTTCTTATCACACCTTACCTACATCCATGGCCTCTACCTCAACTTCTAATTCTACCTTGAAAGTGGTGGGGTCTTCTTCCTCTCCTTCCTTTGAGCCTATTGTGGGGCTTGATGCATCGTATGTCTTTTGTCTCTTTTCTTTAGGCTCACAGCATCTCTTCTTCCTCTTCCTTCCCTTCCTTCTCTCCCTCTCTCTCTAGAATTGAATCCTTGGTGCCACCCTATACCAAAGTGCTAGTGCCCTTGCTACTATTTTGTTGTGTGTAGTACCTCCTCTTCCTAGAAGTATCTAACTTCCCTTCATCCTACTTGTATTTTTCTTATTATTCTTCTTGTACTACTTTGATAGGTAGGATTGGTGCTCCCCATGGCTTTAGGGGGAGTATGTAACCTCCACCTCAAATCCCCCATGTGTTTTGGGGTGCGGCTGTATGAACACCTAATGGACATATCCATTGATGGTAATGCTGACATGGGAGCACAAGTCCGAAGGTCTATATCCAAAACTTTGATATAGGCAGGTTGAGTTCCATACGTGTATGTAGTGCGCAATGTGTGGACATCAGTATCCACCTTGTCTACATAGAAAATAAATTTTATGCATCCTTGATCTAGTTGATGGCATACTTCATATATTTGGCCATGAAAGCAAAGGGGAGCTTACACCATGGCCCCATCTCTCCCTTGGCCATCATAAAATTTGCTAGAAAAAAATATTGTAATGAAAATTTTACAAGGTCCTCAATAACTTTGTGGTAACTTGTGGGGAATATGCACTCGTTCTCAAAATATTCACATAACCCCTCAAACCATATGTTCATCTAAGACTTGTAAGCACTCGATATGGTCCCATTATAGGTGAACTTAGTGAATTAGACCGCAGGGGACATGTACATAGGTGGGTGAACCCAAATGTTCCCATCTAGTCCTTCTATGACACCAATATCTAAGAACATGATCAATAGCAAGATGGATCCCCATGTGATATTCGCTCCTACTTCATTTCGCACCCGCACCTCTTTGATAATGCCATTTGTAATAAATTGGCAAAAATTGTAGTTTTCCCTCTTGGAAACACTATAGGACATGTACAGGAACCTTTGGTTAATGTTCTTCCACCTTTATAACATGCCCAATTTGTAGCGAATGATCTGAGAGGTGACTCTTAACACTAGGTCTGGAAGATTTGTAATTACCTACTCCCTACCTCCCTTCTCGTAGTTTAATTTCTTTTCCAGCTCCTCAATCCTAGTAGTGACACATAAAATAAGTGTCATATCCTCTCTAGTGTTCCATAGGCCTAAAACCATCCAAATCAAATGTCCTATGATCATCATTATTCTTCCCACAAAGTATAAGAAGTCTTTGTGCACCTACGATATTAACCATCCGAATAGTAGAGGCGAGTTTGGAAAAGAAAGTAAGCTCCCATAGCTACAAAACTCCATTTTGTTAGCTCTGTTGCAACAATTCATAAACCTTAGGGTTTCCAAGCTTGTCCACCATTGGAGTGTCTGATACTAGGTTCTCCCACATCATCTTTTCATTATCGGATGTTATATGGTTGTATGCACTGATCTTGTATTTTTATAGCTTCGAGATCCACTTTTCTACCTTGATAACTCCATGAGGGTACTGCATTTCTGAGTAAATTTCCACGGGATCCTCCTTTTCCACCACCGGTCTCTTTGTTCAAGCCTTCTTCAGTGTCATCTTCCTCATTTTTTTTTTTCCTGTGCCCTAGGTGCGTTGATTCCCTCTTTTTATACCCTAACTCAACAGCCTTCCATATTTCTCTTTCACACAACATCCTTCCTTCTCTCGTGGCCTTCTCCCTCCTTGTTACGCTACAAGATTACACTCCTGCTTGAATAATTCCATTTTCTTTTTATAGTTATTTATTTGTTTCTTATTTGTAAAACCCTTGTCTCACTTTGAGCTCGGGAGCACAAAAGCAATTCTCTTAAAGTAAATTACTCAAAATGACTATTCTTACCACTTATTTATACTTTATTGATGCTTTAGAGTTCCTCCAACCATGTGTCCTAATGTCATTTTTTACAAATCACTTTATTTCACTTAAATCAACTTCGTGACTTCCCTCGCACTTTGCATCTATAACCTTCTAGTGTTCCAATACAACTACACTCGCGACAAACCTCCTTCGCATGCATCATTGTGTCAAAGTACATAACTTATACATTGTTTACTAAGTAGTTCCCCATAGTGTTTCCTACCATATGGTATACCACATGATCTTTTCCTTCTTATGGTCTTCATACTTCTCTCAACCCACCTTCATAAATGCACAAATTTATGCACCTTAGCCATTACATTGCTCATTCTTTTGTCTTTGCGTTAATTTTTCCCAACAGTCCATTGTCAAAGGATTTTGTTTTCAACCATGTTCAATATATCTACTACTTCACCTCACACAATGTATGCACGGTCCCATATACATAGAACCTATTACAATTTAATTAGCTACCAAAGTGTACCAATATGAAAAACCAAACCAAAAATGATGACAAAGGAAACAACCAAAAGGAAAAATTACTAGAAGGAAATCTAATCTAATTGGAAATATTGCCTTATTTTTTACTACACAGAAGCCTTATTTATAGTACGTCTTCAACATACTCTCATTGAAGTAACCTGGTAACCTCATCCCATCAAGCGCTTATAATGGCACATGCCAAAATCGGGGATGTATAAGATGATGTATGGTCCTACCTAATGGACTTTTAGTTTCCCAGGGTGGTGTAGAAATTTAACGTTGTAAAGAAAGACCACCTTCCTAACCTTAAACTATTTATTTTTGATATGATGATCATGCCATGATTTTTTTCATGCCTTCTCAGTCTTGTGAATCCACGGAAAGTGATCACCTTTTGTTCAACCGCATTAACTTCTCCATGTGCTCTTTTAGTGTTTTCTCTTCATTTAATCCTCTTGCGTGAGTTATTCATAGATATGGTAGCATAAATTATACTGGTAAAAGAATTTCCATGCCAAACAAAAATTGAAAGTGTGTGGTATTTTTCAATATTGTGTAGGTTTTCCTTTATGCCCATAGTATGCATTTGAGACTTTGTCATCCCAATATTATCTGCCCACATCACAAATTTTAGTCAGTGTGTGACTCAGTATCTTGGTAAAGGCCTCAATGGTTCCATTATCTTGAGGGTGATAAGGGGTGGTCTTTTGATGGGCCACCATGAACTCTACTAATAAAATCCTAAGTGTCTCATTCAAAAAGTGTGTGCCTCTATCACTAGTCAAGCTTAAAGGACACCCATACTGTTGATTATGTTTTCCCACAAGAATCTTGTTGTTGTGGTCATTGTGCAATCCTTCATAGGCATTTCCTCCACCCACCTTGTTAAGTAATTAGTGCAAGTAATGATATAGCGTGAACCAGTCCTTCACATAGTAGGTGAAATCAGTCCTACAAATTCAATTACCAACTTCTCAAATTGTTTTGCACTAGCTATCAGTATCAAGGGAATTTCATCTCTTCTTCTCGTTTACCAAACTACTATCAATGGTCATAGGCCTTACAAAACCTATACAATCTGTTAGATGCTTTCCCATCAAATCCTTGCTTATAGAATCTTTTGTTTGGTGGTATTCCTTACATAGTGTCATCCTGCAATCCCACTTTGTATTGTCTCTATGATTACAACATGCTCATGTTATAACATGCACCAAAGCATAAAATCTCATCACGTCTTGATTTGTATAAATCTCCACAAATTAATATGTAGGGTACAATGTGTATAGCCAACTATTTTCTTTCCAAAATCTTCATTTCCTCTGATGTCATACCTATTTTGAGAAACACAACAATATCTTCCAATTTAGAGGGTACACGTCGCAATATAAATAGTTGTGCATCTGGATTTATACCCTCAATGCTTTCTACATCCTCCCCTTAGTCAATTCTTGATAAATGGTAGGTCTCAAGTTACTCTTACCTAATTTTACAACAACTGTAAACTCAAATTCTTTAAATAATAGGGCCCATTTGCATATGTTCCCTTATAAAATGAGTTCTTTTACCCAGTACTTCAGCGCCATGTGCTCTGTGTAGAATATAAAGGGTGTTACTGTAGATCTTTGCCTGAATTTTTACATTGCATAGATCATTGATAATGCCTCATGCTTGGTAGTAGTATAGTTTTGCTCTACTGGTGTCAACTTCCTACTTGTAAAAAAAAAGAGGGTGATCAATAGTCCCTTCACCAAGTTGTGCTAACATTTCTCCGATGGCCATCCCTAAGGCATCAACATGCACATGGAAAGGCTTATCCTAGGAAGGAAAGTGTAATATGGGCGTAGTGATAAGCCTATTCTTCAATGTGTCAAACATCATCTGTTTCACCTCTCCCCAATGTAATGTACATATGTGATTCAATAATCCCTCTAATGGCGAAGTGATATTGGCATACCCCCTTATAAAATTTTGGTAGTACCTCGTATGCCCAAGGAATCCACGCACTGTGCTCTGGATGATGGGTTTTTCCAATCCTACAATAACAAAAACTTTAGCAGGATCCACTAGCAAGCCTTCCTTGCATATGATATCCCCCAACAATTTTCCAAATAGATTAGAGAAGAGACATTTCTTTATATTGAGGGATATGGGAAACTACCAGCATATCTTGAACATCAATCACAAATTGTCATCATGGTCCTTCACTAGTTCATGCACTTTCCAGTCATCAAGGTATACTTGAAGAAAATTATGGATGAAGTCTTGAAATGTTTGTACCACAATGCGTGAAAGCGCAAAAGGTTTTTTCTTCATTCCAAAATGCATGTGTAGGTAAAACTTCCCCATTCAGTGGTGAAATTTGTCTTTTCTTAGTCCTCCTTTGCAATCCTAACTTGATGATATCCTGATAAGCCATCTCGTGAATGAATAGATCTCGTGCCCGACTACTCCTTCCAATATCTCCTTAGTGAAATGGGTTGGAAAGGGATCAATGAAACATACCGCATTCAAATCCATGTAATCAACAAAGATCCTTATCCTCCCATCCTTTTTAATGCTAATAACCATTGAGCTTATCCTTTCTTATTCCTCAACAACTTACATGATACCTGAAGCAATCATCTTGTTTGTCTCTTCCTTAACCTGGACATGCAGATTGGATTCATTCGGTAAGGTCTCTTCTAAATCAAGAACACTCCCTCCTTTATTTTGATCTCGCATCTCCCCTAAAGAATGGCTAACTCACTTAATCTCATGGTACCTACATGAAAATAAATCCTGAAACTCACACAATAGATCAATGATCTTTGAAACCTCCTTTTCTAACTAGGAATCCCTGATAATATCCTCCTTATGTTCTATATCTGAGATAATGTTAACCTTCTTTATTTTTAGAGGTTCATGGTAAGCTTGCACTTTCTCTTTAGCACTATCAGTTACCTCACACGTACACATAGTATGGTAAACATCCAATTTCTCCACTTCCTCTCCATCTATCACATAAACCAACTTTCCCTTATATTTATCCATGCAGTGCACTAAATCTATAGTTCCTCTAGTTCCTCCACATCAAAATGTGCCTCCAAATTAGGTTCTCCCAATAATTCCAAAATCCTATCCTCATCCATGGCACTGTCTCCCATAGTTAGGTACTTAACAACCTATAACACCTCATTCACCAATGACTTAGTACTTTGATATTCAAAGGTTTGAATCAAGTCATCTGTTAACCCCCAACATATCCTTGTCGACGGTGTAACTTTGAATGAACATACCATGTTTGTGCACAACCCTGTAGTGTGGATTAAAACTTGTGCACCCATAAGGAAGAGGTTAAAGCTTATGCACCTCCCATCCATATTTTCTCACATTCTTTAATATGTTCTAAGGTGGTTGTTGTTATGTCAAAATTACTACACCCACCAGTTTCTTTTGTGTGTGTGGGAAAATCGATGTAATTCTACTAACATGGGGTAATCCCTTAAGCTATGGGACTTACAAACTTAAGATAAACCTTTGGATAAGGTTGGATTCCTCTACCTAATCTGAATGCTACGACTACTCCTAATGCAAGAAAAAAAAACCAACTAAGCCTACATTAACATTTCCAAAGAGACAGGGAGAGAGAAATTACATAAAAGGGGGAAATTCTATACTAAAGGGGGTATCTCTAGAAAAAGGGGTGAGATACTCTATTAAGGGAGGATGAAACAAGGAAAAAGGGGTTGAGGGAGGGAAAAAAAAGTGACACAAACCCGGATCCTAATCTACCTTAGAAACTCCATGGAACACAACATCATAAACCTACAAGTGAAAGAACATACACAAAATACAACAATAATAATGGGGAGGAAATAAAATACAATAAAAATTATCTAGGGTTGAAGAAACACCACAAAACACAATTTTTATTGCTCCAAAGTATGCATAGACCATTACATTTGATGCACAAAGGTATAATTACATTGCTAGGCCCAAGAGAAGGCTCGTAACTCAAACGGAGTTGAGGGAAAATTTTACAAGAGTTTCCCCAGCTCCCAAAATTTATTTCTCTCAAAATGAGAGGGTGGAATAAATGATATAGAAAATTTGTCTCATTTGCCAAATGACCCTCCTTAATTTCATGTATAGAGGTATGGGAAGCCATACCAATCCACTTTCCAATCATATTTTTCTATCATAAACTATATGGGAGCAATGCTTAAGTAAACTGGTTGTTGAGCTACCTTGTATGATGCCATTAATGCCTAGTCTATACTTAACATTCCTTGCTGACACTCGACAAGAACGAAATATGTTTTATACTAATGGGGAGGGGTTATCACAAGACAATAAAAACTATTTTTGCACAACATGGAGGGAAGGTTGACATGTGTCAAGATGGAATTTTGATGCGTGACAAGGTGAAGACAGCTAACATGCATCAAAAATATGGTGGTGAGGTGTAATAAGGAGGACATGATGTTGAAGCGCAACAAGGGGGAGATGGCTGATGCGAGTCGAGAAAAGGGCATTGATGCACAACATGGAGGGATGGTTGAAATATGCCAATAAATGGTTCATGCATGATAGGAAGTGATGTTGATGTGTGATAGAAAAGGAAGATGACACGTGATAAGGAGGTAGTGGTTGATGCATGATAGGAAATGGTTGACACGTGATAGGGAATTGATGATTGATATGCAAAATGAGTTGGCTCTAAACCTTCATCATGGCTTGCTAGCATGTTGTGAGACCGACCTACTGCACAACTCATATATTATCAATTCTAACTTGTAAGCCATCTTGAGATGCCTTTCTCTTTGATATCACAGGGCTGAATTTAACAACCTCATGTCCTATAATTTGAATGGATAATTCCATTTATAATGAGTTATCCAAATTAACCTGGGGTATTTTGGGATAAAAATGGAGACCTCTCAAGGACATCTTTTTGGTGTGACCAGTTGCTTGAAGCATCCATTGGGCATGGATTCAAGCCTAACCTTGAAGAAACTAATCTTTCCATTTGAAAACCTATCCCCTAGGCTCGTATGAACTTAGCATCTAGGCTGAAACCTCCTTGGCCTACTCTTAAAGCTGATTTTGGGACTTTGGATAAAACTTGTAAACTATCCCCAAAACTAAAAATCTGATCAAGGAAAAGGTGTGAAGAACTCTAATCCTATAACTAATCTGGGGTTAAATGTATGTACTATGAAACTGCCCCAAAATTTTGATTCTCCTCATGAATACTATCATTGGCTGAAATGTTGAAGATATAAATGCCCCCATAACTAATTTTATGATGCAAGAAGAGACATAGGAGCTCAACTATGACTGATCTAGGGAGACATAAGAGATGAAAACATTGAAAACTATCCCCAATATGATTTAGTTACTCTACATTTGGATTTGATTGGAGATAGCAACTGTGTCTTGCAACATTGAACCCCTTATTACAAAATTTCCCTCTCGGCAACATGATGAAATGTGCAAGAGAAACCACCACACAAAAACTATGTACAAAGGAGAAAAACATACATGCTCTAAGTGGAGGCATGCAGAGTGTGCACAAGAACTTCTTCTACTAAAAACAAACCTACCTACTCTACGCTAACCGGAAGCAAGGGAACTCAAACAAATCCTATAACTAGTAGGGAGAAGTAGCTTCCCTTTCTCACAATCTTGGACCATGCGATTGGTTTGGAAATGGGCATGGTCATGTATGAGAGTGAAAAATTGAACGAAGGCCAATCTTCCACCCAAATAACCAAAGTATCAACATCAATCAAAAATACCTCCTCAAGTGTATTGGCATTATAATCATGGAGTTGTTGATGGTGACCTTTGGTGTTTTGATACTCATCCTCATGCCCTAAAGTGGACATGACCATTTTTATCTTCTCCCTTGGCTCCAATGAAGCTAAGTACCTGATTGGGCATTGTCTGATCCAATGGATGTGCCCATTACTATGAATGTCAAATCCAAAAATGGATTCTTCCTACAGGACTTCCTTAAAAATAAGTTTCCCGCATGCTAATTTTTTATTTGTTTTAATTCTACAAGCATCTTATCCTTTTCCTTGATGACCGGTGTGGAAATGGTGTCATCATTGTTTCCTTCCTCCTCTTTTGTCGGTGTGATGCTTGGAAGATATAAATCTTCCAATCTTTTCTCCATATGGATACCATTGGATGTAATTTTCTACCCTTGAATGTTTTTCCCCATGGAAATAGGCTCTTGATGTTGGAGAATGAATGATGAGGTAGAGAAGGTTGTAATATCCATAGGCCCCTCTCTATCAAAGAAGTCCTCCAAATTAGACAAAGAGTCTACCTCCTCATTATCCTTTTGTATTAGCTTGGCCTTCTCCATGGTTTCTTATGAATATGTAATTTGATCACCATGGTTCACCTCATCCTTGAACATGAATTTTGAAACCTCAAACTCTTCTTCAAAATTAGAGCTCAAAGAGGATGAAGTGGGAGGAAGAACTGAAGGTTCTTTTGTGGCCTATTTTGTACTTGAAGCTTCTGAACTGTATGGTTCTCCTCTATAGCCAGAATGTGCTCCTCTTATTTTAGATTTAGAGTAACCGATTCTTCCTCACTTATGTTACGATTAGTGACAAGTCAACAAATTGAAAAAATAGGATGCCCTCATGGATTTTAAATTCTAAGGACATGGATAATTGATCATCCTCTTCATGTTTCTATTCTTCTGATGTAGCATCGGCTTCCACTATTGGTACTTCAACCCTAACCTCCTCCATAGGCTTGACCATCAAGGGGATCTTATTTATTCGAAGATGATAGCCCAACTCTTTATATTTTCTGTCATTTATTTTCTTTTGGGTTTCTTTTTACTTTGTTGTTCTTCTTGACTAGTCTTTTGGGTTGCTTCCCAACATGGGCTTGGGAATGCATGAGGAGGGGTGGTTTGGATCAAAAATAGTGATTGAATTGTTTAAGTGGTGGGAGGGAAGGTATTTCCTTTTGTTCTTGTGGAGGGGAATTGGGTTTGGAAGGGAGAAGGGAAGAGAAATTAAGATGGGATGGGAGACTAGAAGATGTATAAATTGATTCCACAATAGAAATAGCAAATGGGATCTTTGGGAAATCGATTCTCACGTTGAGATGGCGTTGCTTGGGGAATAAAGAGAAAATTACTAGATGATAGTATAAGACTTACCCATTAATGAGGTTTCCTGGCAACAATTTTGTATGCCTCTATCTCCTCGGTCCACTATGAAAGATGGGGTAGTATCTCAACCATGAAATCAAGATTTTTTTGTCGACTGAAATGTCTTTTGAAATATAAAGTTGAAATCGGTCATTGCTCATGGGAGATCTCTTGATGGTTGTCAGCTGCTCCAAAAGAGACAAGTTGTCTCCCTTTTCTCCAAATTACTCGTGAAGTGCTATACACACTGATTCCAATTTGTGATAGAGCCAGCTCCAAGGCTTCTAAACCATTGCAATGCTTTACCCTTGAATGAAGATACCAAGAACTTGATGACCACTTGCATCTCATTGATTTCATGGATTGCACAAAGGTTGGCAATGTCTTTAACATGATCACCGGGGTAGTCGATTTTCTCCGGTGAAGTAGGGAATGTTATTCAAGGCTACAATAGGAATTGGATGTTGCACATTGAGGGCAAGTGGGGCCGCTGTGAAATTGACATAGGGGTTGTTTTGTGCCATTCTAATTAGTCTTAAAACCCTTGTTGACTGAATGAAAGGCCTACCAGGTGGAGGAGTTGAGAGGGTTCTGTTTGGTGGAGATGGAGACCTTTGAATCCTTCTTCCTCTTTGCCTTCTTCTTGGGGATAATTGCAGATATTCAAACAACACTTCTTCTTCTCCAACTCTTGACCTTGTGGTGACTCTTCTCATGAGTTTTCAGGCCTGCACTGCTGAAACCAGTTGATTCTTCCCCTTGGAGTCGCCAGATATGCAAATAATAGCTCTTTTTTAAGCAAGAAAATTGCAGCAGATGCACATCAACTTTTCTGCAATAAAAATGAGACCTCTAGTGTCCCACCGGGCATGCCAAAACTGTTAGTGCAAAATCACAGCACCCCTGGATGCAAATCAAGGTTCTAAATGATGTCTTAGGCATCTAGTGTGATTGCACAACATGGAAACCTCTCTCTAAGTGTGGGACTTGTGAAACTGAGAGAGGAATCTCCATATTAGAGGCTGGTTCCTCAAACTCCTCTGATTTAGATCTATATTTGCACAACTACAGAGGTTCAGATCCTAATCCTACTCTAAATTGCAAGGAGACAGGATAGAAATGCAAAAATTGAAACTAACTAAAGATGGTGATGCACCAAAAGGAGTGGTGAATATTTTTTCATGCAAATAGACACAAACCAAAGATTACAACATAAAACATACACAGGCTGATAAGATATAATTTAGGATCTGAAATGAAGCAAATAATACAAACAAAGGACTGAAACCCATTCTTAAAGCTTGCATTATCATTTCCAATGTCAAAACCACTTTGCATTACAACCTCGGAGAGAGGTAAAAAATTATTACAATCTTTGAAGGTCGATTCTTCAACAATCACTTGCTGGAGGTGAAAGAAGAATTTTGCTATGCCAAAAAGTGTTCCCCCTTAGAAATGAGCCAAATCTGGCTTTTTCATTGCATGGGTCGAGCCCAGGAGAGAGAAAACATACAAAACGTGGGAGCCCATTCCTCATTGACTACAAATGCATTAAATCAGCATGGAGGACCTTACAAACCCATACCCTATCATTTTTGACCAAATTGGAGGAGAGTGCGACCCATTCTGCATTAAATTTAGTCGCTGAAATGTCATTTCTGGCCATGGACACGTACCAGATCTGTTTCTGAATTTTCTCTCTTGAAACTAAACCAAAATTCAAAATTGACCATGAAATCCTATAGAGAATTTCATAAGCTTTCCAATGATATAAAGAACGTGCAAATCCAAGCTCTGGATCAAAAGATATGAAGGTCTGAAGTTTTAGGGCAAAACGGCCCAAAAAATGGATGTCGGGCAAAAAATTTTAAATTTTGACCTTTTTGCATTTTGGAAAAATTTTGAAAAATTTCCGTGCTCCACCAGTTGGATGCCATGTGTCAGGTGCTAGTTCGTTGAGAAATTCTCTCTCCATCGCTCTTTATGGGTTTTCCCTTTGAAATTCGACCCTTTTAACTCTTTGGAAAAATTTCCATTTTTTCCCCGTGCCTTGCCTCCTGGGACACGTGGCATGCATTGATTGGTTGACAGGGGCATGGGAAGACCTTTGCTTTTTAGTTTTTTGGCCGAAGAACTTTTGCAAAAACTTCAAAGTTTCCCGAGCTCCGCACTTCCCTGCTCCATTGGACACGTGTCCAATTCCTATTCTTGCCGGCCCTGGCTTCCATTTTCTCCCCTTTAAAATTTGCATCGAACACTTAGCCAAAATTTTGTTTCACTCCCGCACCGCGAACTCCCCGGCCCTTAGGACACGTGTCCTGTGTCTATTGGCTCAGGCTGACCCTTCAAACCTTGCCCTTTGAAATTTTTGGGCCCAAAAACACTTAGTCAAAATTTTTATTGCGCCTCCCCTTGTGACACACGTCACATTCTAATTCGTTGGCGGATTTTCCGGGTCTTCACGTCCTTCACGTATTTTTAGCCCAGATATCCCAAACTGTCTAGGTCATATATCTCCAATCCACCCGATTCGAGCTTCCCTGTCCCTCTTTGAGGTGAAGACACGTGGCATGATTTGATTGGCTCTCGGCTCTTTCGGCCTTTCGCGTCCCATGCGTCCCTTTGTCCCAACTGTCCTGGATGAAAGTTCTCTATTTTGGCTGATCCGGGTGGTTTGCATCCTTCGCATCCTCGCGCCCGGATGTCGACCTTTTTCTGACAAAGACTTAGTTGATTTGTTTTTACCTTCACCGGTTCACCCTTTCGCATCCGCGCGTCCCCACGGCCGAGATGTCCCTTTGTTGCGCGGACCACGGTGGCCTTTCACCGATCCACGCCCTAACATCCCAATGGTCCCAAGGACCGCCTAAACTAGGACTTAGCCAATTTTCTCCATTTTTTCAGCCCCAAGCTTATTTTCTTGTAATTTTTCACTTTTTCTAACTCGTTGGATTTTCTTTGGGACGGAGAGTTAGAAAGAAGCCGAGGGACCCAGAAACATGACTTTGGGCCTTGAATCATCTACTTACCCGGGACTTGAATATTCTCGATGCATGCTATCAAATTTACCACGGGGTGAATTTTGGATAACGGATGACATGCATCAAGATGGAATGTTGATACATGACGGGATGAAGGCGGGTGATGTGCATCAAGAAGATGGTGGTGATGTTCAACAGGGAGGACATGATGCTAATGCGTGATAAGGGGGGATGGATGACGTGCTTCAGTAAAGGGAGTTGATGTGTAACAAGGAGGGATGGTTAACACACTGACAAGAAATGGTTGATGCACGTCAACGAGAAGGTTGATGCATGCATAACAGAGAAGTGATTTTGATGCATAATAAGAGCGATGACACATGTGAGAGGCAAAGACTTGATGCATGACAGAAATGGTTGACACATGTCGTGAGAAGGTTGATGTGTGATAGGGAAGTGATGGTTGAAGCATGGTTGATGCGTAACATGTGATGGCTCTAAACCTTTTCCACGTCGATCCGGACTTGACCTACCGGAAAACTCATATATTATCATTCGACTTGTAAGACATCTTGAGTTGTCTTTATCTTTGTGTAGACACCAAATTTGTGTCTTACGACCCCTTTGTGACCCGCATCTCATCTTGCAATCTAACCTCATCACCTAAACCTTACACAATTATTTGTTAATTACCTTGTAATTGATAAATCCACATCACCTTACCTGCCACCTCATTTTGCCACCTCATCATGACCTAGCCCTAACCCTAAACTAACCTAATTAAGACCTATAACTTGGTCCACATCTACACCCATGACTAAGGACCCCTTTCTCGCACCCAAAACCGACCTTCTAGTCACTTGACCAAGCCCGCAACTAATCTCTCGGGAGAAAAGCAGGGAAGGTGGGCTATTTTACTAAAAATAGCCTACTTTTTCCTCACCGATGCCGGTTCCTACTCGACCGCCGTCGGTTACGTAACCGCCATCGGTTCCCTGTAAATGGGCTCCCGAACCAAAATCAAAGGTGGAAGGATTTTTAATCAACAGAGATCATTTGGGAGTGATCAAGAGAGTCCAGATCTTCACTTGACCGAGCAGAGATGAGTGGAGAAACTAGAAGAGTTTGCAAAGAAAGGAGATCAACTTGCATATTCACAAAAACCAGTAAGTCACATCTTGCATGTCCTCTCGTTATAACATTTCTTATGCTTTTTGAATCACGGTCCTCATAAATCCATTCCGAATCCACTACCAAACATGCCATTGCATCTAACTATCATTCATCTACATCTCATCACCTTATTTCCTAATATCACCTATATACTGACCTTACTAAACAACACAACCACCCCACAAAACAACCAACCTTCAGATCTTAGACCATACCGATATTGGTTATCAAGAATGCTTGAAGATCGGTTATCCCTGACTATAACCAAAAACCAGCCTTTCCCCTACGCAGTTCAACGAAGCAATTTAATTGATATCTCGGTCTTTTGTGTTAATTCATATTAGCGAGGGAACCGACCACCTTCGAAAGGAAGTTTTATATTTCTTGGGCCCAAGGCGGTTCCCTCATTTATTGTCTAATCAAAATCGTGTGGTCTTGTGTTCTTATTTGCGCAGTAGTCCTTCCAAGACAAAGAGGAGTTCTTCGCAATCGACCTGATCTTTCTCTATGGTACGCGCACACCATCTCGATGTTCAATAGGCATTCCTCCTAGCCCTAACCTTATCTCTTTCTAAAAGGAATGAAACATTTTGAGTGAAACATTTTTGCATACTTAGTGGGACCCATTTTGGGTTTCTTTCTTTCTTGCTTGCTTTCTTATAGGGAGTATACTTTCTATTTTCTTTTTCTAAAAGATATTCACAAGGTTTTATATTATTTTGATAAAAGAACTTACTTTGCTTTTACATCTTTCATTAGTGAAAGTCATCTCTTTTGCTTCATCTAATATCATTTTCGATTTGGGTTTAAAACACATGCATTGCATTGACATTTTCGCTTGTTGTTTTCAATTCTAGTGAACATAGATTAAGTAATAGGTCGTACATGTGGGGGTGATATCCACGGTATTGACAAGAAATTAATCTTACTTTCACTGCACAACACATACCGAATCACTTCACAATTAACACAACAGCTCAAACATCCCCCCTTTTCTCGCGGTATTCCTCCGCCCGATTGAGGTAACCTTATAAGCCAAAACAACTTGACATTTCCCCTAAGTCTTTTGTTTAGGATTGACATCATTCCGTGTCTAAAGGCATAAGCCCACAATAATTAAAATTAACCCTAGGGTTAGTCTCTGGATTTGCGTGTGCATCTTGCTTGTTTTTAGTTCTGTTTTCTTTCTCATACCCTGTCTTCTGTGATCAATAATTGGACAAGTATACTAAACGTTGTTAAAAATCAAATTAGCAGCCTTTTATATCTTGTTAGCCCAGACTTCTTACACCGACATCGGTTACCTGACCGCCGTCAGCTATAGTATAACCGATATCGGTTACGAGACCGATATCGGTTACTATCTTTCCCAATTCCTGACAAACCAGAACCTACCAATTTCACCGCCGATCGAGTTTGTTTTGCGTTTCTGATGATTGAAACCCTACTTGTGAACTCCTGTCCATGGTTGTTATCACTCGAAAGGAAGCCACCGCCATGGTTTCACATGCTTGCTCTGTTTATTTTCCTGAATCACCCCCTTCACATTCTGTGGGGAATCCTACGGATACCAACGAGGTTCCTAAAATTCTGTGGGAGATAAGGACTTTGCCAAGTTTCTGGATGCTAATTCTAGCGTTTGCATAATACTATTTGTCTCATACCCCGACCATACGCCCGATGGTCAGCTCCTTGTTGGTATGCCTATTAGTATAGCTTCTCATTTAGCTCCCACTCCGCTTGATAACACCGCCTTGCTTCCTGCATCTCTAGCCCCGTCTCCCAATCCGACGGCTTCAGAGGTTCATACGACTCAGATTGGCTTTCTTTTGGTTAATCTTGGACCCCACATATCATTACCACCGATTTGCCGCCCCACCTCATCTCTCTTTGCATCGCTCCGTTCATGACTTTCTCTCTACCACCTATCCACACTAGCTTTCCTTCTCAAGCTCCGCCTACCTTTTCTTTCCCATACATGTATCCAAAGTGACCTCAACATCTTATATGGGACATCCCTATTCGGTCGCCTCAACATATTCATCCTCCATACCTTATCAACACTTAACCCCACAATTGTCAAATGGAGGCCCTTGGCCCAATTTGCCTCCGTTTACCAAAATCGCACCATCATCTCATCCAACCATGGTTTCATTAAACAAATGATGGACAAAATGCAAAACTGGAGGCTTCTATTTCGTGAAGTCGTAGCACTGACATATGAGCAAGTTTGTCAGAGCCTATTCCCCCATCTGTCCCCCTTCATTCGTATCCTCCTCAATGGGAATTACCAAAATTTACCCGTTTTAATAGTAAAGAGGACCCTCAACAACACTTGCGATCATTTAGACATGCTTGTTATTTGATTGCTCATGATGATGCCTTGTTACTCGCACCTTTCCCATGTCCTTATCGGGACCCACCTTAGAGTGGTACGATTGCTTTAACCCAAAGACTCAATCTTCTCTTTTAACCAACTAGCCCAATCTTTCTTGGATCATTTCTCCATTAACATTGCCAAGAAAGTATCTATCATCGACCTTTATGCCATCCGACAATTCGAAGACCAATCTATCGCAGATTTCATTGGGACGATGGCAGGCCTTATCAACCAACTTACATATGCCTTGCCTCAGTTGAACTTATCCAACTTTTTACGTGGGCATGTGCTAATCACATTTCTCCTACTCTTCAAATTCAAACTTTCCGCACATTTGATGAGGCCTTTACCATGGCTCGGAAACTAGAAATTCGAGCCTTAGAAGAAGAGAAATTGCGGTTCACTTGCAACAAAACCCCAATTTCGAACTCCGTGATTCCACCAACAAACCTAACACCACCAATCCTCACCCATCGACCGCGAAATAAAAGGGGCCGTGCACGCGGTGATGGTCAAATCCCAACCACCGCCTAATAATACCCCGCCAAAAACCACTTATAAGTATAAAGTAACCCATCAACTACACTCCTTGGGAGAAACATATGGGGTGATATTGGAAAAATTGCTCAAAGCAGAGCCATTACCTTACCTCTGTTAAACCTCACTCCGGGTTTGATTCTACCCGTGCTATACCTTCCTGGTACAAAGAAAATGACTTCTGTAACTTTCACCGCGTAAAAGGACATAGTCATGAAAACTGCAAAATGTTGAAAAACATAGTGCAGGAAATGGTTGACGCAGGTGATATAACCCTCGATAATCCTAATTCCCCTGCCAACCAAAATTTGAAAATCTTCAACAAACCACTCCCAAATCACTCGTCCAACAGTAACGTAAACCAGGATATCTTAGTCGAGGAGAGTGTTCATGAGATCCATGCAGTCTTCGACTCCCAGCCAAAAGCCTCTATCGAGAAAATTTTGAATCAAGCCTCTCCACTAACACAGGAGTCCGAACCTCCTTCACCACCATCAAGCCAAAGCGAAATCATTCCTTTACCCATAAAAGAGTTAACTGCCCAGACTTCTCTTCTCATCAATGAGTCTGCTTACACCACATCCCTACAAGACTGCGAACGGATGTTATCTAATCTATCTATTTCCCAAATGTCCCCTTATACCGCTCTTGTTGCACAAGAGGAAGGCTCGCCACTCCTTTTGACATCCTTAGATGAGAAATCTCTCGCACCAACATCACCAAATTCTTTAACCATAACAGACCCTCTCAAACATTCCCTCCCGCCTATTAGTCCTTCATCGCCTAAATCATTTCAACAACCGGTCAACCTCTTAATATCTATTGATACAAGACCTCATCTACCCCCGTATCACATTATCACCCACGGTGGAATGGAATCACAACCCGCCGTCTTTCTTCCGTACCAAATTTACAATTCATGCCGAAGATTGTCATTCTCCAAAAGATGACGAGTCCTATGGGAACGTTTGAGTACCCCTATTCTACTCAAATGCGGTGACCGATCCAGGACACCTCTACCATATATCCTAAGTGTTTAGAAACTCAAAATGCCTATGTCCTCGGCCTCATCCCCGTATCTATACCAAGTATCCCATCCACCTCTATTAACCTAACAAAATCTTCCCTACACTTGGGACCCCACCAATGCCCAGCCTAACGCACCCGCCTAAGCGACTTGATTTATCCAAAATAAAGCTGCCCCGCCACCTAGGAGACAAACTCAATCCGTGCCTCTATCACAATCAAAACCATCATCGTCACACCTACCTCCCATATTAGGACCTCATCCCTCCACCTTGCATCAATATATCATACCTCCTGCGTTTTCTTCAAAACGACCTATGCCTTCTCGCACCTATACGAGAGATCAAAGGGTATATCAACATTGTCACCCCACATATCCTATCCACCCATCAACCCTAAACGAACTCCTTCATCAAAGGATTTATTTTCTATCACTCCCCTTTCTCCGTGGTTGTTTCCCGCTACCACGTCATCTCGTAGCCTCATCATCTAACAATTGAATATAGCTTCGCGCCAAATAAACCACGTTTAGTGAAAATCACGTGTCAACACCCCTCGGCTAAACCACCAACCGTATGAACCAACCACGCCCAAACATTACCAAAACCCGTAAAACCAATACCCTCATCCTCCTCCGATTTTGACCCACTCAAAGGATCTTATGCCAAAATCCTTGCTATGTTGGTGGAGAATGCGACCATTTTTCTACCCCCACTTAGACCTTATGACTGTCTAAACCTCAACCTATAGGTTATGATGAGTCTAAAATCTGCGCCTATCACCGCACACCGGGACATGATGTGGAGAGATGCAAAGCTTTAAAACCATCCTTCGTCGGTCACCTCTCCTGGATACAAAGGTTAAGAAAGACAACTTACGAAGGGAGAGACCTTTAGCTTCAATTCCCTCTACTATACCATCTATCCCCGCCTCACCAAGATCTATCATTATTACAACCCCACCTCTTGAAGACCATGATTTATCCCAACCATCTTCTTCATCTCCGGTCTACGAGATTAATATGATTAGTGTCGCTACTCGAGCGCAGAAAAACAACGAGACAGCAAAAGAAAGCACACATGCGTCCTCTCTTTCTCCATCTAGTATCCCGATTGCACCACCACCCAAAGTGGTTATTCATGGACCCACTTACCCCGTCTCTAATGGAGTTGCCCATTGAGCCATGATCAAATAACTTCACCAATCACCCGTAAAAATGACACTATATGATCTCATTCGGACTTCTGAATCCCATCGACAAGCTCTCGTTGAAATTCTTCAAGGGATCGAGGTCTTACCTAATGAAACCCTACTGTTTCCTCCATTCTAACACCCAATCACGTTGCTTCTCTCACCAAACAACCCACTGCCCCAACCACTTCTGTACAACAACAAGCTACGGCAGTCAGTTTCTCTGAAGATGAAATTGTTGACTTTAGTACGAGTAAGATCCCGACCTCGCCTTTTCATCTCGGCTTACGCCCTGGGACATTCGGTGTATGGTGTGTTATGATTGACGGGGTGCTAGCCTAAACATCATCTCTTCAAAAGCCTTCCAACAAATGAATATCCCTTCTAGCTACATGTATGCCAATCCCATCATGTTGCGGTCATTCAATGACGCTATTACCTATACCTTAGGCACCGTGATCCTCAACATTCGGGTAGGACCACGTACTTTACCCGAACTCTTCTATGTCCTGAAGGAGAGTTCCAATATAATATATTGCTAGGTCGCCCTTGGATCCGGGCTATGGGATGCGTTCCTCAACATTACATAGATGCATAAAATTTGAGTACGAGGGAAGTCCTACATCGTAAAAGCTAATCCTCCCCCTTTAAAACCTCGCAATATGTTATACCACCCTAACAATGTGTTTATACCAATCAAGACACCCATACATTCAACCCAACCATCCTCTTCAAATGTACCTCAACCATCCACCTCAACCGCACCTACGCCTTCAATCGATGAAACCACTGCCGCAAAACCACTTCCCTTCTCGCAATTTAACATCCCAACCGCAGATCCCTTAGTAGATGTTTTTCAATGCCTTACGCTGGGGAGTATCACCTATATAACGTCGATTATTTCCATACCCCACAGAATACGGACAGTACATGCACATCCTACCTATGACCGCAGCGTCGTGTGGGGAAGTAATCTCTTACGGACCACCCCATTGCCGCACCAACCTAACGTATGGGGGTGTTGATGCATCCTCCATTACCCCCGAACCCCCTCTTGGTGTGGTTCCTTCCAATCCGATTTTCAATACTTGACAAATCATCGTTTCGCCCTCACCTTCTTGACATTGTGCTTTGGAAAGGCTTTGGTTTTGGTCTTTATGAACAAGGCCGACATACACTCATTCCCGTGACTACACGCAAACACAATGATCATAGTGGTCTCGGATTTCCGGAACACTTATATCGGACGGAACCTCGTGTCAATTGTCTTCTAGAGAGCGATGCGTTACCCCTACCAAACCGTCATCACCCATTTTGCCTTCGTCACCCCACGCAGTCGATAGATCCTGAATCTATCCCTCCTAACTTTTTTTTTTTTTTCTTCATAAATGCTATCTTCCTAGGTCCTCTCATTTATCAACGCGATAATGAGGACCCCTCTTTATTCCCCTTCTATATCGGACATGATTGAAGAGGACTCACCTTCAATTAACGTTGTTGAGTGCCGGGATGATGACTCCATCCTCACTTACCAGCGCGGATGACTCTTATATTCAACGCGCCTTACCATCTAAAACCCAAACCATGCTGAATGAATCTACTATAGAAATCAACATCCACACGGAGGAGGATCCTCACATTGTGAAGATTGGACAATCCCTTAACGCATCAGAACAAGCCGCCTTTACTACCTTTCTTCGTACCTGCAACCAAGCTTTCGCTTGGTCCTACGCGGACATGCCAAGAATTGATCCTACCATTGCCGTCCATAACATCACTCTAAACCCTGATTCCAAGCCAATTAAATAGAAATTGAGAAAAATGCATCCACGCATTGCTCTCTTGGTCAAAGAGGAGCTTCAACAACTCCTTTCTATTTCTTTCATTCTGCTTATTGACTATCCTCAATGGATTTCTAACATCGTACCTGTCACTAAAGCGGCGGGGGGACTTCAGATATGCATGGATTTCTGGGATCTTAACCTCGCTTTCCCTAAGGATGACTTCCCCCTGCCTAGCATTGACCAACTTGTAGATCTCACTGCAGGCCATGAGATGCTCTCTCTCATGGATGGTTTCTCGGGATATAACCAAATTTTGGTTGCCCCCGCCGATCAACATAAAACCGCCTTCATAACTCCTTGGGAACCTTTCGCTACCGTGTAATGCCATTTGGCCTTAAGAATGCTTTGGTGCAGCCTATCAATGCTATGACCTACATTTTTCATGACATTATGCACACTATCCTTGAAGATTACGCCGACGATCTTTGGAAAATCTAAACATCATAGTGAACATCTCGATGTTTTAACCATTATTTTTATCACCTCTTACAATATTCTGTCCGCCTTCAACCAAAGAAATGTGTCTTTGGTGTCCTTTCGGGAAACTTCTTGGCTTTATCGTCTCTTTGCGTGGCATCGAGGTCGACCCATCTAAAGTCAAAGCTATCCTAGAAATGCCCCCACCTACCAATCTCAAACAATTGCGTAGTTTACAAGGTAAGCTCCAATCTATCCGATGTTTCATCTCCCAACTCTCAGATCGATGTCAACCTTTTCATCACCTTCTTAAAAAGGACATTGATTTTCAATGGAGCGAAGAGTGTCACCTAGCCTTTGAAGCTCTCAAAACTTATCTCTTGCAGCCACCACCCGTGCTTATCCCACCCCGGAGACGACCGCCCTTTCTACCTTTACCTTTCCGCCACCGACCACGTTTGTAGGTGCCATGCTTGCACATGGTGACTCCGAGAATCGACAACAAGCCGTTTATTATATAAGTCGTACTTTGGTGGACTATGAGACTAGGTATACACATGTAGAAAAGTTATGCCTAGCCCTATCATTCGTGGCTACCAAACTCCGACACTACCTTCTCGAATCACAAAAATTTCATCATCACTAACACGGACCCCATCCATTACATGTATGCCAAACCTCATCTAAACCAACACATCGCCGGATGGCTCATGCTCCTCACCGACCTCGACCTTGATTTTGTCCACGGACATCAATCAAAGGACAAAATAAACTTTACACAATTATTTATTAATTACCTTGTAATTGATAAATCCCCATCACCTCACCTACCACCTCATTTTGCCACCTCATCATGACCTAGCCCTAATCCTAAACTAACCTAATTAAAACCTAAAACTTGGTCTACACCTACACCCATAACTAATGACCCCTTTCTCGCACCCAAAACCGACCTTCTAGTCACTTGACCAAGCCCACAACTGATCTCTCGGGAGAAAAGCAGGGAAGGTGGGTGATTTTACTAAAAATAGCCTACTTTTTCCTTACCGATGCCGGTTCCTACTCGACCGCCGTCGGTTACGCAACCGCCATCGGTTCCCTGTAAATGGGCTCCCCAAACCAAAACAACGGATCAGAATTTCATTTTGGAGATCAGTCGAAGGATTTCTGGATCAACAGAGATTATTGGGAGCGAGAACGAGTCGAGATCTTCACTTGACCAAGCGAGCGAGTGGAAATACCAGAAGTGTTTGCAAAGGAGATCAGCTTGCATCTTGGTCAAAACCAGTAAGTCACATCTTGCATGTCCTCTGTTATAACATTTCTTATGTTTCTTGAATCTCAGTCCTCCTAAATCCGTTTCTGAGTCCACTACCCAACGTGCCATTGCATCTAACTGTTATTCTTTTACCTCTCATCATCTCATTTCCTAATATCATCCATAAACCAGCCTTACAAACACCATAGCTACCAAGAAGATCCTATAACCCACGGTATCGGTTATCAGTAACCGGCATCGGTTATCGATAACGCATCGGTTCCTCACGATCAAAACGAGAAGCTTGACCTTTTCCCTACCCAGTTCAACGAAACAACTTAATTGATATTTTACAGTCTTTTGTGTTAATTCATATTAGCGAGAAGCTGACCACCTTGAAAGGAAGTTTTATATTTCAGGCCCAAGCGAGTTTCCTCATTTATTGTTTAATCAAAATCTTGTGGTCTTGTGTTCTTATTTGCGAGGTAGTCCTTCCAGAGACAAAAAGGAGTTCTTCGCAGTCGGTCTCGATCTTTCTCTCTGATACGCGCACACCATCTCGACATTCTACAGGTATTCCTCCTAACCCTAACCTTATCTGTTTCTAAAAGGAACGAAACATTTCCGAGTGAAACATTTTGGCACGCCCGGTGGGACCCATTTTGGGTTTATCTTTATTTCTCGCTTGCTTTCATATAGGGAGCATACTTGCTGTTTTCTTCTTCTAAAGATATTCACGAGGTATTTTATTATTCTGGTAAAAGAACTTGCTTTGTTTTTGCATCTTGCATTAGTGAAAGTCATCTCTTTTGCTTCATCGAATATCACTTTCGATTTGGGTTTAAAACACATGCATTGCATTCCTGCCTGTTGTTTTTCAATTCTAGTGAACATAGATTAAGTAACAGGTCGTACACGTGGGGGTGATATCCACGGTATTGACAAGAAATTAATCTTACATTCACTGCACAACACATACCGAATCACTTCACAATTAACACAACAGCTCAAACATCCCCCTTTTTCCGCGGTATTCCTCCGCCCGATTGAGGTAACCTTATAAGCCAAAACAACTTGACATTTTCCCCTAAGTCTCTTGTTTAGGATTCTGACATCCTTCTACGTCTAAAGGCATAAGCCCACGATAATTAAAATTAACCCTAGGGTTAATCTCTGGATTTGCGTGTGCATCTTGCTTGTTTTTAGTTCTGTTTTCTTTCTCATACTAAATATTACGTGATCAATAATTGGACAAGTATACTAAGCGTTGTTAAAAATCAAATTAGCAGCCTTTTTATATCTTGTTAGCCCAGACTTCTTACACCGGCATCGGTTACGGCGGCGTCGGCTATAGTATAACCGACATCGGTTCTAGGCCGATATCGATTCTTGTCTTTTCGATTCGACAAACCATGACAACCTACCAATTTTACCAGTCTGAGTTTGTTTCTATTCCTGACAGATTAAAACCCTACTGTGAACTTCTGTCCATGGTTGTTATCACTCGAAAGCAAGCCGCCGCCATGGTTTCACATGCTTGCTCTGTTTCTTTGCTGAATCACCCCCTTCGCTTACGTGGGAATCCTACTGATACCAGCGAGGTTCCTAAAATTCCTGTGGGAGATAAGGACTTTGCCAAGTTTCTGGATGCTAATTCCAGTAGCTGTACAATACTATTTGTCTCATACCCCTGACCGTACACCTGATGGTCAGCTCCTTGTAGGTATGCCTATCAGTATAGCTGCTCATTTAGCTCCCACTCCACCTGATAATACCGCCTTGCTTCCTGCATCTCTAGCCCCGTCTCCCAATCCGGCCAGTGCGAGAGGTTCATACGACCCCGATTAGCTTTCCTTTTGTTAATCTTGGACCCCACATATCATTACCACCGACCGCCCCTACCTCATCTCTCTTGCAGACTGCTCCGTTCATGACTTGCTCTCTGCCACCTATCCACACGAGCTTTCCTTCTCAAGCTCCGCCTACCTTTTCATTCCCATACACGTATCCAGTGACCTCAACATCCTATATAGGACACCCCTATTGATCGCCTCAACATATTCATCCTCCACACCTTATCAACACTTAACCCCACGACCGGTGTCAGCGGTGGTCCTTAGTCCCAATCTGCCTCCATTCACCACAACCACACCATCATCTCATCCGACCCATGACTTAATTAAACAAATGATGGACAAAATGCAAAACACAGGCTTTGTTTTAGGAAGTCGTAGCGCCTTGACATACGAGCAAGTTTGTCGGGAGCCCATTCACCCTTCTGTCCCCCTTCATTCATATCCTCCTCAATGGGAGTTGCCGAAATTTACTCGTTTTAATAGTAAAGAGGATCCTCAACAACACTTGCGATCATTTAGACATGCTTGTTATTTGATTGCTCATGATGATGCCTTGTTACTCCGCACCTTTCCCATGTCCTTATCAGGACCTGCCTTGGAGTGGTACAGTGCTTTAACCCAGCACTCAATCTTCTCTTTTAACCAACTAGCCCAATCTTTCTTGGATCATTTCTCCATTAACATTGCAAGAAAGTATCTATCACCGGACCTCTATGCCATCGACAATTTGAGGATGAATCTATCGCAGATTTCGTTGGACGATGGCGGGGCCTTATCAACCAACTTACACGTATGCCTTGCCTCAAGCCGAACTTATCGAACTATTTACGCGGGCTGCTTGTTAAGCTCATCTCCCCTACCCTCCAATTCAAACTTTCAGTACATTCGGCGAGGCCTTTACTATGGCTCGAAAATTAGAAATTCGAGCCTTAGAGGAAGAGAAATTGCGGTTGCGCAACAAAAACTCCACTTTCCGAAATCCTGATTCTACCAATAAACCAAATACCACCACTCCTCACGCGTCCACCTCTTCTAAATCAAAAGGAGCTGTCCACGCGGTGATGGTCAAATCCCAACCACCGTCCAATACTCCACCAAAAACCACCTATAAATACAAAGCCGAGCCCGTCAACTACACTCCCTTGGGAGAAACATATGGTGTGATATTGGAGAAATTGCTCAAAGCCGGAGCCATTACCTTACCTCCTGTTAAACCTCATTCTGGGTTTGATTCCACTCGCGCCATACCTTCCTAGTACAAAGAAAATGACTTTGTAACTTCCACCGCGTGAAGGGACACGGTCATGAAAGCGCAAGATGTTGAAAAACATAGTGCGGGAAATGGTTGTGCTTGGGGATATAGCTCTCGATAATCCTAACGCCCCTGCTAACCGAAATTTGAAAATATTCAACAAGCCATTCCCGAATCACTCGTCCAACAGTAACGTAAACCAGGATATCTTAACCGAGGAGAGTGTTCATGAGATCCATGCAGTATTCGATACCCAGCCAAAAGCCTCTATCGAGAAAATTTTGAATCAAGCCTCTTCACTAACACAGGAGCCCGAACCTCCTTTACCACCATCAAGCCAAAGCGAAATCGTTCCTTTACCCATAAAAGAGTTAGCGCCGGACTTCTCTTCCCATGATAGGTCTTCTTATACCACATCCTCTACAAGCTGCGACGGATGTTATCTAATTTATCTATTTCCCAAAGCGTCCCCTTCTACCGCTCTTGCTACCTGAGAGGAAGGCTCGCCACTCCTTTTTACATCCTTAGAAGAGAAATCTCCTACACCAACATCACCAAATTCTTTAACCATAACAGATCCTCTCAAACACGCCCTCCTACCTATTAGTCCCTCATCACCTAAATCTTTTCAACGACCGAGTCGACCTCTTAACATCTATGGATACTGATGCCTCATCTACCCCCTGTATCACACCTACGGTGGTGGAATCACAACCCGTCTTTCTTCCGTACAAAAGTTCATATTCACACGTGAGAATTTGTCATTCCACGAGAAGATAGACGAGGCCCTATGGGAGCGTTTGAGTAGGCCATATTCTACTCAAATGCAAATGACCGATCTGATGCCTCCACCATATACCCGAAGTGCTTACGAAGCTTAAAATGCCCATGTTCTCACCTTCACCCCCTCACCTCTACAAATGCCCCGTCCACTTCTATTAACTTAGCCAAATCTTCCCCTACGCTTGGGACCTCCGATGCCCGAGTCTAACACACCCGCTAAGCGACTCGATTTATCCAAAAATAAACCCGCCCCGCCACCTAGGAGACAAACTCAATCCGTGCCTCTATCACAATCAAAACCCTCATCGTCACACCCACCTTCCATATTGGGACCTCATCCCTCCACCTTACATCAATATATCATACCTCCTGCGTTTTCTTCAAAACGACCTACGCCTTCTACACCTATACAGAGATCAAAGGGTATAACAACATCGTTACCCCGCGTATCTGTCCACCTATCAACCCTAAACCAATCCCATCATCAAAGGATTTATTTTTCTGTCACTCCCCTTTCTCGTGGTTGTTTCCATTACTACCACGTCATCGTAACCTCATCATCTAACCAGCCCGACGTAACACGTGCCCGAAGAAACCACGTTTAGTGAAAAACACGTGTCAGCACCCCTCGGCTAAACCACCACCCGTACGAACCAACCACGCCCAAACATTACCAAAACCCGCACAACCAATACCCTCATCCGATTTTGACCCCCTCAAAGGATCTTACGCCAAAATCCTTGCTATGTTGGTGGAGAATGCGACCATTTCCCTACCCCCACTTAGACCTTATGACCCGTCTAAACCTCGACCCGCAGGTTATGATGAGTCTAAAATCTGCGCCTATCATCGCACACCAGGACATGATGTGGAGGGATGCAAAGCTTTAAAAACCATCCTTCGTCAGTCACCTCTCCCGGATAGAAAGGTTAAGAAAGACAACTTACGAAGGGAGAGACCTTTAGCTTGATTCCCTCTACTATATCATCATCCCCGCCTCACCAAGATCTATCATTATTACTGACCCCACCTCTTGAAGACCATGAATTATCCCAACCATCTTCCTCATCTCGGGTCTCTGAGATTAATATGATTAGTGTCATTACTAGGACGAGAAAAACTTTGGAAAGCGAAAGAAAACACACTGCGGCATCTCTTTCTCCTTGACCATCCCGATTGCACCACCACCTAAAGTGGTTATTCGCGGACCCCGCCTATCCGTCTCTAATGGAGTTGCCCATAGAACTATGATCAAACGACTTCATCGATCGATCCAGTAAAAATGACACTATATGATCTCATTCGGACTTACGAATCTCATCGACAAGCTCTCGTTGAAATTCTTCAAGGGATCGAGGTCTTACCTAATGAAACCCTGCCCGTTGCCTCCATTCTAACACCCAATCACGTTGCCTCTCTCACCAAACAATCCATCTCCCCCACCACTTCCGTCTCTGTACAGCAAGCTGCTGCTGTCAGTTTCTCCGAAGACGAAATTATCGACTTTGGTGTAGAAGATCCTGACCCTGCCCTTTTCATCTCGACTTACGTCAGGGACATTCGGGTGCGTCGTGTTATGATTTGGGGCGCCGGCCTAAACATCATCTCTTGAAAGCTTCCAACAAATGAATATCCCTTCTAGTTGCATGTGTGCTGACCCCATCATGTTGCGGTCATTCAATGATAGCTATTACCTCTACCTTAGGCACCGTGATCCTCAACATTCGTGTAGGACCGCGTACTTTACCGAACTCTTCTATGTCCTTGAGGGAGAGTTCGATATAATATATTCTTTGGGTCGTCCTTGGATCAGGGCCATGGGATGCGTTCCCTCAACATTACATAGATGCATAAAATTTGAGTACGAGGGAAGTCCTACCGTAAAAGCTGATCCTCCTCCCTTTAAAACCTGCTGATATGTTATATCGTCCTAACGATGTGCTTATACCAATCAAGACACCCATACATTCAACCCTGACCATCCTCTTGAATGTACCTCAACCATCCACCTCATTGCACCTCGCCTTGGTGATGAAACCACCGTCATAAAAACCACTTCCCTTCCCCATGCTAACATCCCAAACCTCAGACCCCTTAGTAGATGTTTTCAACGCCTTACTGTTTGGGGAGTACCGCTATATAGCGTTAGTTCTTTCCCTACCCCGCGGGAGTACGGACAATTACATGCACATCCCACCTACGGCCGTCGCGTGGGGAAGTAATCTCTTACGGACCACCCCATTGCCGCACCAACCTAACATATGGGGGTGTTTGACGCATCTTCCATTACCCCCTGAACCTCCTCTTGGTGTGGTCCCCTTCGATCCGATTTTCAATACGACAAAAAATCGTCGCTTAAACCATCCCTCACCTTCTTGACTCATTTGTGCTTGGAAAGGCTTTGGTTTTGGTCTTTATGAACAAGGCCGACATACGCTCATCCCCATCACCACACGCAAACATAATGATCGCGGTGGTCTCGGTTTTCTGAAACACCTACCACGGGAGACACCTCGTGTCATTGTATGATACGGAAGAAGACAACGTCACCCCTACCGAACCATCATCACCCACTTTGCCATCATCACCTGAGAATCGATGGACCACTGAATCTATCCCTCCTAACTTTTTTTTTCATAAATGCCATCTTCATAGGTCCTCTCACTTATCAGCGCGATAATGAGGACCCATCTTCTCTTCCCTTACGTATCCGGACATGATCGAAGAGGATTCGCCTTCGATTAATGTTGTTGAGTGCGGGATAGCGACTCCATCCTCACTTACCTTGGGGCGGACGACTCCTATCTTGACGCGCCTTACCATCACGAAACTCAAACCATGTTGAGCAGAGTCTACTATTGAAATCAACATCCACACGGAGGAGGATCCTCACATTGTGAAGATTGGACAATCCCTTAACACATCGAGAACAAGCTGCCTTTACTACCTTTCTCCGTACCCTGACCAAGCTTTCGCTTGGTCCTCTGTGGACATGCGGGAATTGATCCTACCATTGCCGTCCATAACATCACCCTAAACCCCGATTCCAAACCAGTCAAACGAAATTGAGAAAAATGCATCCACGCATTGCCCTCTTGGTCAAAGAGGAGCTCAAGCGACTCCTTTCTGTTTCCTTCATTACTTTATTGACTATCCTCAATGGATTTCTAACATCGTGCACATCACGAAAGCGGCGAGGGGGACTTCGGATATGCGCAGATTTCGGGATCTTAACCTTGCTTGCCCTAAGGATGACTTTCCCCTACCCGGTATTGATCAACTTGTTGATCTCACTGCATGAGCCATGAAATGCTTTCTCTCATGGATGGCTTTTGAGGATCTGACCAAATTTTAGTCGCACCATGCCGATCAACATAAGACCGCTTTCATAACTCCTTGGGAACCTTACATTATCGTGTCATGCCGTTTGGCCTTAAGAATCTTTGGTGCGACCTATCGGTGGGCTATGACCTACATTTTCATGACATTATGCACACTATCCTTGAAGATTACGTCGGCGATCTTCTTGGCAAGTCTAAACATCGCGGTGAACATCTCGATGTTTTAACCATTATTTTCGATGCTTTGTTGCAATATTACATAAAGTCTTGACCAAAGAAATGTGTCTTTGGTGTCCTTTCGGGAAAACTTCTTGGTTTTATCGTCTCTTTGCGTGGCATTGAGGTCGATCCATCTAAAGTAAAAGCTATCCTAGAAATGCCCCCACCCAAGAACCTCAAACAATTGCGTAGTTTGCGGGGTAAACTTGATCCATCCGGCGTTTCATCTCCCGACTCTCGGATCGATGTCACCCTTTTCATCACCTTCTAAAAAGGCGTTGCCTTTGATGGGTGAGGAGTGTCACCAAGCCTTGAAGCTCTAAAAACTTATCTCTTACTGACCACCGTGCTTATCCCACCCCGGGACGACCGCCCTTTCTACCTTTATCTTTCCATGCCTTGACCATCTTATAGGAGCTATGCTCGCACATCGGGACTCGCACACGAGAACAGGCCGTTTATTATATAAGTCGTACCCTCGTGGAGTACGAGACTAGGTATACACATGTAGAAAAATTGTGCCTAGCCCTATCATTCGTAGCCACCAAACTCGACATTACCTCTGAATCACAAAACTTTTGTCATCACCAACACGGACCCCATTCATTATATATGCGCCAAACCACATCTAAACCAGCGCATCGCTCGATGGCTCATGCTCCTCGCCGACCTTGACCTTGAGTTTATACAAGAAGAAGTCAATCAAAGGACAAACTCTTGCGAGACCAACTTGCGGAGGCCCCTTTACAGGGAACAATTTACCAATTTTACATTCCCCGAGCGAACTCATCGCCACTCTTTCACTCGGGAAGAGTCGTATCAAATGACCCTCTTCTTGATGGATCTAAATGCCAGCGCGGCGGAGGAGCGGCGTTGTTCTCATCCTCTTTGCCTTTGAACCTATGCCTCTTTCATTCGGCTTGATTTCCCTGCACTAATAATACAGCGGAATACGAGGCCCTTGTTACGGGTCTCAGTTGCGATACACTTAGGCATCAAATCTATCAATATCTTTGGTGACTCTCGATTGGTAGTCAATCAAGTTATGGGCATCTACCGATGTAAAAATGAGGAACAGAAGTACAAACACCACGTGGAGTCACTTCTAGCCTTATTTACTCACTATTCTATCAAACCATTCCCGCTCCACTAACAAATTTGCGGATACTATGGCTTGCTTAGCCTCGCAAATTCCCCCGCACCTGTGACTACGAATTATTCGTTGTGGTCCAGTGCAACTTTTGCACCATCTATTCAACCCGGTAGTTTGCATGATAAATCTTGTGTCTACTAATTCAGGATACTGGTACCACCAATTTCACGACTACCTTACGATCTCTGTTCTCCCACCTGACCTTACTAGTAACGGCAAACGTGCTTTTCTTAAAAGTGTTTCGCGTTATGTTGTCATGGGAGGACTCCTCTATAAACGTGGCTTTGATGGCATCCTCCTTGTTTTTTGTCTAGCGGCGCGGAGGTCACCTATACCATCCAACAAGTCCATGATGGGATTTGTGGTGGACATTTTAGTGGCCTTGCCGTGGCTAAACGAATCCTTCGCCTAGGTTATTATTGGCCTACTCTCGATAATAACATTGCTACGAATATGTTAAGCGTTGTGTTATGTGTGTCAACAACATGCCAACCTTCAACATACTCCTAGCCATCGCATTTGCAGTCGCATACGAGATCTTTGGCCTTTCTCACTGATGGGGTTTAGACCTTATTGGTGAGATTCACCCGACCTCTTCACAGCGTCACCGTTGGATAATCACAACAACCGAATATTACACAAAATGGGTAGAGGCCATTCCACTCATTTCAATCAAAAAAAAAAAAATTGTCGAATTCATTAACCATCATTATATCATCGTTTTGGTATTCCTCATCGCCTAATAACGAGATAATGGTAAATCTTTCAAAAACAAGTTGTTCAAGACCTTTGTGACAACTTTGGTATCAAACTTAGTTTCTCATCGCCTTTACTATCCATGAGGCCAATGGTGGTGAATCTTCTAATAAAACCCTAACCAAAATCCTCATGAAAGTTGTCGATGAATCCGGAAGAAATTGGCACGATCACATTCCCTTTGCCCTTTGGGCTTATCGTACTAGCATTCGTACCTCTACTAATGCCACACCTTTTTCTTTGGTATACGGTACTGAGGCTGTTTTGCCTCTCGAAATACAAATACCCTCCCTTAGAATATCTCTTGAGGATATTCTCACCAGCGATGATTTCCGCAAGAGCGGTTAGCCCAATTAGAGCTTCTTGACGACGCGTCTTACGGCTCTCGATCACCTTCAAATCTATCAAAAACGCATCAAGCGTGCTTATGATAAGCGACTTCATGAGCGTACCTTTAAGGTTGGTGATCTTGTCCTCAAAGAGAATCAACATGTAACCAAACTAGAAAAGAGCAAACGTGGAAAATTTGCTCCCAATTGGATTGGGCCTTATATAATCACTCACACTTATGGATCGGGCACTTATCGTTTAGCTTAAGCAATGGTAAGCTGAGCACTGAACCCTAATGCCTGCATCTTGACCATTCTCTTTGTTGAATCTAGTGTTATATCACTTTTTATCTACCTACTGCTCGTCCCTTGAGCTCATTTACCACTACATACACTTTGTTTCCTACACCTCATAATAAAATCAAGCTCACATAGTTTGATTCTCACTTCACCTCAGTGATGCCTTCCCCTTTTAGTCTAGTCCATGACTTCAAAGTATTAAAATAAGCCGTATTCTTATGGGATTTTCTTGAGTCAAACTTCCTACCAAACTAGATGCTTCACGCCAAAAGAACATCTAGTCATCTAAATTGAATATAGAATTTGCTCCCTCGAAGGGACAGCTATATTAGAACTATTCTTTGCTTTATTAAATATATTGCTCCCCAGAAGGACAGACTATGCATTAAAATCATCTGCTACTATAAATAAATTGCTCCCTCGAAGGACACTATACACAGTCGACCTTTTCTCGAAGCTTCTCGCATTGATCGGCTTTGTGAAGACCTCAAGAATAAAACAATCCATATCCTGGTAGACTTCCCGCATTGATCGGTCTATATTCAGTCAAATAAAAGCCTCATTCACAAGAACTTTTTGGGTCATGGACTTGTCTATTTAGGGTAGGTTCTCTTTCGTCAGAACACTCACTTTGTAACAAGTTCTCTGTATCTCAGCTATATCATTCACCTCACCTCACCATTTGTTTTAACTCAAGGGACGTAACGTACGCTCAATATATTGTGATCATACTGACTCTTTTCACCTATTGACTTCTCGTCATGCACGGTACCTAGGGTTTCAAGCTCGTTCTACGTTGTGTGGTTTGTTTAGCTCTTTTCACCTACGGAGCGCTCTTTCCGCTTTGCCTCGCATCTAGGATTGTGTGTTGATCTTAATCAGGACATGGTTCCCTTCTACTTGGGTAGGCTAACTTTCGCTTCCCTTATACCTTTTACAACATCACCAATTCATTTTACCTTACCAATATTAATATCAATATTTTTACCAACAATTGACCGATTGCACTGAATTCACCTCTCCTGGTCCTAAGGGAGAACTACATCGATCGAGGCCCTTCCTTGCTTTGTGCGATGGGCTATGTAGGACACTTAGGAGACATGGGGTCTCCCGAGGTTAGCTCGACCATCCCCTACCATAACCTATCATGTATGGTAAATATAAATATTTTTGTGTATTTTATTTCATCACATTCCTCTTTATCCTTTTTCAAAAACACAGAAAGTCAAAACGAAAACATTCTTAGTATTATAACTCAAATCAGCATACATATCTCGTTTTATTTAGATGTTAAACAAATACATCTTCTCTATCATCGACACGCAGGTCGGTACTCTTATTTATTCTTATACCTTGCTAACATTTATTTAGACCCTCACGCCTCATCCCGAACTAGGTGATGATCGTGATCGTCGACCCCTCTCGCCAGGCCTCTCTGTCCTCAAAGGTACCACGGATATTGGTACCGCCCACTGATCTGCCAATCTCTCCTGTAACATATGAATACGCCCTCTCGCATGGAGGACTCCAGCCTCTAGTCTCGCTGCTCGTGACTCCATAACCGCTAACAATCCTCTTGTCTCATTCACCTGCGTTTGGAGCTCTTTGAACCAAGCTGCTGCGCCCGATCCCTCTCTTTGTAATCACGGATATGTCGGGGATCGATCGCGTACACCTCATGAGCTCTGCTACCCACCATAACCTATAGGCCTCTGTCATTCGGCATCTATTACCTGCTGCGATGATGGCTGCTATCTCCTCGGGCCCTTACGGAGGTGTTGGCGGGGAGGTGAGAATCTTTGCCTCGGCATCGATCCTCATATATGGTCTATAAACTGCGGTATGTCTGCACAAACCCAAATTGTCGCGCGCACGCGATCTATAGGAATCCTCTCATATTCACTGGCTTTGTGCCCCGCGATCCACCTCAATCGCTCTACACCCCTCAACTCCTCGGCTATGTTCTCGGTTACCATATAGTTCCGTAAGGCCTCACCCGAGATATCCATGCTGTCACCCTCTCCCATACACTGCTGTAATACTCAATGTCACCCGTCACGGCACAGGATCTTGCCTCTTGTTACATCGGACCCCGGCGTACGAATCCCGACCTCGTACTCCGGTCTCTCTGCTGGATGGATCGGCCCTCTTGAGTCGCACACAAACAATGTGCTCATAGGCCCACAGTGTAATAAGTATGAGCAATCGGTGTCGTGTCGATCTGTGATTTCACCTACAAGCCCCCATAAACCCTGTATAACTCCGCCAAATATGCGGTGCCCATGCAAAAGTCACGTTCCTTTCTATCATCTCCCGGATAACACACATCAATGCCTTTGGAAATCTTCCCCCTTAGCCCTCGGTAATGCATAATACCCTACCGCTATCATTAATATATTACTGCTAACCTTGTCTCCTCGGGATGTCTTTGCATACATTACCCCATACGTAAATGATAAACCTCTTTGTGTCAAATCTCGTGCGTATGGACCAAATCTGCGGTTATCGCTCCCAGTGACCCCATCCCGCTAGGTAGTGCACGATATCTTGGTTCTCTGTAATAGGGAGTCTCGAAATACGGAACACATCTTCGATATTCTTTGTCATCTCCTGTTGGCGGATAAAGGTATTTGTCTCGGGATTCCATCTCTCAATCAGCGCGCTGTAACATACCATGGTTACGTGCGATTCGTGAATAATAAGATTCCACTTAACCCCAAAGCGATTTATCAATGTCCATTCATTTGGTGTTACATCCGCTCGGATTAAGTGACAACAGTGCTTCTCACTATCATTCATCCTCAACCACTGCCTCTGCTGCGTACACCAAAACAACAAACAACCATTCAATCCGTCGGGGTTTTCAAACATTACGGAAATTCCTCCGATGCGGTATCGGTTATACATAACGTATCGGTTCGATAACGATCCGGTTCTCCCTAACAGTTTCCCGGTCCTTTATCAATTACATACACCTTCCCTAAAAACAACCACCTACGACAATAATTTGCTCGTTTATTCCTTTTTATACATACTGAAACATACAGAAACCCACGATTGCCTACCCGTAACACTTACCTCACTGCTGACCCTTGTTATCATGTTTTCTTTCTCATATCTACCCACCTACTCTCCCCATCTTATTCACAAAACATGCGTAGTCAAATCACAAACAAAACGTTACCTCTTGGTTTGCGGTAGCTTGAGGTGGCCCTTGTCTTCCCTCTTGTCCCTGCCTGCTGGATGTTTCTCCTCGTCCTGCCATTATTACCACCTTTTTCAAACCTGCCTTTACTGTCTTGAATCTCGGATCACAATCACCTTCCTGTCTCTTTTCTCCTTATCACTCAAATTTCTCATCACGATTACTGTCTCGGTCGTCAAAAGCGTCGCGTTCGCGTATTTAACTTCTTGCATGGCTCTCAAAATTAGAACTTAAGTTGCCACCCTAGCTTTTTATTTTTAGAAAAGCTCATACCTAAATAACCGGTATCGGTTATGCGGCCGATATCGGTCTCTACTACCCTACTACGCGTCGGTTACCTAACCGATATCGGTTTACACACAGCCTTTTGAAACATCGTCTTTTCTTCATTTTTTTACCAATTTTTTTGTCGCGCCCGCCTCTTTTCTGCATCACAACACCATTATCCATATTTCTCCATCCACCACATATCATTACAATGTCCATAACATCATCTATTTTACAAAAACAAACAAACCATCAACTAAGGATATCAACAAACTATCAATCTATACATCATTTGGATCGACTCATCGGATACATATATAATGATGTCACAAAACCAGCCCAAAGCGTGCAACATTTCATCACATAACACATCATCCATATATCAACATGTCACTTAAACTCATCATATATTCATATATACCACAAACCATCGACAAAATACTTAAAAACATTTTTGAACACAACATGTGGATCAAAACATCATCTCTATATATATATACAAATTTGCAAATATCTGATGTGCCTGCATCGGGGCCTCTGTGATCTCATCATACAACTAAGCCGGCACGCGGCGCAATAACTATCAAAATCTCGGCTCGGCTCGCGGGCGGTCCCTCATATCAAAAATATACTCGGCTCGCGAGGCCGGTATCAAATATACTGACCCATACTCGACTCGCGAGGCGGTCTATATGAATCAATAAATGAATAAATGTAGGCACGCAGGCCTCTATCAACACTGGCCGGTTCGCAGACCGGTGCCCATGTCCCTATACAAAAACTATGTGGGGATCCCTCAGCTCTCCCCACCACCCTCAGCACCTCTCCCTGCTGGTCCCTGCGGTGCCTCTCGCCTCCTGCACCTTGCGGACACGCCGGTGTGTGCTGCGCCTCCTGTGACCTCGACTATGGGAGGTCTCGCTCGGTGTGCCGCATCATGGTGATACTCGGCTCGGTATTATCGAGGATATCTGATAATGTCCGGGCCTCGCCCTCGCCTCCATATATCATCCCGTGCCCCGTAGTAGGTCTTGGGGCTGGTCCCCGGACTCCTACTACCCGGTGCCCCACATGTGCTGTGATGGTGCATTGTGTGGTGGTGGTGCCTGTGGCCGTGGTGGTATACGGGCTGTGCTGGGTGTGCTGTGCATTGCTTTGTGGTGGTGGTGCGGTACACATGCTTCTTACTTCTTGTCTTTCTTTGCTTTATATACTACTGCACTGCACACACTTTGTGGTTTGTCTTCTTGGTGGTGGTCTTTGCTGTACTGTGCACTGAGCACTGGGCTATTTGCCCTGTAAGACCCCTATACGTACTGTGTGTGACCAATTGCTCCTGTAAAAGCTGCACTTTGACCCTAAGCTGATCTCTCTCTACCGTCACATTGCCCAGTCGGGTTTGTGCGGGCATGTCTTACCCTCATTTGCTCTCGACCGACCCACCAAGCCACCTGTATGCTCCCGTGCACCCAGCATCATCTATGCCATCATCTGCTGCTCTCTCTGCAACCCAATCTGGATCGAAGGGCTGTGGTGCAGGCAGTGGGGCCTCTACATCATCCCTCCTGTACTGAGGGAAGGGAGGTGGCTCGTCCTGTCGCAGCCCCATCTGCCGGCGTACCCTCTCAGGGTATCCTCTCGTACTCTCGGCCTCGTCTGCTTTATCCAGAATGTATCTTTGGATCGAGAGCCTTGGCTATAAGCGGGCTCCTCCGTGAGGGTGATGACCTCTGTAAGGTCTCCATACAATATCTACATTTGTCAGGCCCTACAATACATGCTGTAATAGGTGACATCCCGCCCTGCTGAAAGCCTTGCTCGTGGCTGCCCCACGACCCTGACCACCTCACGAAAGCCGTACTGTATATGACTGTGGCCTGGCTCTGCTGCGGTAACCCTCTTGGCTTTGATGCATATGATGTGCTCATATGCCCAATGCAGTGAAGTAAAAATGTCGAGCGAGATCCGAATCGCCTCATCCGGTGATAACCCTTGAGCTCTCTGTATAAGCGCACGGATATCTTGGTGCCCAAGCATAACAGGTATGCTCCTCCACCATCTCATGAAGCACCCCCATCAATGCCGTGGAAAGCGGCCTCCCTCACGAGTCGGGAGGCGAAGCGGGTGATCCCGATCATCATCGGCTGACCCCAGCCGTGTCTCGTGTCGATGCGCACGGTACATGTCACCATACCCAATGCTCGTGTTTGTGATAGGTAAGTAGCGCGGTTTGCATCTCCAAAAACACTGTAATATCTTTGTCCATGGCGGTCTGAATCTCTACGGAAGACTGCCTCTCCCTCGATAGGTAGTCGAAGGATGCGATACACATCCTCCAACGTGATAGTCATCTCCCCAGTCGGGAGATGGAACACATTGGTCGCCGGATCCCATCTCTCGATGAGGGCGACCATCAGGCTGTGATCTCTCTCTATCGCTCTATACCTCTGGACTCCTGAGTCCCACCTCACGCATGATCACCCGGTGAGCTGCGGATATGTGTGGCCGCATCCGCACCAACAGCGGGGCATCTATCCGCATCGTCAGCTGGCGCGTGCTGCCAAAACCAACCCACATCCTTAGACCTACTTTTTATCACAACATCTACTTTATCCTCTAAACCCCCTTTTATCCCCCCGACCACACCCCGACTCTCTACCACCCCACCCAAAACCCAAACTCACCCCACCTACAAACCAAACTCACCCCACCCAAAAACCAAACTCACCCCACCCAAAACCCAAACCCACCACCCAAAACCCAACCCAACCCACACCACCCAACCCAACACCCAAACCCACTCACCCAAAACCCAACCCAACCCCCAACCCACACCACCAAACCCAAAACCCAAACCCACCCACCCAAAACCCAAACCCACCACCCAAAACCCAACCTAACCCAACCCACACCAACCCCAAAACCCAAAACCCACCCACCCAACACCAAAACCCAACCCACCCCACACCCAAAACCCAACCCACTCACACCCAAAACCCACCCACCCAAAACCCAAAACCCAAACCCACTCACCCGAAACCCAACCCAACCCACACTCACCCATAACCGACCCCGGTCCCCCTCCCACCGACGCCGGTCAACGACCAACCGGCATCGGTAACCCACAGACCCACCCTGCCCTAAAAATTCGCGACCGATGCCGGTCGCTTAGTGACCGACATCGGTCACTGAAAATTTGCCGCGCCGAACCCGACGCGGCCTACCCCTTTCTTCTTTTTCCCTATTTCTACCTCTCTACCCACCCAAACACCCTAAAAACCTACCCACCATGCCGCCTTGGCCTCTTTCACCTATCTACCCTCTCCCTTTTTCAAATCATTTCCATTTATTCATTATTTTCTACAAAACATTATATTCCTACCCAAATCCCAAAAACAACATAATGCAATAAAATGCACAAAATAAAGAGTTCCGAGCCTACCCGTACGACGACACGTCGTCGTGGTGGGATAGGTGGTGGTGGTCCAGCTGGTCCAGCCCCTCCTGCTCCTCCTGCCTGTGCCATAGCTCCAATTCTGATCTGCTGGGTCCCCGGCCAATCAACTGCTGCCTCCTCCTCACACGGGCCCGCAAACAACTCACTCCTCCAGCAAAATAGCTCCACCTCACTCAATAAACCTCCAATCTCAACTCTCCACGTCAGACAAGTCAATTTGGTTTTCAAAATAACAAAGTGATAATGACAAGCCGTATTTTTCTTTTTATAGGTTTTTCGCCCTTAACCGATATCGGTTTTATTTTGCCCTAATGAACCGGTATCGGTCCCTTAACCGATATCGGTCATGTGGAATCGACATCGGTTTGTCTTCCAACTTTCCCCCAATTTTATTTTTTGCCCCTATTTACCATTTGCCCCTTTTTAACCACATATCGCCTATATCCACCCTTCTTTGAACACCATTTGTTTCCCTATTTGGCCTCGCCCTACCTATTTGGCCCGACCAAGGCCTCGCCTACCTATTTGGCCCGACCCAAGGCCTCGCCCTACCTATTTGGCCCGACCCAAGGCCTCGCCAAGGCCTACCTATTTGGCCCGACCCTATTTGGCCTCGCCTACCTATTTGGCCCGACCCTAAGGCCTCGGCCTACCTATTTGGCCCGACCCAGGCCTCGCCTACCTATTTGGCCCGACCCAAGGCCTCGCCTACCTATTTGGCCCGACCCAAGGCCTCGCCCTACCTATTTGGCCCGACCTAAGGCCTAACCTACCTATTTGGCCCGACCCAGGGCCTACCTATTTGGCCCGACCAAGGCCTCGCCTACCTATTTGGCCCGACCCGAGGCCTCGCCTACTGTTGGCCCGACCAAGGCCTCGCCTACCATTGGCCGACCCCAGGCCTCGACCCAAGGCCTAAGGCCTAACCTACCCATTTGGCCCGACCCAAGGCCTCGCCCTAACCTGACTTGGCCCGACCCAAGGCCTCACCCTACCCATCCGGCCCGACCAGAGGCCGCCCTGACTTGCCCGACCACGACCGTATCACTTGATACCATACCCACAATCAACATTTTATTTTTATCCATCCATCATGTACCTTTTGTTCAATCGAGCTCACTGTTCGTGTTTTAGCATGATTAGGGTCCTTGACTTGATCGTCGACCAACTTTGCCTAGACCTGAGACCGTGACGTTTATCTCAACCAAACTAACCATTTGAGTCTTGCCGAACATGCCTAAACGTTCTGTACCTTTACATTATATACCTTGGAGCTACTTCCTATGCCTTGGATACGGGATTATATCACCCTTGTTTGGATAAACTATCGACCTTTGCCTATACATCGCATTTGGTTTGCTCGTCAAATCATGTACCCTAGTCATCTATTGCATTTCAACATGCGTCTGCGCTTCCTTGGACCTACCCCACCACCTTACCATCCTCTCTACAACATGTACCCTTTATCAACCCTATCCACTGATTTCCGTTCACTCAATCGTGATAGATTTGAGGGGATTACCTATATCCTTAACATGAGAAACCACTTCATATTATTGTCGCGCGACTTTACTGGAACAAGCTACACGACATGATAAGGGGCTAATGTAGACACCAAATTCGTGTCTTACGACCCCTTGTGACCCGCATCCCATTTATGACCTAACCTCATTACCTAAACTTTACACAATTATTTATTAATTACCTTGTAATTGATAAATCCCCATCACCTCACCTGCCACCTCATTTTGCCACCTCATCATGACCTAGCCCTAATCCTAAACTAACCTAATTAAAACCTAAAACTTGGTCTACACCTACACCCATAACTAATGACCCCTTTCTCGCACCCAAAACCGACCTTCTAGTCACTTGACCAAGCCCATGGTGATCTCTCGGGAGAAAGCGGGGAAGGTGGGCGATTTTACTAAAAATAGCCTACTTTTTCCTTACCGATGCGGTTCCTACTCGACCGCCGTCGGTTACGCAACCGCCATCGGTTCCCTGTAAATGGGCTCCCCAAACCAAAACAACGGATCGGAATTTCATTTTGGAGATCAGTCGAAGGATTTCTGGATCAACAGAGATTATTGGGAGCGAGGAACGAGTCGAGATCTTCACTTGACCAAGCGAGAGATGAGTGGAAATACCGAGAAGTGTTTTGACAAAGGAGATCAGCTTGCATCTTGGTCAAAACCCAGTAAGTCACATCTTGCATGTCCTCTGTTATAACATTTCTTATGTTTCTTGAATCTCGGTCCTCCTAAATCCGTTTGAGTCCACTACCCAACGTGCCATTGCATCTCAGCTATTATTCTTTTACCTCTCATCATCTCATTTCCTAATATCATCCATAAACCCGAGCCTTACAAACACCATAGCTACACCAGAAGATCTATAACCCACGGTATCGGTTATCGATAGTCCTTAGACAAAAAGGAGTTCGGTTATCGTACGCGCATCGGTTCCTCCCGATCAAAACCGAGAAAAACATTTCCGAGGGACCTTTTCCCTACCCGGTTCAGCGAAACAACTTAATTGATATTTTAGCCGAGTCTTTTGTGTTAATTCATACTAGCAAATTTGGGAAGCTTGACCACCTTCTCCTTTATAAACGTGGCTTTGATGGCATCCTCCTTCGATGTCTCACCGGCGCGGAGGTCACCCATACCATCCAATAGGTCCATGACGGTATCTCGTGGTGGACATTTTAGCGGCATTCGTGGTGGCAAGCAAATCCTTCGCCTAGGTTATTATTGGCCTACTCTCAATAACGATCACATAAATATGTTAAGCATTGTGTTATGTGTCAACAACATGCCAACCTTCAACATACTCCTAGCCACCCACTACAGTCGCTTGAGATCTTTGGCCTTTCTCACAATGGGGTTTAGACCTTATTGGTGAGATTCACCGTCCTCTTCACAACATCACCGATGGATTATCACAAAGCAACCAAATATTACACAAAATGGGTGGAGGCTATTCCACTCATTTCAACCAAAAAAGAAAAAAATTGTAGAGTTCATTAACCACCACATTATACGTCGTTTTGGTGTTCCTCATCGCCGATAACGAGATAATGGAAAATCTTTCAAAAATAAGTTATCAGTAAGACCTTTGTGACAACTTTGGTATTAAACTTAGCTTCTCATCACCCTACTATCCACAAGCAAATAGACAAGCCGAATCCTCTAATAAAACCCTAACCAAAATCCTCATGAAAGTTGTCAATGAGTGCGGAAGAAATTGGCACGATCACATCCCCTTTGCCCTTTGGGCTTATCGTACTAGCATTCCTCTACTAATGCTACACCTTTTCTTTGGTATATGGTACCGAGGCTATCTTGCCTCTCGAAATACAAATACCCTCCTCGAATATCTCTTGGGATATTCTCACCAACGATGATTTCTCCAAGAGCGGTTAGCCCAATTGGAGCTTCTTGACAAATGTCGTCTTACAGCTCTCGATCACCTTCAAATCTACCAAAAACGTATCAAGCGTGCTTATGATAAGTGACTTCATGAGCGTACCTTTAAGGTTGGTGATCTTGTCCTCAAAGAGAATCAACATGTAACCAAACTAGAAAAGAGCAAACATGGAAAATTTTCTCCTAATTGGATCGGGCACTTATCGTTTAGCTTCGCTTAATGGTAAACCTGAGCCTGAACCCCTTAATGCCTTGCATCTTCGACCATTCTACTATTGAATTTAGTGTTATATCACTTCTTATCTACCTACTGCTCGTCCCTTGAGCTCATTTACCGCTACATACACTTTGTTTCCTACATCTCCAAATAAAATCAAGCTCACTTCTCACCTCCCCTCAATGATGCCTTCCCCTTTTTAGTCTAGTCCATGACTTTAAAGTCTTAAAATAACACCTTCTTATGGGATTTTCTTGAGTCAAACTTCCTACCAAACTAGATGCTTCACGCCAAAAGAACATCTAGCTATCTAAATTATATATAGACTGCTCCCTTGAAGGACAGCTATATGCCAAATTATTGCTTCTTTATTATATATAGATGCTCCCAGAAGGACAATGATATGCACTAAAATCATATCATTATTATAAATAGAGATGCTCCCTCAAAGGACAGCTATACACGATTAGCCTTTATCGAAGCTTCTCGCATGGATCAGATTTGTGAAGACCTCAAGAATAGCACAATCAATATCCTTGTAGACTTCCCACATCGATCGTCTATATTCAGTAAAATAAAAGCCTCATTCAAAAGAACTTTTTGGGTCATGGACTTGTCTATTTAGGGTAGGTTCTCTTTCGTCATAACACTCACTTTGTAATAATTTCTCCGTACCTCAACTATACCATTCACCTCACCTCACCATTTGTTTCAACTCAAGGGACGTGACGTACACCTGATATGTTGTGATCATACAACTCTTTTCACCTATTGACTTCTCGCCTATGCACCGTACCTAAGGCTTCAAGTTCATTCTATGTTGTGTGGTTTGTTTTGCTCTGTTCACTTGCGGAGCACTCTTTCGTCTTTTCCTTGCATCTAGGATTGTGTGTTGATCTTAATCAGGACATGATTCCCTACCACTTGGGTAGGATAACTTTCACTTCCCTTATACCTTTTACAACATCACCAATTCATTACCAACACCATCAACCTTACCTTACCAATATTACTATCAATACTTTTACCAACCAACCAATCGCCTAACCATACCTAAATTTCTGAATTCACCTCTCCCTGGTCCTAAGGAGAACTACATCGGATCCGAGGCCCCTCCTTACTTTGTGCAATGGGCTATGAGGCAGCACTTCGAGAGACATGGGGTCTCCCAAGGTTAACCCGACCATCCCCTACCATAACTTATCATGTGTAGTAAATATAAACATTTTTGTGTATTTCTATTTCATCACATTCCTCTTTATCCTTTTTTCAAAACACCGAAAATCAAAACACAAACATTCTTATTATTATCGTAACTCAAATCAACATACATATTCAGCTTTATTTAGATGTTAAACACATACATCTTCTCTATCATCGACATGTAGGTCGGCATCCTTATTTATTCTTATACCTTGCTAACATTTACTTAGACCCTCACGCCTCATCCCGAACTAGGGGATGATCGTGATCGACGACGCCGCTCACCAGGCCTCTCTGTCCTCAACGGTACCATGGCTATTGGTACCGCCCACTGATCTGCTAATCTCTCCTGTAACATATGAATACGCTCCCTCGCATGGAGGAATCCAGCCTCTAGTCCCTGTGCTCGTGACTCCGCAACCACTAACAATCCTCTTGTCTCATTCACCTGCGTTTGGAGCTGCTGCACTAAACTCTGCAGACGATCTCTCTCTGCTGTAATCCTAGCTATGTCAGGACGATCACGTACACCTCGCAGTTCTGCTACCCACCATAATCTATAGGCCTCTGTCGTTCCTGCATCCATTACCCTGCGATCGGCTGCTACTTCTTCAGGACCTTCTGGAGGTGTTGGCCGGGGAGGTGAGAATGCTGCCTCTGCGTCGATCCTCATATATGGTCTATAAGCCTGCGGTATGTCTTGCACCAATCCAAATTGTCGCGCACGCGATCTATAGGAATCCTCTCATACTCACCTGGCCTGTGCCCCGCGATCCACCTCAATCGCTCTACACCCCTCAACTCCTCAGCTATGTTCTCTGTTACCATATAGTTCCCGTAAGGCCTCCAACAGATATCCGCAATCGTCGCCCTCTCCCATACCTGCCTATAATACTCAATGTCACCCGTCACAGCCTGGGATCTTGCCTCTTGTTCTGTCTGGACCCATCGTCTGAACCCCAACCTCTGTACTCCCAAATGATCTCAACCCAAGGCCGCAACCCTAACCATCCGGCCCGACCCAAGGTCGCAACCCTACCCATCCGGCCGACCCAAGGCCTCACCCTACCCATCCGGCCCGACCCAAGGCCTCGCCCTAACCATTTGGCCCGACCCAAGGCCTCACCTTACCCATTTGGCCCGACCCAAGGCCGCAACCCTAACCATCCGGCCCGACCCAAGGCCTCACCTTACCCATTTGGCCCGACCCAAGGCCTCAACCAACTAATCCGGCCCGACCCAAGGCCGCAACCTTACCCATTTGGCCCGACCCAAGGCATCACCCTACCCATCCGGCCCGACCCAAGGCCGCACCCCAACCATTTGGCCCGACCCAAGGCCGTACCACTTCCATACCTTACCCAACATCACCAACATACACTCTTATCCACCCATCCTGTAGTTTTTTGTCCAATCGAGCTCACCTGTTCGTGTTTTAGCATAATTAGGGTCCTTGACTTGATGTATCGACCAAATTTTCCAGGACCAGACCGTGACATTTATCTCAACCAAACCAACCATTTAGTCGCCGAACATGCCTAAACGTTCTGTACCTTACTTGTTATATACCCGGAGCTACTTCCTATGCCTTGGATACAGGATTATATCACCCTTGTTTGGATAAACTATCGACCTTTGCCTATGCATTCTTGGTTTGCTCACAAATCATGTACCCTAGTCGTATTATTGCATTTCAACCTATGTCTGCTTCCTTGGACCTACCCCACCACCTTACCATCCCCTCTACACCATTTACCCTTTATCAACCCTATCCCTGATTTCCCATTCACTCAATCTATGATAGATTTGAGGGGGATTACCTATACCCTTAACAGGGGAAACCACTTCATATTATTGTCAAGTGCTTGACTTTACAAAACAAGCTACACGATAATAAGGGCTAATGTAGACACCAAATTTGTGTCTTACGACCCCTTTGTGACCCGCATCTCATCTTGCAATCTAACCTCATCACCTAAACCTTACACAATTATTTGTTAATTACCTTGTAATTGATAAATCCACATCACCTTACCCGCCACCTCATTTTGCCACCTCATCATGACCTAGCCCTAACCCTAAACTAACCTAATTAATACCTATAACTTGGTCCACATCTACACCCATGACTAAGGACCCTTTCTCGCACCCAAAACTGACCTTCTAGTCACTTAACCAAGCCGCAACCGATCTCTTGGGAAAAAGGGAAGGTGGGCTATTTTACTAAAAATAGCCTACTTTTTCCTCACCGATGCGGTTCTACTCGACCGCCGTCGATTACGTAACCGCCATCGGTTCCTCGTAAATGGGCTCCCGAACCAAAATCAAAGGTGGAAGGATTTTTAATCAACAGAGATCATTTGGGAGTGATCAAGAGAGTCCAAATCTTCACTTGACCGAGCAAAGTGACGAGTGGAGAAACCAGAAGAGTTTGCAGCAAAGGAGATAAACTTGCATCTTCATCAAAAACCAGTAAGTCACATCTTTCATGTCCTCTGTTATAACATTTCTTATGCTTTTTAAATCACAGTCCTCATAAATCCATTCCTGAATCCACTACCCAAAGATGTCATTGCATCTACCTATCATTCATCTACCTCTCATCACCTTATTTCCTAATATCACCTATATACAGCCTTACAAACAACACAACCACCCCACAAAACAACCAACCTTTAGATCTTAGACCATATCGATATCGGTTATCAGTAACCGGTATCAGTTATCCTGACTATAACCAAAAACCAGCCTTTCCCTACCCAGTTCAACGAAGCAATTTAATTGATATCTCACAGTCTTTTGTGTTAATTCATATTAGCGAGAGGAACCGACCACCTTCGAAAGGAAGTTCCCTCATTTATTGTCTAATCAAAATCATGTGGTCTTGTGTTCTTATTTGCAGTAGTCCTTCCAAGACAAAAGGAGTTCTTCGCGATCCAACCTGATCTTTCTCTATGGTACGCGCACACCATCTCAACGTTCAAGGTATTCCTCCTAGCCCTAACCTTATCTCTGTTTCTAAAAGGAATGAAACATTTTGAGTGAAACACTTTGATATCCCAAGGCTGAATTTCATGGCCTCCCATCCCATAATTTGAATTGTGTATTCCATTTATAATGAGTTATCCAAATTAACCTAGGGATGATTTTGGGATAACATGTGCCCCTCCATCATATCCACATATTTTAATAGGTGTGTTGATCTGAAAGAATCTAATAGAGATTGTGTTTCTCACACCACGCCATTCTAGAATATTTTCTTGGTGTGTCACCCACCATCATGTTGCAGTCTCGTGTAATGTGTAGATAAGCATGCTTCACCTTTCAATGTCGTATCTCCACTAGGCTTCCATAGTGTGTAGGAAAATATCACATTTTCCTTCCCTAGTGTAGCTTGAGAACTACTTTCCTTTTAAACACCTAGGTAGGTGCACCTTTGTCACCCTTGTAACAAAGCCTCACAATTTTTCCCAATTAACTCATGTGTCTCATGTGCCTAATTATCACATGCTACACTAGTGGTATCACTCATATATTAAGCATCCTCCCGTTGAAAAACTCCCATTGTATGGTGTATCACCTTAGGGTCCCCGATAGTGTGGACATAGATTTTCTTGATGGATCCTTCTCCCAAGGGCTCCTTATAGGGTGCAAACTTCCCATTAGTCAAGGGGATGATAACACATTCTTCATTTTTCTCAAAAATTATGTATTGCTTCATGAACCTTAGGTCTTCATTATTCTTATAGCACTAGGGGTGCCCAAGTAATGCTAGAAAGTTTTCCACCTTAGCTAGCGCTAAGACTTCAAAGTCTCTAGTGAATTTTGCCCCTTGGATAGTGATAACAACATATTTCAAGACACCAATGGGCATCACCTTTTTCTTGTTAGCCATATATAGCACATTTGAGGATGGTTGTAATGGGGGCCTTCCCATTTGATGTCATGCATCTAGGGTGAGAACATTAACCTCCGCACCCGTGTCTATCAAAATATTGCTTAGGATCCATCTATTGACTACTGCATTCAAGGTAATCTCCTTATCATAATCAATGGTGTGAGGGGGAAGGTTAGCATGCAAGATAATTCACTCATGCTCTCTTTCGACACATGGTACTTTCTCCTATAACCATTCCCCTAGAAAAGGGATGATATTCTCTTGCCTTAGCATTTTGCATACTTCCTTGACTTCATCCAGATCCTTTTATGGAGCCTTAAAGCATTTCCTTTGCTATGAATGTCGTGACTACTCCTTTAGGAACTAGATCTCTCCTTGTAGGCTTCAAATCACATCCATGGTCTCTTGATAAACCTCTTTTTGATGAAAAATATCTAGATACTTCCCATGCACCACCTCTTCTCTTGTGACTAGTGGTCTCTACTTTGGTATTTCCCTATGGCATGCAGCCTCATCTCGTGTTGTCACTAGTACAGGTTCTAACTCTGACTCACATGCCACCCTTGGCATCCATTGTGAGTCGGCCTTATTCATGCTTACCATTGTCAACGCCTTTATCCTTCCATTGTTGCTGGCTCATGTGCTCAAATAAATCTAGGAACTCCTCATACTTGTGCTTCTTTCCACACCAAGAACACTTGTAGTAAGTCGGGAATTCATGCTTGTAAATTTCTCGTGGACCCATAGTTATAATAGTTCACATGAGGAAATTCACTTCTTCCACCTTCGTGATTTCCACGGCCTCTAAATCCCCACAAAATCCTTTCCTATAAGCTCCTCCATCTACATTCTCTTCAAGTAATGACCATCATCCTTGGAATTGTTTACAATGTTGGTCTAACACACACCAATATCAATGGCATTATGTATCTAGTCAATCAATCTATAATCCTTGGTGTCATGAGTAGTAGAGGTGAAAATATTACAATAACAAGACACATTCTTATGGATCACATGTTGTAGTAGATAACACTTGCTTACATCATGATCCCCATGGAAAATCTCCTAGTCTACAGTTAGAATATGTACCAATCTCTCGAGGACAACTTTCCTTTATATACCCCTCTACCCCAAAATCCGTGTACCATAGGCCACTCGATTCTCTTGTGCCAAGTTTGTAGATAGATTCTCTTGCTTCTTGGCCATGGAAGCAATATGAGCTTCAAGAAAAGGACTAATACTTTGGTATTCACGCTTCCAACAGACTTCAAGGTGCATAGGGCACCCTCCAAGGCCTTGTGCATGTCTCTGTGAAATTCTTATACAAAAGTGCTCTCTTGAAGGGCATTATTAGTCCTCCAACAAACCATTGAGCATACTGATAAGGATGAATATCATAAGATAGTTTTGATAAGAGATTTTTAAAATGTGCATCATACTCCTGCACACTCTCTACCATACCTTGTTGAATCTCCTTCAACACGCTAATGCTCTTCTATTCAAACTCAAGAATATGGAATTCAACTAAGAAGGCATTACGTAATGCGGTATAATCTACTATTGTCTTATGGGGGTCGTACTTTTGGTACCAAATATACATGTGCCCTTTCAATGTTTTTACAAACTAACTTTACTTTCATTTTGGGGTAGTTATCCCCTTCACACACCATAACAACTCACATTTTTTTACATTTTTTGCAACATCCTCAACACCTTTTTAATCTGGTAGATGTAAAAACATTTCAAAAAATACTTGCTAAGGTGGTTGAGGTCCTTTCCCAACCTGATTCAGAACCTTGATTCCCTCTGGTGTTGCCTTCACCACTAGATCCACTAGATCCACCAATGCATGTTCCTCTTAACCCACTAGATCCACCTCCTATAGTTGGTAATGGTCCTAAAGTGGTCATGCCTTATGTCCTAACAATCTTGTTAAACGTGCACCAACAGTCTATGATATTACACCAATACTAGATTTGTGTCCTGCACCACTTCTAGATGTGATAACCAAGCTTTGTGTACCCATAATTTTCTTAAATTTTGTACCAAATAATATACCTCCAAACACATGAAATGATTGTGCAGCCATAGATGTGCTAAATGAAAAGTTATACCTCCTAGGTGTTGATCGAGTTACTTTCACTAATACCAACTAGGTTAGTAATACTTATCTCTAGATTTGGAAAACTAAGTACTAGGGGTTGGTCACTAGGTGGATTCAGATGTGTGCCAATGACTCTTATCCTTTCTTCATATGATGAGCTCTCTCTAGAAGCCGAGGGGGTTTCTCTTCCGCACTTGCCAAGATGGGGTAGCATAGACTGATTAGGTTCCACATCCTCCATGTGAACCTCAAATCCTTCCCACAATGTTTGCCTCCATAAATCCATCACTCCCACAGCTTCACACTTTCTTTTCAACTCCCTCTCTCAAGCCTCATTATACTTCATTTGTCTCTCTTCCCTCTCTTTTTCAGCCACAAGATATGCCATCTTCCTCCACTCTAGCTTCCTCACCTAGCACTAAGAAGAAGTTTAGCCGGGTAATGAAATGCTTCCAAACTCAGTGTAATGATCAAGATCTTTATAACTAAAGGGATAACATGCAAGAATGATCCTCTTGGCTCCCTCCATAACTCAAACTCGGCAATCTCTAGATAGGGATACTTGGAAATTACATACTCTAAGGTGTAATGCATCAACACTATATTCCACTAGTGATCAACAACATGCATCTAAGTCATATTATCATCATGCAGCCTTTGATACTCATATTGGGTCCATACGTGAGGTCTATACTACCAACTTGATCTATATCCATTGGCCAAAATCCATTCATACAACTCCACTAGAAAGCAACAAAAGAAGGTCTCATAAAGCTCATGACATAGATGTTTTTCTACCCATTTATGTGCATCAAACTCAGGTCCAGTACTAAATATTTTATAAAACTCATCCTCCATTCTTTTAAGCCATGTGTTGACATTGTCTAAGGTCAAGCACTTTTTCATTGCGCACCATTCTCACAACACCTTCGAAAAAAAGGTCACGACAAAGTGAAACCAAAATTTAGTCTCTTATCACTTCTTACCTCAACGGCCATTCCCAAATGCACTAAAATATCATCTAATTTAGTCTAGAAGCTCACCCAAGGTGCACATAGGCATCAAACCCATCTTTTATGTGAGCTTTGTGAGAAATTTCTTTCTTAACATGAGGATTTAACACAACCAGTAAAATAAGTGCATCCATTCATCAAATTTAAGAAGTAAGCATTAAATCCTAGCCTAATGCACCCGAGCATAGAACAACATGATCAACTCAATGAAAGTAGAATCAACCATGAGATAACATCAAGAAAACTCATAACATGCATATGAACATAAGGAAAATGCACAAATCAAGACCCATCACATGATTGTTTCATAATCACTTCATTATATTTATTAGCCAAAATATGGTAGCCAAGATTACATCAAAAGAGTCCCATTCATGGAAATTTTCACACTAGCAGAGATTTCCTTACATCACAGATTCCTCCATTACACATTACACAATATCTCTATATCTCTCACTCCCTATCCTTTCTTACTTCTACATCCATCCTTACTTATCTCTCCTTCTCCTTTGTGAAAACCATCCATCCTTCTAGAATAATCATTCTCCTTTCCTCTTAACCGCTCATCATTATCACCTGTGAAAGCCTGAAGGAATCAGTTTATGATTTCTCTACCACTACACTGGAATATGTCGGGTGTCACTATGCATTTCCCTCAATTGAGTTCTTTTTAGCATGCATGTGCCGCTTAATGATTAACAACCTCAACTCCTTATCCTTTCATGATAACTATATTGATGCCCTAGAATATCCTTTCCTTGAGTCGTAAGTCTCCATGGCTTATCCACATCTGTATCTGGTCACTTTTCCATTTTCTCCTATTTGTCTTTTCCTATTGTCTAAAACTCACTAAGTCCCAAATCGATCCTACCCGGGCACAATCCTTCACACCTCTCCAAGAATTACTTCGCTCATTCCTTTGTGCCCTATTTCTACATGCCACAAGGCTTCATGCCTTAGGTACTTAGTGACTTTAGCAGCCCAATAAGAATGGAAAGTACATGACCAACATGAGGTAGGCCATGTCAAGAACCAGGATTAGGAAACAGAGGAATAATTCCTTCGGTGTTGTACACATGCGTAAGGATATGTGGTCGGAAGGGTTTTTTCCCACCTAAAGATTACCAAATTTTTCAAGTAGGTTTGAGCACGGAGGAAAAGCACTTGAAGGTTAGAGATGGAAAAAGGCCACCTTTATTACAAAAGAATGTTGGTAGGTGGCATGGAATTAATTGTAGAGAAGACCAAAAGTTATAAATAGAATATCGGGGTATGTTATTTCCTACGTTTTGTTTTAAGTTATCAAAGAGCTCTCGTGAACTAGGTTATATTTGTTAAGAAGGTTTGAGAAGAGTGAATATTTGTGTGCATAGTTATCTTGATCAGTGAACCATAGTGGAAAGAAGTACACGATCATAAGCAGAGAAGGTTAAGTGGAATAATTTCATGGGTGTTACGTCATCTTGTGGAAAAAGTGTTTTCCAGGTTAGGGTTGCATAGCTAGGGCACGGGGTTTGAAGGAATTTTTGCAAAGGAGTGGAGCCACAAATTTTATAACATCCAAGACAAGGAAAGAGGAAGAAGTTTCAAGGCCCCGATAAAGGAATGACACCAACAAAAGTAGCAAATGTTTCACCAAAGAAGGGAAAGGGAAAGGGAAAACAAGCCATTTCTACCAGTTTCAATGAAGAATGGTACGAGTAAATGTAGTACCTTGATGGTGTATTACTTGGTAAATAATGGGTGTCTCATGTCAGGAAGATGGCCATCAATTATTAGAACCATTGAACAAGCACTAAAGAAAATTAAATTACACTAGAGCTAGTTCACCCTATAGAGAAGAGGACACCAAATTGAATACCCATCTATGATGATAAGGTAAAGGTTAAAATGAAGAAGGTTGGGTTGTTGCAACTCTATGAGTTACCCTATTTTGGTAAGTCTGAGTGACTATACCATTGGTTGATGTTGTGCGTGCATGAAGACCACTTCTATTTCACAGGTCAAAGGATGCGCATAACCCCCAACTAATTTCTAAGTTCACCAGCCTTATCTGTGAAGGAGATTCATTGGACGATGATTTGGAAGACAAGGAAGCCATTAAAAAGACCATTGAGGCTTATGACTACAAGAAGGGTTCACGCTACTTCGACATTTCTACAATTACTAACCTATTGATGAGGATGGTCACATACTTGGTTACAAAGCTAAATGCCAAAGAGAGATGGAAATAGATCAGCAAGTCTTGGTTGAATGTGTGTGGAAAGATCTTTGAGGGAACCATCTATAACCTCTAAGCTTTCATTGCAGATGAGATTATAAATGCCATGTGCAATGGAGAGAAGATCATGTTTGGTAATTTTCTCCTTACCATTGTCTTTTCAGATATTAGATTGCTTAATGGGCCAGATAAGTTCTTTTGGGAATACCCAAATGAGATCCCCTCCCCTACTAAGAGGTTTGAGCAATACGCCTATGACACCATAACGACCACTCATAAGGTGCACCAATAAAATTGGTATAAGTGGATATGCAATGCATTCGAGGATGAATGGAGAATACCCAAGTAGTTACCCTAATTAGTACAAGGATATGTTGAGTTCACCGTATACCATCATTTTGGTATTGGTAGATTTATTTTGGTAGATGGCACCAAGATTCCTTGGTGTAAATTTCCTTTCTCCTTCATAGTGCAATACTTCTAGGCCGGGGTTAATCAGTTCAAAGAAGTGAAGAAACTCATATTTGATATAAGTTTAGTAGATCAAGACTACTGTAAGTTGTGTAGGAAGCTAATATACCCCAATAAGCATGCCTATGTGGAGAAGTATGTCTCCCATGATGTGCACATGGTAAAACCAAGTAACATTACCTATTACAAGGAGGACAACAAAGTGAGGGTGTATTTTTGCATAAGGCCTAAGTATGAAAAAGGTGCTTATGTTGAAGATGATGTCTCCATTCTTGAGGACCCCACCACAAGGAAAAAGGTTGTGCCAAGGAAAAGAGACATAGTAGACGCTCCCGAGAAAAAGGATCGAGTACACATACGGTATAGATCGTAGGGGCACGGGAGTCAAACATGGGCACAAGTACTTATGTCCATCGGAAGAGGTCTCCCATGAGAAAAGAGTCATCATAAAAGGAGGAATCACCACATAATGAAGATTCACCATAGAAATAAGAGTTTTAGGTAAGGGGAGAGTCACACAAGAAATAAGAAATGCATAAGTCCTTTGAATAGGAGTTACCAGTAAGGAAGAATTAAAGGGTGACAAAGGGTCGACTCGGGTGAGACAAAAAGCATGGATGCTTTGACAAGGGAAATGAAGGTGATGAAGAGTGTGATGAGGCTCATAATCATCTTGTGTATGATGTACATGAGTTAGATGAAGAAGGAAATGAATATAAGGATGATAACAAGAAAGGCACTCATGACAAAGGGGAGTGAGAAAGTAAACATGAAACATCAGACGACCACGACTCCGACCAAGGAGCAAATGGATAATACTATAGAGAGGGAAGTGGCAGGAATTATCCAATAATTGGTAGAACATAAGGTCGAGCATACTTCCGAAGAAGTACTAAAGGAAATGGAGGGAAGCATTAGTGTAGGAAAGGAGTATGAAAGTATGGGCAGAGACCCTAACTGGCAAAGCAAGCTTTCCAAAGGCAATGCACATAGGTGGAAAGGGCATAGTAGCGAGTGCATGAACAAGAAATGACTTACATTAATTATTTGAAAAAGGTATTGCATGAGTGCTTCCAAAGTACCATGCCCACAAAAAAAATTCCTCACTTGGTCTTCTTTTGATGAAGGTGTGTACCCACACACAAGGAAAATGTTATCTTGGGATTTTGAGTCCTGTTGTCACCTTCCCAAGAGCTTTGAATTTTCCTCTCCAATTTTAAATTTTTCAAAGTAGATGACTATCAAAATACCCTTGCAAACATCTCCTAAAAATACCTAGTTCTAAACAGTTAGTCATTTTAAGAAATTTTGAGTTTTGAGGATTTTTCAATGTTTTGCGAGCTTTTGGCTTTTTCTATCCCTCATGTCCCAAGTTCTTCTGGGCCACATGTTCCCCTATTTTCTGATTTTACTGATTGGTATTGATTTTCCTTTATTGTCAGTATTTCTAGCTTTTGGAGAAATGATGTCCCGATGTCCCGAGGGTTTTCTATGTTAACTCTTTCGACTTATCCGATTTTCATTATGCTATGGGTTTTTTAACTTTTATGTCCCATGTGTCCTAAGTCCCACTTGATCGTCATTTCCTAAAATTCTATTTTTTCCAATTCCCATGCAATGTGGCTATTTTGGCTCCGTGCGTCCCGATTGTCTTGATGTCCTTGGGATAGTTGTACAAGTTTTTTCCACTTTTTCCACAAATCAGCTATTTTGGCTCTGCGTGTCCCAAATGTCCTAATGTCCCATAGGATAGTTGTGCACTTTTGTTTCACCTTAACCTATTTTCATTGTGTTAACATCATCATAGAGTATTAACTACCTCATTTATTTCACCCCATCGACCTACTTGAGTTTAAATACTTATAAATACTTGGGTAATTGATCATTTTCACCACCTCACTCGCATTTTTCTATTGGCCATTTAAGAATCCCTCCTCTACGCTATTCATATCCCTACAAAAGTCCTATACTATTGTTTTCAATTCTATAAGTGCAAAGAGAAATCGTGAAATGTCGAGGTGTTGATCAAGGAACTAAGGAAATCTCTCACAAGTAATCTTCTACTCCTTCCTAAAATGAAGATCATCTTTAAAGGTCACGAGCACTTGTCTTCCTTAGAGACGGTTGTACCAAACATTGGTGATAGTGAAGCTCAACACCTGGACTTGGATGATTTTGGGCTCGAATCAATTGTCAAAACCCTACTCCTATGGCTCAATTGATCAAAGATAGTGGGATCATAGAGGCAAGGGGATTTCCCATTTCATTTCAGTGTGTCGATACAATTTTTCCTTTATTTCCAGCTTTGATTAGAAACAAAATAAATTGTTGATCCTCAAGGTCAGGTGGTGGCTCAAATAGATGAGGATTGTATTCATACTACTCTCATAATTCCCATGGTTAAAAATTCAAATACTCTTACCAAGGACCAGGTATAATCTCTTTTTCATCAAGATAGTGAAAAGTACAAATTCGTAGTTTCCAAGTATTGGTTCAAAACCCTAAGAAAGGAGGCGCAAGGCTACCCAAGACAATGTTCAGAGTTGATTTCCATGAATAATAGTCATACGTCATTACTCTACTAGCTAGCATAATTGGAATTCCCTCCACTAATTATTTTCACTGTTGGATGTGCCCCTACATCAATATTATATGTGAGGGTAAACAAAACTTTTACTTGGGAAGGAATCATTTGTAATAACTCGAATGAGAAATTGGAAAATGTTCGGAGAGCTCAAATCTTATACATGACTTCCTATCTTATGTAATCCATTATAGCTTATAGAGAGTGGTTTGGTTTCTTCCCTATGGATGATAAGAAAGATGGTCATATTTATATGTATCATCCACAGTTAACCATGAAGACCAATAATCATCATTTTAGAAGAGTGAATGATGCATTCACTATGTACATTGTCAGATTGTTGGAAGGGGTTAATGCTAAAAGATTTTTTGATGAAGTGAAATAATTGATTAGTGTCTATGGTAGAATTTTCACCCAATTCAGGAAGTTTTCATATATAAGTTTGGCTATCTGGATTTGAGGGAAAACCTCTGAAACTTTCTATGTAATGCAGTAATAAAATGGCTTTGGTGGAGATCTGTAGACAATTGGATAAATTACATAGGATCTGTAGGGATAAGAATATTATAGGTATTTAATTCCCAATCACCTTAGGTAACTACACTTACAGAACTACCTTAGATGCTCAGAATGTCGATAGGACAATTGCTCCTCTCACTCTCCACTATTATAAACCCAAATCTTGCTTTGACATTAAGGAGTTCATTTCCTCCAATTTCATAATGGGTTATTAGCATCTTCCTAATATTGAAGACTACTGGGTGGATTGTTCAGATGATTATGAAGCTTGGAGAAGGTACTATGGAAGATTATCTCTGCAAAAAATTATAGATTTTAGTATATTTAATGTTTTTGAAGGATTGGAGGATGATGATGAAGAAATACAGTCTCTTGAGTATGAAAGGTCAATCAAGCACACTCCTATTGAAACCATTGATTGGTTTTTCAAGGAAAGAGATGATTTGAAAGAGATCAATAATCCTATCCTAGTAAGAACTAGACTTTGGCTTGATATAAAATTGAAGTTGTTCAAGGCAAGGAAATCTAGGTCTTCTTCCCAAGATACTCTTACTCCAAAAAAATAAATACATGTGGTAGCTCATGAGATACTTGAAAAAAATTCCTTCTCCTCCTAAATCATCAACTTTGGTATACACCAAAAGGGAAAATCCAAGAAGGATGATAAGGAAGTTGATGTTATTCAAGAAAGTGAGCCCTCCCCTAAGCAAGCTGAAATAAAGGAAACAATTGTGGACTTGGATGATGACAATGACAATCAAGGAAAAGAGAAAGAGAAACTGAGGAAAATACACCTAAACAAAGAAATGTGAAGGAAGATCCATCTAAGAAAATGGTTTCAGAATCTATAGAAAAATCTTCTAAGGAAGCTCCTGTCACCACTCAAGTTGATACCTCTATGTTGGAAGTGGTTGTTGTGCAAACCCTAAGTGCCATGAGTGCATCTGCACTTGGACCTATTTCTCCTACTTTTGGTTCTTCATTTTATTGGGTGCAACCATTTCTAGAAGGTAAGAAAAGAAAGGTCACTTCAAGTATTTTTGCTCCCAAGTTTGATGCAGTGGCAGCTCTTCTAGGTACTACTCCTCCTTCGGCTAAAAAGGAAAAAGTCACATCAAGATTAGTTTCAGACTCCCAAGGCCAGCAATTCATGGAAATTGCAAAACCCAAGTTTGAAAAAGATGAAAAAGACCTATCAATGGGTGACCTAGAGTTGACAAGAATCCCTCTTGGTGAATCAACACTTGAAAGTGAGGTGCATAATCTTAGGGAGATTGTATCTAAAGTGATTGAAAGAGTTGAAAAAGGGAAGCAAACACAAGAGCAGTTAGAAGAGAAAAATCAGATTTTATCAAGTTTCATCAAATCCTTATTGGTAGAAGATAAGGTACTTGATCCTACTCCCCTAGCTTCCATCCCACCTCCTGCTATCATGTCCAGTGATGAATTCCAAGCCATCAAATACATTCACAAACATGCCACCTATGGGAAGGAAATGGAAGCTATGGTTGATGATTTGATAATTACAGGTCTAAATTTTATTGAAGAAGCATTCAAGGCATATGAGAAAATTTCAAGAATTCAACTGAAGTTCTCTACAACACTCAAGTGTTCGGATAGGGAATTGAAATTGTGGAGTGAGTGCATTCAAGATCTCAAAGTGATGAGTGAGACAGATATACATATCCTTTTGGAAAGTAAGGTTTTTGATGATGCAAAATTGAATCTATCCAAACAGTGGGTTTTCAGTATTGACTGGAAAATAAAGGTTCTGGAAGAGGCCATTGGAGAACTTAGGAATATGTTGCAAAAAGGAGAAGCTTTTAAAGCTTGTGTCATGTCTTCCTTCTTGGATATACATTGCCAAATCTTCAAAGATAATTCAAATGATAAATTCACTATTCAAGAGATCAAATCTCAATTCAAGGATTTTGTTAAAGAAAATTTGTTCAAGAAGGACACCATATCAAAGGAAAAAATGAAAGAAATTTGCACACTGCAGGCTGCTATCACAAATGCCAACAAAGAGTTTTTGAAAATACGGAGTTTGGGAAAGACATGGAGAATTGTTTGGGTAGTTGGACTCATGACAATGCTAATATAAATATTCCCCAAGGAATGGACATAAGTGAAGCATCAAGCGGTTCGAAATAAATTGCTAAACCCAAAGGGGACTATAAGTGCTTATGCTAGTGTCTTGAATTCCTATTTTATGTTTTCCTTTATTATTTTAGAAATATCTAATTAAGGTGATTTATCCCTTTAGGCCATGTGTTATGAAAGCAAGGGATAAATTGAGTTTGTAATATTTAATTAGATATTAGCTTTAAGATTAAAAGAAAGGAAACTAAAAAGATTTTTGTAACCATTTCTCAAGGTTATTTAAAGAACTCTTCTTATAATTGTAAGGGATTGAGATTTTGATATCTGGATGTAAAATAATTTTGAACTATTCAATATAGAATAAGTTTTCACCCTCTCTCATGTTTTATCTCTTTCTGTTCCTTATCTAATCCATATCAAGCTATGTGTATTTAAGCAATAAATTTTTTTCTTTAAGTTGATAAGTGTATTTGGAACTTTGTGTCTAATACATACATGTCCTCGTGTCTTCATATACATAGTTTAAATCTTATTATTTTACTAAGCATCTATAACATTCCCATTTTAAGACTTTAGGAACAAGGGAAAAAAATTTATATATAATGCTCTGTATTCTAAATAATCATAATTTAAAACACACGTTCCATGCTAATCAATCTCATAATGATTACCATATCCGAGTTGTAAATGACTCGGTGAACTACCGAAATGACATTTATGACTCATTTTAATATTGATCTCTCATGTTAACTCATTGAAAGTTTTTACTAAGTATACTTGGTTCACTTACCCTATTCTAGGTATTGAAGTCTTCTGTTTAAGAGACCTAACTAATTATTTGTTACCAATATTCATCTAAATCTTATTTCTTAAACTAGGTGTCAAAGGACAATGCAACCATAATCTTGCAATACTTTGGGCAAATATTTCCACACATTGTTTATGTTTAAAGTCCTATATAGAATACTCATCTAACGGAATACGTCCTTCACCCCACTTCATTTATTATCTAGAATGGTCTTCACCGAGTCCTTTCAGATCCACTTGTTCAAGGTTTGACCCTAACCCAAGTTATCAACATAGTTTGGTATAGGGAACCACTCACGGTGACTAAGGGTACATGGACATACTCAATCAACCTAAGTCACTTAGATGTGTCTAGTTACCCTCAGTCATCAAGAGTTACCCCATGTACTAAATCATGTTCCTAACCTGACCTAGAGTAAAACTAAGATCAAGTCCAAGTTTATGTATATCTATATGATCCAATTCCAAAGGGTGTTACAGCATGTCAACTGCAACACTATATCCTTGTGAATACCCAAGTCTTCATGAATGTACAGTTATGCAGTTGGCGTGTGCCAAAATCTAACAGAATTACCCAACTTAATGTACATACCCAAGCAATAAGTTAATTACCCCATTATTTTTCTTAACTAAGGTTTAACTACAAGTAACCATGTTGAACCCTAATTTCCTTAGCCCTTAAGTTTGACATCCATAATTGAGTTTTTAATATATATAGCAGTACCTTGATGGTTTCTTTTTATTCACTAACTTCCTACTTTAGAATTTAGTTAATTAAAATAGAAACAACAACATTAATAAGATTTACTTATTATACCCTATCATTCTTAGCTGTTTAAGTTCCAAAACAATTTCCATTATATTAGACTTCATTGAGATGAAGTCTAATTAATAAATGTTCATATTTACCTTTCATTTGTTTTATACCTATGAAAGTGTAGGTCGAGAAGAAGTTCACCTTCCTCCTTCATGTTATGAATTAGGGTTCTTGTACCCTTTTACATTATACAAGTCATCATAATTAATTTTCACTTTCAAAAACATATTTTTTAATAGATCATAGTGACTTAGATAAAAGAATATCTAAGCATGCCAACATAATAAGATGCATTTCAATAAATACAAATTGTATCTAATTTCCTTCCATCTAACTTATTTAATGTTAAATTAAAAATGATCCCATTCAGATAATAATATGAAAAAATAAAGATAAGATTACAAATTCCCTTCACAAAATGCACAAGTAGGATGACACACCAACTACAAGTAACTCTCAATATTTTTCAATTCATCAAGGTGAAATACACATTTTACAAGACCATGCATTTTAGACATCTTTCATGTCAAATAGGATCAAGCTCAATTAAGAAATATAACTTTTCCTCTTTCAATATATTTCAATAATGAATCATATTTCTTCATAAAAGATCCATTCTTTAAGTAACAAGTAGCATCATAACATTTATTATCTTCCCTTATCACTTAAACAAGTACATTTGTAAACATTTATAGCATGGGTAAGTTCATTGAACTCGAGCATGATAAAATGATGTACTTTCAACTAACTATTTCATAAAAAGAATTCTGCTTTTATGAAACAGTAACACATTACAAATAGATACATCATAAAGAATAAAAATCATAAAAGAGAGTACAAGATGATCAACCCAATTAATATGTAGCAAAGATCATGATATAATCAACACTCATCAGCCATTGGTTTCATAAGAAATTATATCAGATAAGTAATATTTCATCCTAATTACTTATCTCATTCTAACTATAGGAATTTATAGTTTATTTCTTACTTCATTCAATCTAATTCCAAAGAAAGACACTAATTCTAATATTTCCCAAAATTAGAGTTATTTTTAAGAAGCAAAGATCCAACATACTATGATTTAACATGTTCCATCATAAAACATCTACTAGCCAAGCTAATTCAAACTTCATGAAATATTTTAGGATGAGCCATCAACATCTTAAGGTAAGAGATTCCTATTTCAGATGCTACACCCAAATTTAAAGCTCAAGATATAGCCTAAGTCTTAAGTTAGGCCACAACCAGATTAGAAATAAGAAGCTGTATTTATTTGATTACAAGCACTAGAAATTAGTCACACACATTAACAAATAAAGTTTCCAATCAACACAAGTCAAGGAGAATAAGTAAAGGATTAACTCCCAACTACTCACTCGGAAATCCTATTAAGTAATACAACTGAACGGTCAGCTCCTTCAACAAGAATAAACAGTGAAGAAAAAGGATAAATAGAGAGAGAGAGAAATAACTCATAACTTCCCTTAGAGTTCAAGGAGAACCGTGTTGAAAAACTTATCTCAGAAAATCGAGGAAGGATGTCACCAATTAAGGATGGGAGAAAATCTCATTCCCCTTTTCTAGCAAAATAAATATATATCTGAATAAAGAACTGAGATAGATATGACTAAGGGATATTTCAACTCTATTCACATTGAAAGCATAGAAGTTCTTAGAAAAGTGTTAGATACATGATGGCAACATACGCAATTCGTCAGACCAAGGATAAGGTTCTCTAAAAAAAATAGAATTGTTACTGTAGTGTAAAAAAACTACTACAAATGAAGAGTGATAAAATTGTCTCGGTTAGCAATAATTCACTACATCAATGGAATAATGAAATTTATCCTACGTTAATAACTTTAGTCCCTATACTTCTTCATTTTCCAAAGCAAGAGAGAGAAGATAATTTTATTCTCATACAACCATGATTTCCTTTCAGGTTTCTTTGAATCTGACACTTATTCATCCTTTGATGGTTTAAAATAAGATTTGAATTCAAGATTTTAACGACCACTTACCCACAGTCAAACCAACCCAAAACTCAAGATTCAAAGAACCGAAGGTTCAAGATATAGGTCAAGACAAACAGAACCCAACCCAGGTTCATCCATAAGGGAAACAACAAACCACATGAATGTAAATTAGAATTCAAATATGAGTTTAGAAGAGAAGAAACAAACTATAACATATCACCCCAATTCCTTAAAAGCAGTAAGAATGAACAATCCATAGTTTGAGAAGTTCCTTTATTGTAAAGTACTTCTCCATTTCACTCGAACCAATTATGAGCTCCATCTCTTATGGTGGTGTCATCAAACTTAGGTGGAGTTATCCTTTTTATATCATTAGTGAGTTCAACTGTTAACCTTTCCTTTTTATTTTCTAGTGATCGAGGCATGTTTGCATTATTGTTATCAACACCTAAATTTCCCATGAGTAGCGTTGTCAGAGGAGGTGGATGAATGTTATTACCAGCATATTCGTCCTTCTCTTCATTTCACATTACTTTTTGTCTAAGTGCATCCAAACAATCTCTTGTGTCTAACAGGGAAGCAAGGATATCATCAAGTTTTTGGGCGGTAGTTGCTTCTCCACTAAGTGGTGGGTTGTTTGTAGCATTTCCTCTTGTTCTAACCATTTTTGTTAACAAATTTTTTTAGTTTTACTATATTATGGAAACAATATATCCAAAAGTTATAGCCTTCATCTCTCGATACCAATATGTAACATTCCCATTTTCGGACTTTAGAAACAAGGGAAAATAAAAATTATCTATATAATTCTCTCTATTCTAAATAATCATAATTTAGAACACACATTCCATGCCAATCAATCTCATAACAGATAACCATATGTAGTTGTAAATGACTCGGTGAACTACCGAACTATCATTTTATGACTCGGTTTAATACCGATCTCTCATGTTAACTCATTGAAATTGTATACTAAGTATACTTGGTTCTCTTACCCTATTCTGGGTATTGAAGCATTCTGTTTAAGATACCTAACTGAATATTTGTTACCAATATTCATCTGAATCTCATTTCTTAAACTAGGTGTCACAAGACAATGCAACCAGCAGCTTGTGATACTTTGGCCAAATATTTCCACATACTATCTATGTTTATATTCCTAGACATAATACTTATCTAACGGAATATGTCCTTTGCCCCACTTCATCCTTTATCTAGAATGGTCTTCACTAACTCTTGTCAGTCTACTTGTTCAACATTTGACACTAACCAAAGCAAGAACATAGTTTAGTATATGGAACCACTCGCGGTGACTAAGGGTGCATGGACATAATCAACCTAAGTCGATTGGATGTGTTTACTTACCATAAGTCATCGTGAGTTACCCCTTGTACTAAATCATGTTCCTAACTCCGACATGGAGTAAAACTAAGATCAAGTCCAAGTTTATAAAGATCTAGATGATCCAATTCCAAAGGGTGTTGCAAAGCATGTCAATTACAACATTGTATCCACATGAATACCCAAGTCTTCATGAATGTATAGTTCTGCAGTTAGCGTGTGCCAACAATCGATGGAATTACCCATCTTGATGTACATACCCAAGCAATAAGTTAATTACCCCATTATTTTTCTACAATAACCTTGTTGAACCTAATTTCATTAGCCCTTAAGGTTGACATCCACAATTGAGTTGTTAATATATATAGCAGTAACTTCATGGTTTCTTTTTATTCACTAACTTCCTACTTTAGAATTTAGTTAATTAAAATAGAAACAACAACATTAATAAGATTTACTTATTATGCTCTATAATTCTCAACTGTTTAAGTTCCAAAACAGTTCCATTATATTAGACTTCATTAAGATGAAATCTAATTTTAAAAATTCATATTTACCTTTCATTTGTTTTATACCTATGAAAGTATAGGTCGAGAAGAAGTTCACCTTCCTCCTTCATGTTATGAATTAGGGTTCTTGTACCCTTTTACATTATACAAGTCATCAAAATTAATTTTCACTTTCATTAACATCTTTTTAATAAATCATAGTGACTTAGATAAAAGAACATCTATGCATGCCAACTTAATAAGCTGCATTTCAATAAATAGATATTGTATCTAATTTCCTTCCATCTAACTTATTTAATGTTAAATTAAAAAGGATCCCATTTAGATAATAATATGAGAAAATAAAGATAAGATTACAAATTCCCTTCACAGAATGCACAAGTAGGATGACACACCAAGTACAAGTAACTCTCAATATTTTTATTTATTCATCAAGGTGATATAGACATTTTACAATACTATGCATCTTTCATGTAAAATAGGATCAAGCTCAATTAAGAAATACAAATTTTCCTCTTTCAATACATTTCAATAATGAATCATATTTCTTCATAAAAGATCCAGTCTTTAAGTAACAAATAACATCATAAAATTTATTATCTTCCTTTATCACTTAGGAAGTCCATCTACAAACATTTATAGCATGTGTCAGTTCATTGAACTGAGCATGATAACCACTAAGCATTAAAATAATGTGCTTTCAATTAACTGTTGCATAAATAGAACTCTACTTTTATGAAATAGTAACACATTACAGATAGATACATCATAAATAATAACAATCATAAAAGAAAGTACAAGATGATCAACCCCATTAATATTTAGTAAAGATCATGATATAATCAACACTCATCAGCCATTGGTTTCATAAGAAATTATATCAGATAAGTAATATTTCATCCTAATTACTTATCTCATTCTAACTATAGGAATTTATAGTTTATTTCTTACTTCATTCAATCTAATTCCAAAGAAAGACACTAATTCTAATATTTCCCAAAATTAGAGTTATTTTTAAGAAGAAAAGATCCAACATACTCAGCATTAACATGTTCCATCATAAAACATCTACGGCCAAGCTAATTCAAACTTCATGAAAGATTTTAGGATGAGCCATCAACATCTTAAGGTAAGAGATTCCTATTTTAGATGCTACACCCAAATTTAAAGCCCAAGATATAGCCTAAGTCTTAAGTTAGGCCACAATAGGTTAGAAATAGGAAGTGTATTTATTTGATTACTAGCACTAGACATTAGTCACACACATTAATAAATAAAGTTTCCAATCCACACAAAACAAGGAGAAAAAGTAAAGTATTAACTCACAACTACTCACTCGGTAATCCTATTAAGTAGTATAAGTGAACCAAGTCAACTCCTTTAAAAAGATTAATAGGTGAGGAAAAAGGACAAACAGAGAGAGAGAGAGAGAGAGAGAAACAAATTAGAACTCCCCTCAGAGTTCGAGGATAACCGTGTAGAAAACCTTATCTCAGAAAAGCGAGGAAGGATGTCACTAATTAAGGATGGGAGAAGATTTTATTCCCCATTTCTAGGAAAAGAAATATATATCTAAATAAATAACTGGGATAGATATGACTAAGGGATCCTTCAACTCTCTTTGCATTGAAAGAATATCAGTGCTTAGCAAAGAGTTAGATACATGATGGCAACATACAAGTCAGATACCAATGATAACGTTCTCTCAAAAATAAACTAGAATTATTACAGTAGTGTAAAAACTACTACTAATGAAGAGTGATACAATAATATCAATTAGCAACAATTCACAACAACAACAAAATAATGTAATTTATCCTACATTAATAACTTTAGTCCCTATACTTATTCATTTTCCCAAGCAAGAGAGAGAAGATAATTTTATTCTCATACAACCATGATTTCCTTTCAGGTGTCTTTGCACCTAACACCTATTCAGCCTTTGATGGTTTAAAAGAAGACTTGAATTCAAGATTTTAATAGCCACTTACCCACAGTCAAGCCAACCCAAAACTCAAGCTTCAAAGAACCAAAGGTTCAAGATACATGTCAAGAAAAACAGAACCCAACCCAAGTTCATCCATAAGGGAAACAAAAAACCACATGACTCCAAATTGGAATTCAAAGATGAGTTCAGAAGAGAAGAAACAAACTGTAACATATCACCCCAATTCCTTAAAATAGTCAAGACTGAACCAATCCATAGTTTGACATAAATATTCCTTTCCTATGATCTCATCCAAACATCAAACTTGATTGCAAAGAGAAGTAACTCCGACAAGATAACTAACAAGGTAACTCCTTGAAGCACTAAGTCTTTCCTTAGCAATGAAACACAAATCAATCAATAAGTCTTTCTATAATCGCGATAGCATGTTCCTATTCTTTTCAAATCAAACATATTTTAACAAGGAGATTCATTCGGGCCAAAATCAAGCGATTGAAGATTCATCTCCCAATTTATAAGTGCAAGTGAAAAAAATCAACTTCATTGCGGGTTAAAGCAGATACTAAAAGAATGAAATGTCAACTAGGAAGAACAAAAACTCAACATATTCTGGATAGCGATTTACTTAACTTAAAAAGCATTGTAATGAGAGAATTCTCAAATCCAAAAATATTAAACTTAGAAGAAGTAACTTACTTGTCACTTTTAAACAAGTTAGAATCCACTAATACATTAAATCTGAACAACCAATTCAAGAAATCTCATGAAGTAACTAGATTTGAAGCAACTCAAGATGTAACTAAAAATAATACTTTTCTTACCTTCTTCCAATAGAGGAAGAAAAACCCAGATCGAATCTTATAGCAAACAATGTTTTCCCATAATCCATTTTGCACAGACAACAAGATTCACACAAATTTGAAATCATTCCAGTCCCAACAAAGTTGAAGCATGATTCACCACTATATTCAACAGGAACAAACTCACATTCCATTTTATCTAACAGAGACTCTTCATTAGAAAAATGTAGAGAACAAATCAAGCATGAATGCAAAATAACCATCACAAAATAAAAACCATTTGTTTCCAAGAGTAGAGTTGTTTTAATGAAGACATTTAGGAAAATCAAAACAACTTAATGGATAGAGCCTATCATTCCTGATAGAGCTTCTATTGATTTGCAGAAGATTTCCAGCCGAGCCTCCACAATCTTTTCCTTTTTTTAAGTGACATCCACAATTCCATACTTCATAATGCCTCTTATACCTCCACTGGATCAAAAATATCTCATAGGTGCCAAAAATAGTGAAGGATTGAAAATAGAACTGTTGGTTTGAAGAACCCAAAATCTTCATGCAGAAAAAATCGCCAAGCGCAAATGACCAAACAACCTCTCCAAAATCCACTTGCATTCCTTCCTAGGCGGTTTCTTCACCATGACCAAGGTTCATTAATGCAATGAAAGCCAACTCTTCCACCTAATTCTCCATTCCACCGCCATCCAAAAATGGTGAACTTCAAAACAAACTTTACATGCATTTTATCTTTAGCAATGATGTCAGCTAGGAATCACCCTTACTCCCCATGCCTCTGCCAAAACTGGCTTATTAGAGTTCATAAATTCAAAATCAAATCACATTAATGCCTTAGAAACCAATGCCACCGACTCACCATTTTCCATGCAACCCTTAGGTACCCCCTTAGCTTAGTATTAGCTTAGGTTAGATTGACATTAGATTAGGATCCAACCTTAGTCTAGGTAAATAGTATTTACCTTAGGTTATTCTAGCACTTTTCCATAATTAAAACATGCCAACATAGGTTAAGACATAAACCTTAGTAATAGGTATTAGGTAGACCTGAATTACCTTAGATTAGAATCCACATAGGATATGACATTGCAACTAAGGTTAAGGTATTCACCTTAATAGTCCCATAATAGGCCCTTAATCCACTTACGCTTTTCAGTGTCTCATAAAAATATTTAACAAGAAGGTCCAAGTTCATCATTTACAGCATGATGCAAAGCAAGGACACCTGGAGTTGGGTCTCTTAATTTTATAACAAAACAAGACTCAGTCACACTACCTTTTTCTTTCAGAATGTCAGGTTACCAAGATGATCAGTTAAGAAGAACTAAAGCATACCTTGGATCAATGGAATTGATCCAAGGTTTTTCTATTAACATATGATAAGTACGAAAACAATAATATAGGTTCACAACCCTTTCAGAACACAGAGAAGAATGACTTCAATTTCAAGTAAACAGAATCTCAAAGCAAATTGAATCCTTGCACAAGTAATAATTTATCCATTGCAAACATGATTTCCAATAGTCAAAAGAATACACCTTCCTAAGACAAATCACATGTCAACATTTGCAATGTCAAGAGGAAATGGAATCAAAGTAACAATTTGTCAAAGATGTTACATACTTCCCTCCTAAAAAGAATCATCGTCCGATGATTAACTTAGTCAAACAATTTGCATCAAGGACAAATCAAATTATTATACTTCCATTCATATGTTCAAAACAAAACTGGATTTTAAAATTCCATAATCAGCATTAAAGTAGTTGTCCATTTTAAATAATGTAATGTCTTCCCAAGACTAGAAGATTTATTGACATATCAAGAATAAAATATTAAAACTTTATCAATCAACAGAATCAATTCTATTCAAACAAATATGGGAAAGTAATTTTCATATCTTCAAGATTTTCCTAGGTTACACTCTCTTCATTAAATTGATCCCACCGGACCTTATATTGGCTTATTTCCTAATTTCTTAAGTGCTACTGGTGAGTTTCCAACACTCAAATGGGTTTAACCACAATTATTCCTAGGTCTTAGACCTACGAGGAATTCCAATTTAACATATGTGATAAATCTGAAACGTATTTCTTAAGCAAATAAATATGGAAAACATCATGCATTCGTGATAAATCAAAAGGTAAATCTAGATGATAAGCTACATGCTTGATTACTTGAAAATTTCAAAGGGTCCCACATAACAAGGTGATAACTTGGTATCCTTGTCGGAAGTTATAGAACTCTTTTTGGTTTAACCCATAAAAAGACCTTCTCACCAAGTTCAAATTTCTTATAAACCCACTTTAATTCATTATAACTCTTTTGTCTAACTGTACCTTCTTTCAAGCATTCACAAATCATTTTACCTTGTTGTTCCATCTCCGTAAGGATTTCAGTCCAATTACCTCTCTATCCTCAATGTTGTCCCAACTAACAGGGGTTCTACATTTCCTTCTATATAATGCTTTGAAATGTGCCATCTTTAGAGAGGCATGATATGTGTTATTATATGCAAACTCAACTAATGGAAGGTACTCTTCCCATTTATATTGTTGATCCATGCAATACATTCGTAGCATATCTTCTAAAACTTGATTAACTCTTTCAGTTTGTCCATCTGTTTCCAAATGATATGTAGAACTGAAATTTAGCTTAGTTCCTAGAGCTGCATTAAGTGTTTGTAAAAATCTTGATGTCATTCTTGGATCTCTATCTGATATGATCAAATCAGGTACTCCATGTAATCTAAAAATATCATGCACGAATATTTTTGCTAAAACAGGTGAATCATCCTTAAGATTACTAACAATAAAATGAGCTACCTTTGTTATTTTATCAACCACAAGAATAACATCATGTTTATTTCTTGACATAGGCAACCCTTGTACAAAATCCATGCTTATCACTTGCCATTTATACTACGGTATGTTGTGAGGGTACAATAAACTAGTTGGATGCATATGCTCAGCTTTAACATGTTGACATTCTAAATAGTGTGTCACAAACTCAATCACATCTTTTTTCATCCCTTTTGATAAATATTGTAGTTTTATATCAGCAAACATCTTTGTAATGTCAGGGTGTCCAAATAAGGTGAATTGTGAAATTTAGCTAATAATTTATTTCTTAAATCATTTAGCAAAGGTATGTATACCCTGTTTTCAAACTGCAAGATTCCTTCATTGTCAAAGTGAAAACCTTTATATCTCACATCATTTGGATCTGTAGCAAGTGTTGTCTTTACTTGCTAAAAATAAGAATCAGATTCCATAACACTTTTTACCTCATCTTTAAACTGATTTCTCAATGTTATAAGAGCATAAATGTGCTTCCTACGACTTAGAGCATCTGTTACTCTATTTTCCTTGCCTTTAATATAACTTATGTCAAAATCATATTGAGATATAAATTCTAACCATCTTCATTGTCTTGCATTTAGATTTGGCTGAGTAAAAATATACTTCAACCCAAGATGATCAGTTTTTAGTTCAAAAGGTATACCAAGAAGATAATGCCTCCATACTTGAAGTGCATGAACAATGGCAGCAAGCTCTAGATCATGTGGAGCATAATTCATCTCATGTAACTTGAGTTTTTCTACTTTCATAAGCTATGACATGATCATTTTGTAACATAATACCTCCAAGACCTTCCTTGAATGCATCTATTATAACAGTAAAGTCTCCATTAGGGTCAAGTACAGACAAAATAGGTGCTGAAGTTAATTGATCCTTTAGAGTTTTAAATGAAAATTTGCATTTTTCACTCCATACAAATTTCTTATCATTTTTCTATAATGAAGTTATTGGTAACCAGTAAGACCCATGAAGCTTCTAACTTCATGTACATTCTTTGGTGCAAGCCACTCAGTTATAGCTACAATCTTAGAGGGATCTACAACTATTCCATTCTTGCTTATAACATGACCCAAATAGTGCACTTCCATGTCATAGAAAGAACATTTAGACAACTTACCAAACAACCGTCTCTTCCTCAAGATTTCCAAAACTATCTTCAAATGCTCATGGTGTTCTTCAATGCTTTTAGAGTATATGAGAATATCATCCAAGAATACAAGCACAAATTTGTCCAAGTATTCTTGAAAAATATTATTCATTAAATTCATAAAGATGACAGGTGCATTTGTTAATCCAAATGGTAAGACTAGGAATTCATAATGTTAATACCTTGTTCTAAAATGTCTTCATCTTTTATTCTTAACTGATGATATCTATATCGAGGATCTATTTTACAATAAAATGATGCACCACACATTTGATCAAATAAATCATCGTTCTAGGAAGTGGATATCTGTTCTTAATTGTTGCTTTTTTTAACATCCTATAATCAATGCACAATCTAAGTGTCCCATATTTCTTTTTCACAAAGATTACCGGTGCTCCCCAAGGTGAGACACTCGGTCTAATCAAACATTTAGACAAAATTTCTTGTAACTGTGCCTTAAGCTCTATCAACTCAATAGTATTCATCCTATATGGTGCCTTGGAAATAGGCTCAGTTCCCGGTTTGATCTCAATAGTGAAGTCAAACTCCCATTTGGGTGGAAGACCTGGTAACTCTTCCGGAAACACATCACTGAAGTTTCATAACAGCAGATATCTTTCCATGAAGTCACTACTTTCTTCAGTAGTTTCAGAAATTTTTACTACATATAAGGTGCAACCTTTGTTTTTGGCCTTTTTAAGTTGCATAGCTGACAATTTCCTAACCGAAATCTCACGTTTTATACCCTGAATGTCTGTTATTTTTGTAAATAATCCAAACAACTAATATGTTTTTCAAAAATAGTCAAACTTTTCCTTCTTTCACTTAACAATTAACACCTATGATTACATCATAAGACACTAAAGGAGCAATATAAAGGTCAACCTCAAAGTGGAAAAATTAGGAAATTCAAGGACTGCTCCAAAAATACACATACTAAGCGTGTGAACAACATCATTTCCATAATGTATAACCCATGATTTATCCATTTTTCTAGCCTTTCTTTTTAATTTCTATGCTAATTTAGTAGAAATAAAACATTCACTAGCTCGAAGATCAAAAAGAATAGTTCTGGGTATGCTAAATAACTCACCTAGAACTTCTATGGGTGTGACTTGATTTTCACTGCTTGTCACTACTACAACATCTATCTTTTGTTGCTTGATTATGGTCATCATTTTTCAAAATACATTGATTTTCATAATGATCCTTACCACAATTGTAACAACCTCCTACATGTCCCTTTTAGGCTCAAATTATTTATAGCCTTAAAGTTATCATTTTGACCTCCATAGGACTTCTATCTCATTATTATTGTTCTTGACAAAGTTATTTCACACATTAGCAACAGTTTTACTCATTTTTTGTTCTTGTTGTTATCCATTACAAAATTATTTTTCATACCAAACTTCTTCCATGGTCCGTTCTTAGGTGCACGAGATGATGAAGAGTTTTGAATTTTCTTTCTAATATCCTCCTTATGGGAAGAGATGCTTTCAAATTCTACTCTTTTCTTATGGATTTTTCAATAACCCCTTCCATTGTGGTTTGGCTATGAACATCCACCTATCCATCTACAATGGGATTTAACCCCATGAAAAAAATTATCTTGTACTTCTCATCGGTTTGATCATCGAGGTACATACTTAAGGAGTTTAGTAAACCACTCCCAGTACTCTATTAAAATTAATTTTCCTTGAGATAAGTTCGAAATGCAATCATTTTTCGATCATAATAAAGTTGTGGCAGCCATCGTTTCCTAAAATAACTTTTAAATTAATCCTAAGTAATATTTGTTTCATCAATGTTTAACTCATCCTTGCGGTTGTCCCACCATGAAGAAACTTCATGGGAAAGTTGATATGCTCCCCATATTTCCTTAGTTTCCTCTGACAAGTTCCTTATTGTAAAGTACTTCTCCATTTCACTAAGAAGTTCCTTATTGAAACAACTCATAACTTCCCTCAGAGTTTGAGGAGAACCGTGTTGAAAACCTTATCTCAGAAAATCAAGGAAGGATGTCACCAATTAAGGATGGGAGAGAATCTCATTCCCCTTTTCTAGTAAAATAAATATATATCTAAATAAAGAACTAAGACAGATATGACTAAGGGATATTTCAACTCTATTCGCATTGAAAGCATAGAACTGCTTAGCAAAGAGTTAGATACATGATGACAACATGTAAGTTAGAGACCAAGGATAAGGTTCTCTCAAAAACAAACTAGAATTGTTATTGTATTGTAAAAAACTACTACAAAAGAAGTGTCATAAAATGATCTCAGTTAGCAATAATTCACAACATCAACAGAACAATGAAATTTATCCTACGTTAACAACTTTAGTCCCTATACTTTTTCATTTTCCCAAGAAAGAGAGAGAAGATAATTTTATTCTCATACAACCACGATTTCCTTTCAGGTGTCTTTGAACTGACACCTATTCAGCCTTTGATGGTTTAAAAGAATATTTGAATTCAATATTTTAACAACCGCTTACCCACATTCAAGCCAACCCAAAACTCAAGCTTCAAAGAACCAAAGATTCAAGATATAAGTCAAGAAAAATAGAACCCAACCCAAGTTCGTCCACAAGGGAAACAACAAACCACATGACTCCAAATCAGAATTCAAATATGAGTTTAGAAGAGAAGAAAAAATCTATAACATATCACCCCAATTCCTTAAAACAGTCAAGACTGAACCAATCCATAGTTTGAGAAGTTCCTTATTGCAAAGTACTTCTCCATTTCACTGAGCCAATTCTGAGCTCCATCTCCTAAGGTGGTGCCATCAAACTTAGGTGGACTTATCCTTTTATATCATTAGTGAGTTCCATTTGTCAAACTTTCCTTTTTATTTTTTGGATGATCAGGCATGTTTGCATTATTGTTATCAACACCTAAATTTCCCATAGTGGCATTTTCCACATGAGGTGGATGATTGTTATTACCAACATCTTCTTCCTCCTCTTCATTTCCCATTACTTGTTGTTCAAGTATAGCCAAATGATCTCTTGTGTCCAACAAGGCAGCAAGGATATCATCAAGTTTTTGGGCAAGATTGCTTCTCCACCAAGTGGTACGTTATTTGTAGCATTTCCTCTTGTTCTAACCATTTTCTCGTTAACAAATTTTTTAGTTTTACTAGATTATGGACACAATAGGTCTAAAATTTGTAACCTTCACTTCCGATACGAAGATGTAACATTCCCATTTTAATACTTTAGAAACAAGGGAAAATAAAAATTATCTATATAATTCTCTCTATTCTAAATAATCATAATTTAGAACACACATTTCATGCCAATCAACCTCATAACAAATAACCATATTCAATTGTAAATGACTCGGTGAACTACCGAATCTGTCATTTTATAACTCGGTTTAATATTGATCTCTCATATTAACTCATTGAAATTATACTAATTATAGTTGATTCTCTTACCCTATTCTCAGGTATTGAAGCGTTATGTTTAAGATACCTAACTGAATATTTGTTACCAATATTCATCGAATCCCATTTCTTAAACTAGGTCACACAAGATAATGTAACCAAAGAAATTGTGATACTTTGGCCAAATATTTCCACATCTTGTCTAGGTTTATATTCCTAGACATAATACTTGTCTAATGGAATACATCCTTCACCACACTTCATCTATTATCTAGAATGGTCTTCACTAAATCCTGTCAATCCACTTGTTCAAGGTTTGACCCTAACCTAGGCTAGCAACATAGTTTGGTATAGGGAACGACTCACAGTGACTAAGGGTGCATGGACATAATCAACCTAAGTTGATTGGATGTGTTTAGTTACCATAAGTCATCGTGAGTTATCCCCTGTACCAAATCATGCTCCTAACCTAACCTAGAGTAAAACTAAGATCAAGTCCAAGTTTATGTAGATCTAGGTGATCCAGTTCCAAAGGGTGTTGCAAAGCATGGCAATTGCAACATTGTATCCTCATGAATACCCAAGTCTTCACAAATGTATATTTATGCAATTAAAGTGTGCCAACATCTAACAGAGTTACCCATCTTAATCTACATACCCAAGCAATAAGTTAATTACCCCATTATTTTTCTACAATAACCATGTTGAACCCTAATTTCCTTAGCCCTTAAGATTGACATCCATAATTGAGTTTTTAATATATATAGCAGTAAATTCATGGTTTCTTTTTATTCACTAACTTCCTTCTTTAGAATTTAGTTAATTAAAATAGAAACAACAACATTAATAAGATTTACATATTATGCAATATCATTCTTATCCTGTTTAAGTTCCAAAACATGTTCCATTATATTAGACTTCATTAAGATGAAATCTAATTTAAAAAAATTCATATTTACCTTTCATTTGTTTTATACCTATGAAAGTATAGGTTGAGAAGAAGTTCACCTTCCTTCTTCATGTTATGAATTAGGTTCTTGTGCCCTTTTACATTATACAAGTAATCATAATTAATTTTCACTTTCAAAAATATCTTTTTTAATAGATCATAGTGACTTAGATAAAATAATATCAAAGCATGCCAACTTAATAAGCTGCATTTCAATAAATAGATATTGTATCTAATTTCCTTCCATCTAACTTATTTAATGCTAAATTAAATAGGATCCCATTTAGATAATAATATGATAAAATAAAGATAAAATTACAAATTCAAATGCACAAGTAAGATGACACACCAACTACAAGTAACTCTCAATCTTTTTTTTTTTTTATTCATCAAGGTGATATAGACATTTTACAATACCATGCATCTTAGACATCTTTCATGTCAAATAGGATAAAACTCAATTAAGAAATACAACTTTTCCTCTTTCAATACATTTCAATAATGAATCATATTTTTCATAAAAGATCCATTCTTTAAGTAACAAATAGAATCATAAAATTTATTATCTTCCTTTATCACTTAGGAAGTCCATCTCGCAAACATTTCTAGCATGTGTCGGTTCATTGAATCGAGCATGATAACCACTAAGCATTAAAGTGATGTGCTTCCAATTAATCAAGTTTCATAAAAAGAACTCTACTTTTATGAAATAGTAACACATTACAAATAGATATATCGTAAATAATAACAATCATAAAATAGAGTACAAGATGATCAACCCCATTAATAATATGTAGCAAAGATCATGACATAATCAACACTCATCAGCCATCGCTTTCATAAGAAATTATATCGATAAGTAATATTTCATCCCAATTACTTATCTCATTCTAATTATAGGAATTTATAGTTTATTTCTTACTGCATTCAATCTAATTCCAAGGAAAAACACTAATTCTAATATTTCCCAAAATTAGAGTTACTTTTAAGAAGCATAGATCCAACATACTAAGCATTAACATGTTCCATATTAAAACATCTACCGCCAAGCTAATTCAAAATTCGTGCAAGATTTTAGGATGAGACATCAACATCTTAAGGTAAGATATTCCTTTTTTTGATGCTACACCCAAATTTAAAGCCCAAGGTATAGCCTAAGTCTTAAGTTAGGCCACAATCGGTTAGAAATATGAAGTGTATTTATTTGATTACTAGCACTAGACATTAGTCACACACATTAATAAATAAAGTTTCCAATCCACACAAGACAAGGAGAAAAAGTAAAGTATTAACTCCAAACTACTCACTCGGCAATCCTATTAAGTAGTATAACTGAACCATCAACTCCTTTAAAAAGAATAAACAGGTGAGGAAAAAGGACAAAAGAGAGAGAGAGAGAGAGAGAAACAACTCAAAACTTCCCTCAGAGTTTGAGGATAACTGTGTTAAAAACCTTATCTTAGAAAAGTGAGGAAGGATCTCACCAATTAAAGACGAGAGAATATTTCATTCCCCTTTTCTAGCAAAATAAATATATATCTGAATAAATAACTTAGATGGATATGACTAAGGGATCCTTCAACTCTCTTCACATTGAAAGCATTTAAGTTTTTAGCAAAGAGATAGATACATGATGGAAACATACAAGTCAGATACCAAGGATAAGGTTCTCTCAAAAACAAACTAGAATTATTACAGTAGTGTAAAAACTACTACTAATGAAGAGTGATACAATAATATCAGTTATCAAAAATTCACAACATCAACAGTAACAATGCAATTTATCCTACGTTAATAACTTCAGTCCCTATACTTCTTCATTTTCGAAAGCAAGAGAGAGAAGATAATTTTATTCTCATACAACCATAATTTCCTTTCGGGTGTCTTTGAACCCGACACCTATTCATCTTTTTATGATTTAACAGAAGATTTGAATTCAATATTTTAACAGCCACTTACCCACAAATCAAACCAACTCAAAACTCAAGCTTCAAAGAACCAAAGGTTCAAGAAACAGGTCAAGAAAATCGAACCCAACCCAAGTTCATCCATAAGGGAAAAAAAAACACATGATTCCAAATCGAATTAAAAGATGAGTTCAGAAGAGAAGAAACAAACTATAACATATCACCCCAATTCCTTAAAATAGTCAAGACTAAACCAATCCATAGTTTGACATAAATATTCCTTTCCTATGATCTCATCTAAACATCAAACTTGATTGCAAAGAGAAGTAACTCCGACAAGATAACTGACAAGGTAACTCCTGAAGCACTAAGTCTTTCCTTAGAAATGATACATAAATCAATCAGTAAGTCTTTCCATAATCATGATAACAGGTTCCTATTCTTTTTAAATCAGACATATTTTAACAAGGAGATTCGTTCAGGCCCAAAATCAAGCCATTGACAAGTCATCTCCCAAATTACAAGTGCAAGTGAAAAAATCAACTTCATTGCGGGTTAAAGCAGATACTAACAAAATGAAATTTCAACTAGGAAGAACAAAAACTCAACATCTTCCTGGATAGCACTTACTCAACTTCAAAACAGTCTAAAGAGAATTCTCAAATCCAAAAATATTAAACTCAGAAGAAGTAACTTACTTACTGTAACTTTTAAACAAGTTATAACCCACTAATACATTGAATTCGAATAACCAATTCAAGCATATCTCAACAGAAGTAACTAGATTCGAAGCAACTCAAGATGTAATTAAAAATAATAATTATCTTACATTCTTCCAATAGAGGAATACAAACCCAGATCGAATCTTATAACAAAAAAATGTTTTCCCATAATCCATTTTACATAGACCACAAGATTCACACAAATTTGAAATCATTCCAGTCCCATCAAATTTGAAGCACAATTCACCAGTATATTCAACAGGGAACAAAATCATTTTCCAATTTATCTAACAAAGTCTCTTCAACAACAAAAATGTAGAGAAAAAATCAAGCATGAATGTAAAATAACCTTAACAAAATAAAAACCCATTTGTTTCCAAGAGCATAGTTTTTTTAATGAAGACATTTAGGAAAAATCAAAACAACTTAATGGATAGAGCCTATCATGCCTAATAGAGCTTGTCATTTTGCGAGAAGATTTCAATCGAGCCTCCACAATCTTTTCCTTTTTCTATGTGATGTCCCAAATTCCATACTTCCTAATGCCTCTTATACCTCCATTACATCAAAAATAGCTTAGAGCTACCAAAAATAGTGAAGGATTGAAAATAGAACTGCTAGTTTGAAGAACCCAAAATCTTTATGCGAGAGAAAAAGCCATGCGCCAAGCGCAAATGACCAAACAACCTCTCCAAAATCCACTTGCATTCCTTCCTAGGTGGTTTCTTCACCATGACCGAGGTTCATTAATGTAAGGAAAACCAACTCTCCCACCTATTTCTCCACGCCACCACCATCCAAAAATGGTGAATTCCAAAACAAACTTTACATGCATTCTATCTTTAGCGATGATGCCAGCTAGGCATCCCCCTTACTCCCCATGCCTCCAGAAAAACTTGCTTATTAGAGTTCATAAATTCAAAATCAAATCACATTAATGCCTTAGAAACCGACACCACCGACTCACCATTTTCCATGCAACCCTTAGGTACCCCCTTAGCTTTGTATTATCTCGAGTTAAGATTGGCATTAGATTAGGATCCAACCTTAGTCTAGGTAAATAGTATTTACCTAAGGTTATTCTAGCACTTTTCCATAATTAAAACATGCCAACATAGGTTAAGATAATTAATTTAGTAATAGGTATTGAGTAGACCTGAATTACCTTAAATTAGAATCCACATAGGATATGACAATGCAACTAAGGTTAAGGTATTCACCTTAATAGTCCCATAATAGGCCCTTAATCCACTTACACTTTTCAGTGTCTCATAAAAATATTTAACAAGAAGGTCTAAGCTCATCATTTACAGTATGATGCAAAGTAAGGACACCTGGAGCCAGTCTCTTAATTTTATAACAAAACAAGACTCAGTCAAACTACCTTTTCTTTTAGAATGTCTAGTTACCAAGATGATCAGTTAAGAAGAACTAAAGCATACATTGTATCAATGGAATTAATCCAAGGTTTTTTCGTTAATATATGATTGGTACGAAAAACAACAATAGAGGTTCACAACCCTTTGAACATAGAATCTCAGCAAATTGAATCCTTGCATAGTAATAATTTATTCATGGAAAACATGATTTCCAATAAATCCACAAGAATACACTTCCTAAGACAAATCACATATCAACATTTGTAATGTCAAGAGAAAATGGAGTCGAAGTAACAGTTTGTCAAAGATGTTACAACATGAGTAGGATATTACTCTGTTATCTATATATCTCGAAAGTTTTCTTCTATCTTGATTTATGAATATCAATTGTGACTTTTCCTTTTTCTTCTATATTGAAAAATATTTTTTAGGAAGGCATCTAAAATATCGAAATCTCCATGAAAATGTTGAACAAATGTTTATATTGTAAAAAAGATTTTCTTTTTTCTCTTTTTGTTCAATAAGGGAACCTCTCCCATAATTAGGAGGGATTATTGTCCCCTGACTATTGCTTGTTTTCAAAAGATCAAATTTGGAAACCAACAAGTCCTATGGTAATGAACCCGAGTTTCTGTAAATCGAGATGCATTGATGAAGATACCATATGCCAATGGAGTAAACCATCTAGTAAATTCCCAAAAATTTCCAATGAGCAAGTTTGCAATGCACTCAAAAAATCATTAGTGGAGGTAGAAGAAAGCTCTTCATCAAAAATGATAGAATAAAGGGTCTTGGAGGAAGAGCTTGAGAAAAATAAAGGAGATCATTGAGAGGAACAAGGAGATAAATAAAATAAATTGATCGCCAGTGTGCAATTAAGGAACGAATTGAGGGATGAAAAGGCTAAGATATGCGAAGTCCATAAGAATATAGAGGCCATTTCATATACCATTATCTTAAAACACCTAGACCTAGCCCTGCCTAAGAAGAGATATGAGTCAACCATGCACCTTTGCTTGGAAGACTTGACCCGTATCCTCACCATGGAAAAGCATCCATTCACATTAGATTTAGAGGTGATGGCATAGTACTTTGAGCTCTTTTCTCTAGTAACACCCTCAACAACTGATATATTTCAATTTACATTCAAGTGTTGACATGTGATTTTTGGATAAAGATGTGTTCTTTTGACTATTGAAGATCATGCTTGATTAGGATAAATATTTTTGTTCTTAAAAATCATTAGACTAAAATTATATGGTTTTCAAGAATCCATTTTCACTTCGAAAGATGAGTTGCAATCTGGTATTAAGAGTTGCAGACTTATTTCTTCTTTTGACTCATCCTTGGATCAATTTTAGTGATCCAAGGAATGTTTCAAGTCTTCTTCATAAATTGAATGGTAAAATTGACATTCAGTAGCTTAAGGAACATAGAAGACTGAATTTTGCATGATACTAATTCTTGGCCTTGTTGCAACGTGTTTTTGTTCAGTTGTATGTTTTTCCCGGGTATTGGTGATTAATCTTGGAGGGACATTAAGGAATTGAGAAAAATTCAATTCTCTTCGGAGAAGTTTGGATTCTTAAAAATCTAAGGACTATCCTAAAGCTAGGAGAGAACAACTAAGTTCTAGCTATGTTTACTTATATTAATATTGTTCTAACTTAAGTCTCTTATTCTATTATGGGATCGGCATCCTAACCTAAGTGTTATGCTAAGAAAATAAGGGAAGAGTTACTAAGGGGGATACTAAGCTATTTTAGCTACTACCTATTACTAAAGGGTTGTGATTTGAACCTAACCTAAGGTGGGAATTCTAATGACTAATGTTCTAAGACCTATGTTGGTAATTTTTGAATTAACCTAAGTTCTATTTGAATCTAACCTAAACTAAAGGGAACCTAAAAGGGTCGCATGACATATGGGTGATGGTTCTAATGGCATTTAAATGATTTGAAAGGAGGTTTTAAATAAAGAAGTACTGCCAGATTTGGTAGGGGGCCAGTGGACTTAGTGGAGGCTTACATGGAAACTCCACTAACAGATGGAATTGTGTTTTTGTGTTGAAATGGCATTCACCAAATTTAAGTGGTAGTGGCAAGGAAAAGTAAGCAGGAATTTTGGATTAACTAGCATTTATGACATTTATGAGCCTTGGTCTTCACGTGCAAACCATCTTGGAAACATAGGAGGTGGGTTTGTAGGAGGTCATTTGGTTTTTCTTGCATGGCAGATTTTTCTCTGCATGGAGCTAACTGGTTCTTCGAACCAGCAGTTTGACCTTCAGTTCAAAACTATTTTTGGTTTTTACAATCTATTTTTTATCAAAGGAAAGTATATGAAGCTTGGAAGGAAAAGATGTTTCGTTGTTGATCTTTCATGGAGGAGAAAAAGAGTTGGAATCTCGGTTGGAAGTATCCTTCGAGTTGGTGGAAGCACTATCAGGCATGATAGGCTCTAACTATTAAAATTCTTTGTGTTCTTCTAAATGATTCATTAGAACAACTCTGCTCTCATGAGATTCTTGTTTCTTGTCTTTCTAGTTATTTTGCTTACTGGGTTTTATAGATCCTTGTGTGTTTTATTGGAATCCATGAAAAAATAGTATTGTTTGGAAACTATCTCTCTCTCTGTGATTTTTATGACAGCATGGAAGTAAAAATGGTATTGATCATGTTTTATATCTCTGCTTTGCAATCTTGATCTAGTATTCGAGGTTATGGAGCTTGATTTGATTTTCATGAAAATTTATGGATTGGAACTTAAGGAAAAATTTAGTTCTATTTTATATTTCTTCTGGGTTGCATTCTTTGGATGCAAACTCAGGTTGGAACTTAGTGTTTTGATTAAGCTTGTGTTGTAGCTTCGTTTGAATGGAACCATTGTTTTGGAAACTTATGTATTACTGAACTATTTCATGGAGTTTGTATTTACCACTGTATTCACATTAATTTATTTGTGAAGTCCTGAATGCTTGTGTGTGAAGCTCAGGTTTTGACTTTGTACTTTTATTTAACACTTTAGTGTTAAGAGCTTGCATTCGGGTCGATTCATTTGAATATGTCTGGTAATTCATATTGGGTTATTCTTTTAGAAATGATTAAGTTATAGCTCATTACTAGAGGGAATACTCACCAGGGAACTGTGTGGGAACTTTTTGAGTAGTTTAATTCTCTCTTTCGAGCTTTGGAAATGGAAACGTCTTAGGGAATGTTGAACTTCTATTATGTTTTTGACTGTTTCGACTTCTTGAGATAGTATGAGTGTGGGAATTGGAGGAAGTGTTCTCTCTCTCGTTGTTTGGAAGAAACCCACATTTTGGGTTGACTGTATAAAGTTGTACTAAGGATTCACTATTTTAATTTCATGGTTGTGAATTTCTTTTGATATTCCATTCTTATTCTTCGGGAATTTAAGACCGAGATAGCTTCTATATTGGACATTTTGGGTTCTATCTCTCCCACTCTTCTATCTCTTTTATTAAATCTAGGTCTTTATGGAAGAATTGTGATATTACCTTGGACACTGAAATAATAGGAAGGATTCCTTCTCTGTTTAGTTGTATTAAGTTGATTCTTTGAATCACGAACCGTTTACCTTTTTGGTATTTATTGTGAAGTCTTTGAGAGTCTTCAATTTTGGGTTCGTGGGTAATTCTGAAACTTATCATTTATTGTTTGGAATGTCACTCTCGACTGACTCAGTGATTGAGTCTTTGGCTTCTTTCGAGAATGAAATTTTATATTCTTATTCTTTTGAGATCTTTTTATATATCATTCAGGGTCTGCAGTATGTTGTCATCCTAAATCAGTCTGAAATTGGAACTTCTTGTTCAGTTGAACAAAATGATCTATCATTGGTTCTTTCCTTATTATGTTACTTCTTTTTCTACCCTTGGATAGGCTCAATGTTTAAACTTTTCTTTACTCGAATCCATTTTGAGATAGTGATTTCTCTTGACCTGTTGGTCTACCTTGTTCGAATCATTGATGGAAATAGTGTTGAGAGCTAGTAGCCAGTAAGGTTTTGCTATTAAGTTCATTGATACTTATAGTTTGACTGTTGTTGACTAGTCTTGTCTAGTTTATATGGAAAGGAGTGGGTTTGTCACTTGTACTCCTTATCTTTTGTGAAGAATATGAGTAGAGAATAACTCCTCTTTGGAGTTGCTTTGTTTGTGAACATTGTTGTTTGATATTTGATTGAAACTTCTAACATGAATAGTTGGAATTGGAAGTGTAGATGGCTTGTTCTAATTTTTGTACCTTCTGTTTGGTTATGGAATTTTATTTGAGGTATATTCTAAGGATGAATGTGTAATATTGTTATCTCAAAAAGGAATAGGTACTCATGTTATAATATAGTTTGTTTATCTGATGTTATAGGTTTGGATAGTGTATATAATGGTTCTTTTTGTACTTTACTTATGATTTAGGTAAATCATCCTTGAAGGAACCATGTTGTATACATTTATTTTGTCTCTTAGAATAGATAAATGTGGTATTCTATTAGGATAGAATTAAGAAATAATGGGATGGTAGGATTGATTGTTGTTTACAAGCCATTGATATGATTAATAGAACTTTCAGATCTTATGCAGATATTATTTATTATATCTTGCTTTTCTCTTTAAAAGTTGATCTTGAATTACTAAGTGTTTCCTTTCTGTTCGTTATCACTTATGCTAATTTTATGATGTTTTAATTGTCTCATTAAAGTAGTGTTGCTTTAATGAAACAATTAGTGGAATGCACTTCATTTTAATGATTAGTGCTTATCATGCTCAGTTCATTGAACTGACCCATGCTAGCTATTTTTGTAGATGGATGACTTAAGTGGTAAAAGAAGGAAAAAACTTATATGATGCATTGGCTGATATATGTGTAAATCTTAGTAAAGAATTTCGATACATTCTTTTGATGAATTGTAAAAGAAAGTTGTATACTTTATTGTATAAAGGTTGTTGATATGTAGTATGCCTAAAGAGCATAGTCTTGTAAATTTTATAAGTTGTAATATTAAATTGCAAGTTGTGTTTTATTTACATGAGTTGTGAATATCTCATACATTTATAAAGAAGATGAAAGTTCCATCATGTTGATATTCTTTATATTATGTTATGCTTATCTTGTTATCTTTGATAAAATGGATAATGGGAATTAGTTCAATTTCCCCTGTAATAAAGCAACTTGTTGAGTTGCATAATATGATGAGTTTATCAAAAACAATTTAACATAATAAGATGATGCATAGTGAACAAGCATTAATAAATATGAACATTGGGAATGATATTCCTAATACTTAAACATGTAGAGAAAGATTCTTTCTCTCTCTTAATGAATATAAACCTAAAAAGGTTTGGAAGTTTGATTACTATTTATTGACTTTATTAGTATGAAGTCTACCTTAATTAGTTATATGTGGTTGTTAAACCTTCCGAAAGTTAAGGTAAAATTTAAATGAAACTTATGATAACGTTGTCTGATTTGGTTAATTGTCGGTTTAGCGAGAAACTAAACATTAAAAGCAACCATAACTTTAATGAAGTTCTTCATGGACTAAATGAAACAAATTTAGGAAGAAACTTGAGTGTTGGACTAGGGTTTAGCGGGGTTGTTGTAATCATGAAATAATCCAAACTAACAATGTATTAACAATAACCTTGGGGTATTTAAATCACGATGAGGTAGTTTTGTTGGATGTTGGCACATGCCAAACTGGATGGCTGTACTTTCAATAAGACTTGGGTCTTCTCAAGAATACAGCATTGTATTTGACATGTGGCATCACCCTTCTACATTGATCATCCAGATCTACACACAATAGGAACTCAGGCTTGAACTTAGTTTCTCTCTAGGTCTAGATAGGAGAATATTTAGAATAGGAATTAGGTTCCAATAGCTCAGGGTACATTGGCACATCTAGTTTACTTAGGTCAACCAAGTATGCCCATTAACCCTAAGCCATTGTGATCATCTTCCTATAATAAGTTATGTTTCTATCTAGGGCTAGGGTTAAACCTGGGACAAGTGGACTAACGGTAGTCAGTAAAGACCAATCATGATAATAGAGGAGTGAGGTGAAGGACGTATTCCAATATGACAAGTATGTCATCTAGGAATAGTGACATACACTGTATGTTGTAAATATTTGGCCAAAGTATCGCAAGCTACTGGTTGCATTGTCCTATGTCACCAAGTTTAAAACAACGTGATATCATATGAATATTGGTAATAGATATTCATATATGTTCTTTAAATAGATCACTCAGTACCGATGTAGGGTAGGAAGATCAAGTATACAAAGTATACGATATGTATTCAATACATAAGATAACATAAATAGATCGGTAGCTTACTGAGTTATGGAATGAATAGATCGATGGATCACCGAGTCATTACAGCTACATATGGTTATCTATTTGAATTCGATTGGCATGGAATGTTTGTTCTAAATAATGCTTTATTTAGAACAGTGAACATTATATTTTTTTAAAAAATTCCCTTGTTTCTAAAGTCTTAAAATGGGAATGTTACATCTTGGTATCAGAGCTGAAGGTTGTAGCTCTTGGACCTATTGTGTCCATAATCTGATGAAACTTAAATTTTCTTGTAACAAAAATGGTGAGAACAAGAGGAAATGTTACAAATAACCCTCCGCCTGAGGAAGGAGCAATAACTACCTGTGAACTGGATGAGATCCTTGTTGTCTTGTTGGACACAAGAGATCATTTAGCTATGCTTGAACAACAACTAATGGGTAATGAGGAGGAAGAAGAAGCGATAACGAGTAATCAGCCACCTGTGGGACAACTCCAATGTGGGTGTTAATAATAACAATGTTAACATACTTGTTCATCCTAAGAACAAAAAGGCTAAGCTAGCGACATAACTCACTAATGACATAAAAATTATAAGTCCACTCGAGTTTGATGGCACCACATTAGGAGATGACACGAGAAATGGCTCAATAAAATGAAGAAATACTTTGCAATAAGAAATTTCTCGGAAGAAACAAAGGCGATATGGGGAGCATATCAACTTTCTCATAAAGCATCTTCATGGTGGGACAGTCGCAAGGCTGAGTTGAACATTGATGAATCTAACATCAAATGGGACAAATGTAAGGGTTACTTTAGGCAACGATGGCTGCCATAACTCTACTATGATCGACAATGATGAATTCCAAAACTTAGCTCAAGGAAAGCTAATTATAATCGAGTATTGGGATTGATTTACAAAACTCCTTTAAGATACGTGCCTCGATACCAAACTAATGATAAGTTAAGGATACGGAAATTCATCATGGGATTGAATCCCATTATAGGGGGAGAGGTGGATGTTCACTGGCCTAACCACGATGGAAGGGGTTGTTGAAAAATCTATAAGGTAGGACAGAAATTAAAGGCAATTTCGCTCACAAGGAGGAAGTACTAAGAAAATCCTAACTCCTCTTCATTGTATCTTACACCCAAGAAAGGAACATGGAAGAAATTCATAATGAAAAGTAATTTTTCATCTGATATAAACAAGAAACCAACAACAAACAAGTTTTTGGTAATGCATGTAACAAATTTTCTAAGAACAATAATAACGGACGTAAGTCCTATGGGGTCGAATGATAACTCCAAGGATAGAAAAAAACCCAAGCCTAGGAAGGGACTTGTATAAGGATGTTATAACTATGGTGAAGATCATTACACAAATCAATGTCCTTTAAAGAAGGATGATTGTAATCAGTAGCATAAAATACACACTGCAGTAGCTAACAAGCAGGCTGAGAAACAGGCCATACCCATAGAAGTTCGGGTAAGTTATTTGGCTTACCTATAACTATTATTTTTTTATACCGGAGCTACTGAATGTTTTATTTCTAGTAAATTAGTATCAAAATTAAAAATAAAATCCGGAAACATGGATAAAACATGGACTGTACAGTATGGGAATAATGTTGTTCATACGGTTAGTATGTGTCTTTTTAGAGCAGTCCTTGATTTACCTAACTTTTCCATTGAGGTTGATCTTTATGTTGCACCTTTGGGGTCTTATGATGTAATCATAGGTGCTAATTGGTTAGTAGAACATAAGGATAAAGTGGACTATTTTGAAAAACACATCAGGTGTTTAGATGACCTGCGAGAAAACAATAGAGATTCGGGGTGTGAAACACAAGATTTTTATTAGGAAGCTGTCACCTATGCAACTTAAAAAGGCTAAAAATAAAGGATGTACCTTATATGTAGTAAAAATTACTGAATCAACTCAAGAGAGAAGCTATATTATGGAACAATATCTGTTGTTACGAGAATTGATGACGTATTTTCGGAAGAACTCACAGTCTTCCACATAAAAGGGAATTTGATGTCACGATTGAGATCAAGCCTGGAACTGAACCTATGTCTAAAGCACCGTATTGAATGACTACTACAAAATTAGCAGAGCTTAAGGCTCAGTTGCATGAACTTTTGTCTCAAGGTTTGATTAGACCAAGTGTTTCATCTTGGGGAACACCCGTAATTTTTGTGAAAAAGAAATATGGAACACTTAGATTGTGCATTGATCACTAGAATTTTAAACAAGGAAACAATCAAGAATAGATACCCACTCCCTAGGATTGATGATTTATTTGATCATATGCATGGAGCATTGGTATATTCCAAGATAGATATTCAATCTGGATATCATCAATTATGAATTAAGGATGAGGATATTCATAAAATAGCTTTCAAAACAAGGTATGGACATTATGAGTTTACGGTTTTACCTTTTGGATTAACTAATGCACCTACAGAATTTATGAATTTAATGAATAATATCTTTCAAGAATACTTGGACAAATTTTTTCTCGTATTCTTGGACGACATTCTCATATATTCAAAAAGTATTGAGGAACACCATGAGCATTTGAAGATAGTCTTGGGAATATTAAGAAAGAGACGGTTATTTGGTAAGCTATCTAAATGTTCTTTCTATGACACAAAAGTACACTATTTAGGACATGTAATAAGTAAAGATGGAATTGTTGTAGATCCTTCAAAAATTACAGCTATAACAGAGTGGCCTGTGCCTAAGAATGTACATGAAGTTAGAAGCTTCATGGGACTTGCTAGCTACTATAGGAAATTTGTAAAAGATTTTTCTAAGATAGTTGCACCAATAAATTCCTTACAGAAGAAAGATAAAAAGTTTGTTTGGAGTGAGAAATGTGAAATTGCATTTAAAACTTTGAAGGAATGGTTAACTTCAACACCTATTCTTGCAGTACTAGATCCTAATGGAGATTTTATGGTGGTAACTGATGCATCAGGTGAAGGTCTACAAGGTATTTTGTTACACAATGGTCATGTCATAGCTTATGAAAGTAGAAAACTTAAGTTACATGAGTTGAATTACGCTCCACATGATTTAGAGTTTGCTGCCATTGTTCGTGCACTACAAGTTTGGAGACATTACCTGCTTGGTAAGCCTTTTGAATTGAAAACTGATCACCTTGGACTGAAGTATATCTTCACTCAACCAAATCTTAATGCAAGACAAAGAAGGTGGTTAGATTTTTTGTCTCAATATGATTTTGACATTAGTTATATAAAAGGTACATGAGAAAATAGAGTGGTTGATACTCTAAGTCGTAGGAAGCACATTTCTTCTCTTATAACGTTAAGAACTCAGTTTAAGGATGAAGTAAAAAGTGTTATGGAATCTGAATCTTACTTTCAACAAGTAAAAGTAGCACTTGTTGTAGATTCGAATGATTTGAGGTATAAAGGTTTCCACTTTGATAAAGAAGGAATCTTATGATTTGAAAATAAAGCATATGTACCTTCGCTAAATGATTTGAGAAAGAAATTTTTAGCAGAATTTCATAATTCACCTTTTCTAGACACCCTGGCATTACAAAAATGCTTACCGATATAAAACAGCAATATTTCTAAAAAGAAATGAGAAAGGATGTTCTATACTTTGTGACACATTGCCGGAATGTCAATGTGTTAAGGCAGAACACATGTACCCAGCCAGTTTGTTGTATCCCCATAGCATACCGTAGTACAAATGGCAAGTAATAAACATGAATTTTGTACAAGGGTTACCTATGTCAAGAAATAAGCATGATGTTATTTTAGTAGTTGTGGATAAACTAACAAAGGTAGCACATTTTATTGTTGGGAATCTGAAGGATGATTCTCCTATTTTGGCAAGAAGATTTGTACACAAAATTTTTAGATTACATGGAGTACCTGAATTAATCATTTCGAGATAGAGATCCTAGAATGATGTTAATATTTTGGAAAAAACTTAATGCAGCTCTAGGAACTAAGCTGAATTTTAGTTCGTGTATCATCCAAAAATAGATGGGTAGACTAAAAGAGTAAATCAAGTTTTGGAAGATATGTTATGGATGTATTGCATGGATCAACAATATAAGTGGGAAGAGTACCTTCCATTAGTTGAATTCACATACAATAATACATATCATGCTTCTCTTAAGATGGCACCTTTTGAGGCATTATACGAAGAAAATGTAGAACCCCTATTAGTTGGGATAGCATAAAGGATAGAGAGGTAATTATAGCTGAAATTCTTACTGAAATGGAAAAACAAGTTAAATTGATTCGTGAATGCTTGAAAGAAGCAGCGGATAGGGAAAAGAGTTATGCTGAGGTAAATACGGTTGATAGGAAATTTGAACTTGGTGAGAAAGTCTTTCTTCGGGTTAAATCGAAAAGAGTTCTATAAATTTTGGCAAGGCTGCCAAGTTATCACCTCGTTATGTGGGACCCTTTGATATAGTTGAAGAAATCAACCCTGTAGCTTATTGTTTAGCATTACCTCCTACTTTGTTAGGAATGCATGATGTTTTCCATGTTTATTTTCTTAAGAAATATGTGTTAGAGAAAATCACAAAGACCCACGGGAGGCACATCATCGGGCTTCTAGGTTGATGTTTGGGCATCCACAGTGTGATTGCACAACTTGGAAACCTCTCTCCAAGTGTGGGACTTATTAAACTAAGAGAGGAATCTCCAGATTAGAGGGTGGTTCCTCAAAATCCTCCGATTTAGATCTATATTTGCACAACTATAGAGGTTCAGATCCTAATCCTACTCTAAATTACAAGGAGACAGGGGATAGAAATGTAAAAATTGAAACTAACTAAAGATGGTGATGCACGAGAAAGGATTGGTGAATATTTTTGTCATGCAAATAGACACAAACCAAACATTGTGTAGACACCAAATTTGTGTCTTACGACCCCTTGTGACCGCATCTCATCTCACAATCTAACCTCATCACCTAAACCTTACATAATTATTTATTAATTACCTTATAATTGATAAATCCACATCACCTTACCCGCCACCTCACTTTGCCACCTCATCATGACCTAGCCCTAACCCTAAACTAACCTAATTAAGACCTCGTGACTTGGTCTAGACTCACATCCATAACTAATGCCTCCTTACTCACACCCAAAGCTGACCTTCTAGTCACTTGACCAAGCCCGCAACCGATCTCTCGGGAGAAAAGCGGGGAAGGCGGGCTATTTTACTAAAAATAGCCTACTTTTTCCTTACCAATGTCTGGTTCTACTCGACCACCGTCGGTTACGCAACCGCCATCGGTTCCCTGTAAATGGGCTCCCCAAACCAAAACAACGGATCAGAATTTCATTTTTTGGAGATCAGTCGAATGATTTTTAATCAATAGAGAGCATTGGGAGCGGGAAACGGAGCCCAAATCTTCACTTGACAGAGCAGAGACGAGTGAAGAAACCAGAAGTGCTTGCAGTAGAGGATATCAACTTGCATCTTCGCCAAAACCAGTAAGTCATATCTTGCATGTCCTCTGTTATAACATTTCTTCTGCTCTGTGAATTTCAGTCCTCCTAAATCCGTCTCTGAATCTACTACCCAACGTGTCATTGCATCTAACTGTTATCCTTTTACTTCTAATCATCCCATTTCCTAATATCATCCATAAACCAGCCTTACAAAACACCATAGCTACCAAGAAGATCCTAGAACCCACCGGTATCGGTTATCAGTAACCGGCATCGGTTATCAGTAACCGGCATCGGTTCCTCTGATCAAAACCAGAAAACCAGCCTTTCCCCTACCCAGTTCAACGAAACAATTTAATTGATATTTTGCAGTCTTTTGTGTTAATTCATATTAGCAGGGGAACTGACCACCTTCGAAAGGAATTTTTATATTTCCTGGGCCCAAGGTAGTTTCCTCATTTATTGTTTAATCAAAATCTTGTGGTCTTGTGTTCTTATTTGCAGGTAGTCCTTCCAAGACAAAAAGGAGTTCTCCATAGTCAACCTGATCTTTCTCTACGGTACGCGCACACCATCTCGACATTCAACAGGTATTCCTCCTAACCCTAACCTCATCTGTTTCTAAAAGGAATGAAAGGATAGAAGCAACTCTATTCCCAGAAGCTGAAACATTCCGAGTGAAACATTTTGGCACGCCCGGTGGGACCCATTTTGGGTTTCTTTCTCTTGCTTATTTTCATTTTAGGAAGCATATTTTTTGTTGCTGCTTTTGTTATATATTTCGTAAAGAATTTGTCTTGCTTTCCTAGTTTCGCATTAGTGAAAGTCATCTCTCTTGCTTCATCGAACATAATTTTCGATTTGGGTTTAAAACACATGCATTGCATTCCTGCTTGTTGTTCTTCAATTCTAGTGAACATAGATTAAGTAACAGGTCGTACACGTGGGGGTGATATCCATGGTATTGACAGGAAATTAACCTTAGTTTCACTGCACAACACATACCGAATCACTTCACAATTAACACAACAGCTCAAACATCCCCCCTTTTTCGCGGTATTCCTCCGCTCGATTGAGGTAACCTTATAAGCCAAAACAAACTTGACATTTCCCCTAGGTCTTGTTGTTTAGGATTCCGACATCATTCTACGTCTGAAGGCATAAGCCCACGATAACTAAAATTAACCCTAGGATTAGTCTCTGGATTTGCGTGTGCATCTTGCTTGTTTTCAAATTCTGTTTTCTCTGTCATACTTTGTCTTCTGTGATCAATAAGTAGATAAATATACTCAACGTTGCTAAAAATAAAATTAGAAGCCTTTTATATCTTCTTATCTTAGACTTTTGACACCGGCATCGGTTAAGGGACCGACGTCGTTTGCTCGTGACCGACAATGGTTAGTAAACCGATATCGCCATCGTCTCCATCGCCCCCGACAAACCAAGAATAACTTGCCAAATTCATCATTCTGAGGTTGTTTTTGTTCTTGATAGATTGAAACTTTCCTGTGTGTTCTTGTCCATGGTTGTCATCACTCGGAAGCAAGCCACCGCCATGGTTTCACATGCCCGCTCTGTGTCTTTGCTGAATCACCCCATCACATTCTATAGGGAACCCTAGACACCGGTGAGATCCCCCAAATTCCTGTAGGAGACAAGGACTTCGCCAAATTTCTGGATGCTAATCCCAGCACTGTACAATACTATTTGTCTCATGCCCCTGACCGTACGCCTGATGGTCAGCTCCTTATTGGCATGCCTATTAGTATAGCTACTCATTTAGCTCCCACTCCTCCCGATAACACTTGCGCCTACTTCCGCATCTCTAGCCCCGTCTCCCAATCCGACGGCTTCAGAGGTTCATACGACCCCAATTAGCTTTCCTTTGGTTAATCTTGGACCCCACGTATCGTTACCACCAACTGCCCCTACCTCATCTCTCTTTCAGACCACTCCATTCATGACTTACTCTCTGCCACCTATTCACACGAGCTTTCCTTCTCAAGCTCCGCCTACCTTTTCATTCCCATACACGTATCCAGTAACCTCAACACCTTATATGGGACATCCCTATTCTATTGCTCCAACATACTCATCCTCCATACCTTATCAACACTTAGCCCCACCATTTTCCAGCGGAAGCCCTTGGTCCAACTTGCCTCCGTTTACCACAACCGCACCATCATCTCATCCAACCACAGATTTCATCAAACAAATGATGGACAAAATGCAAAACCTGGAGGCTTCTGTTTCAGGAAGTCGTAGCGCCTTGACATACGAGCAAGTTTGTCGGGAGCCCATTCACCCTTCTGTCCCCCTTCATTCATATCCTCCTCAATGGGAGTTGCCAAAATTTACTCATTTTAACAGTAAAGAGGATCCTCAACAACACTTGCGATCATTTAGACATGCTTGTTATTTGATTGCCTATGATGACGCCTTGTTACTCGCACCTTCCCCATGTCCTTATCAGGACCCGCCTTGAGTGGTACAAAGTGCTTTAACCCAGGACTCGATCTTCTCTTTTAACCAACTAGCCCAATCTTTCTTGGATCATTTCTCCATTAACATTGCCAAGAAAGTATCTATCACTGACCTCTATGCCATCCGACAATTTGAAGACGAATATATCACAGATTTCGTTGGACGATGGCGGGGCCTTATCAACCAACTTACGTATGCCTTACCTCAAACCGAACTCATTGAACTATTTACGCGGGCCTGCGCTAAGCACATCTCCCCTACCCTCCAAATTCAAACTTTCCGCACATTCGACGAGGCCTTTACCATGGCTCGGAAACTAGAAATTTGAGCCTTAGAAGAAGAGAAATTGCGGTTGCGTAACAAAAACCCCAATTTCCGAACTCCTGATTCTACCAACAAGCCAAACACCACCACTCCTCACGCGTCCACTTCTTCTAAATCAAAAGGAGCTGTCCACGCGGTAATGGTCAAATCTCAAACACCGTCCAATACTCCGCCGAAAACCACTTATAAGTACAAAGCCGAGCCCACCAATTACACTCCCTTGGGAGAAACTTATGGTGTCATCCTGGAGAAATTGCTCAAAGCTGGGGCTATCACCTTGCCCCCTGTTAAACCTCACTCTGGGTTTGACTCCACCCGCGCAATACCTTCCTGGTACAAAGAAAATGACTTTTGTAACTTTCACCGCGTAAAAGGACATAGTCATGAAAACTGCAAGATGTTGAAAAACATAGTGCAGGAAATGGTTGATGCAGGGGATATAACCTCGATAATCCTAACGCCCGCTAACCGAAATCTGAAAATTTTCAACAAGCCATTCCCGAATCACTCGTCCAACAGTAACGTGAACCAAGATATCTTAGCCGAGGAGAGTGTTCATGAGATCCATGCAATCTTCGATTCTCAGCCAAAAGCCTCTATTGAAAAATTTTTAAATCAAGCCTCTCCACTAACACAGGAGTTTGAACCTCCTTCACCACCATCAAGCCAAAGTGAAATCATTCCTTTACCCATAGAAGAGTTAACTGCCCAAACTTCTCTTCTCATCGACGAATCTTCTTACACCACATCCCTACAAGACTGTGAGCGGATGTTGTCTAATTTATCTATTTCCCAAACGTCCCCTTCTACCACTCTTGTTGCACAAGAGGAAGGCTCACCACTCCTTTTGACATCCTTAGACGAGAAATCTCTTACACTGACATCACCACATTCTTTAAACATGACAGATCCCCTCAAACACGCCCTCCTACCTATTAGTCCCTCATCACCTAAATCTTTTCAACGACCGGTTGACCTCTTAACATCTATTGATACAGTGCCTCATCTACCTCCTGTGTCACACCCACAGTGGACTGGAATTACAACCCACCTTTCTTCCGTACAAAAATTACAAATCACACCTGGAGACTGTCATTCCACAGAAGATAGACAGGCCCTATGGGAACGTTTGAGTACCCCTTTTTCTACTCAAATGCAAATGACTGATCCTGATGTCTCCACCATATACCCGAAGTGTTTACAGAAGCTTAAAATGCCCCTGTTCTCACCTTCACCCCCCTCACCTCTACCAAATGCCCCGTCCACTTCTATCAACTTAACCAGATCTTCCCCTACGCTTGGAACCTCACCAATGCCCAGTCTAACGCACCCGCCTAAGCGACTCGATCTATCCAAAAATAAATCCGCCCCGCCACCTAGGAGACAAACTCAATCCGTGCCCCTATCACAATCAAAACCATCATCGTCATACCTACCTTCCATATTGGGACCCCATCCCTCTACCTTACATCAATATATCATACCTCATGTGTTTTCTTTAAAACAACCTACGCCTTCCGTACCCATACGGAAATTCCAGTATAGAACACCGTCACTCCGCGTATCCGTCCACCTATCAACCCTAAACAAATTCCATCATCAAAAGATTTGTTTTGGTCACTCCTATTTCCCCGTGGTTGTTTTCTGATACCACATCATCTGTGCCTCATCATCCAACGTAGCTTCTACGCCAAAGAAATCACGTTTAGTGAAAACCACGTATCAACACCCCTCGGCTAAACCACCACCCATGCGAACCAACCACGCCCAAACATTACCAAAACCCGCACAACCAATACCCTCATCCTCTTCCGATTTTGACCCACTCAAAGGATCTTACGCCAAAATCCTTGCTATGTTGGTGGAGAATGCGACCATTTCCCTACCTCCACTTAGACCTTATGACCCATCTAAACCCCGACCTATGGGTTACGATGAGTCTAAAATCTGCGCTTATCACCGCACACCAGGACATGATGTGGAGGGATGCAAAGCTCTAAAACCATCCTTTGTCAAATCACCTCTCCGGATAGAAAGATTAAGAAAGACAACTTACGAAGGGAGAGACCTTTAGTTTCCATTCCCTCTCCTATACCATTTGTCCCCGCCTCACCAAGATCTATCATTATTACAACCCCACCTCTTGAAGACCATGAGTTATCCCAACCATCTTCCTCATCTCAGGTCTACGAGATTAATATGATTAGTGTCACTACTCGAGGCGAAAAACAATGGGAAAGAAAAAGAAACACACTCGCTGCGCCATCTCTTTCTCCGTCAAACATCCCGATTGCACCACCACCTAAAGTGGTCATTCACGGACCCACCTATCCCGTCTCTAATGGCATTGCCCACCGAAATATGATTAAACAGCTTCACCAATCGCCCGTAAAAATGACACTGTATGATCTCATTCAGACTTCTGAATCTCATCGACAAGCTCTCGTTGAGATCCTTCAAGGGATAGAGGTTTTACCTAATGAAACCCTGCCTGTCGCCTCCATTCTAACACCCAATCATGTTGCTTCTCTCACCAAACAACCCACTGCCCCAACCACTTCTGTCTCTGTACAACAAGCTGCTACAGTCAGTTTCTCCGAAGACGAAATTGTTGACTTTGGTACAGAAGACCCTGACCCTGCCCTTTTCATTTCCGCTTATGTCCGAGACATTTGAGTACGTCGGGTTATGATTGACGGGGGTGCTAGCCTAAACATCATCTCTTCAAAAGCCTTCCAACAAATGAATATCCCTTCTAGTTGCATGTGTGCCAACCCCATCATGTTGCGGTCATTCAATGATGCTATTACTTCTACCTTAGGCACCGTGATCCTCAACATTCGGGTAGGACCACGTACTTTACCTGAACTCTTCTATGTCTTGGAGGGAGAGTTCCAATATAATATATTGCTGGGTCGTCCTTGGATCCGAGCCATGGGATGCGTTCCCTCAACATTACATAGATGCATAAAATTTGAGTACGAGGGGAAGTCCTACACCGTAAAAGCTGACCCTCCCCCCTTTAAAACCTGTAATATGTTATACCGCCCTAATGACATGCTTATACCAATCAAGACACCCATACATCAACCCAACCATCCTCTTCAAATGTACCTCAACCATCCACCTCAACCGCGCCTACGCCTTGGTGATGAAACCACCATCGCAAAAACCACTTCCCTTCCCGCAGCTAACATTCCAACCTCTGACCCATTAGTAGATGTTTTTCAGCGCCTTACGCTGGGGGAGTACCACCTATATAACGTTAGTTCTTTCCCTACCCCGCAGGAGTATGGACAATTACATGCACATCCCACCTACGACCATCGCGTGGGGGAGGTAATCTCTTACGGACCACCCCATTGCCGCACTAACCCAACGTATGGGGGTGTTGATGCATCATCCATTACCCCCGAACCTCCTCTTGGTGTGGTTCCTTTCCAATCCGATTTTCAATACTTGACAAATCATCATTTCGCCCTCACCTTCTTGACTCGTTGTGCGTGGAAAGGCTTTGGTTTTGGTCTTTATGAACAAGGCCGACATACACTCATTCCCGTGACTACCCGTAAACATAATGATCGTAGTGGTCTCGGTTTTCCCGAAACACCTACACAGGAGACACCTCCTGTCACCGTATATCTGGAAGAAGAAGACGTCGCCCTACCAAACCATCATCACCCACTTTGCCATCATCATCCCAGAATCTATAGACCCGAATCCATCCCTCCTAACTTTTTTTTCATAAATGCTATCTTCATAGGTCCTCTCACTTATCAACGCGATAATGAGGACCCATCTTCTCTTCCCTTCGTATCCGAGACATGATCGAAGAGGATTCACCTTTGATTAATGTTGTTGAATGCCGGGATGATGACTCCATCCTCACTTACCTTGGCTCGGATGATTCTTATATTCAACGAGCCTTACCATCTCGAAACTCAAACCATCTTTGAATGAATCTACTATAGAAATCAATATCCACACGGAGGAGGATCCTCACATTGTGAAGATTGGACAATCCCTTAACACATCGAACAAGCCGCCCTTACTACCTTTCTTCGTGCTCGTAACCAAGCTTTTGCATGGTCTTACGCCGACATGCCAGGAATTGATCCTACCATTACCGTCTATAACATCACCCTAAACCCCGATTCCAAACCAGTCAAACAGAAATTGAGAAAAATGCATCCACGCATTGCTCTCTTGGTCAAAGAGGAGCTCCAACGACTCCTTTCTGTTTCCTTCATCCTGCCTATCGACTACCCTCAATGGATTTCTAACATCGTACCTGTCACTAAAGCGACGGGGGACTTCGGATATGCACGGATTTACGAGATCTTAATCTCGCTTTCCCCAAGGATGACTTCCCTTACCTAGCATTGACCAACTTGTTGATCTAAGCTGCAGGTCATGAGATGCTCTCTCTCATGGATGGCTTTTCAGGATACAACCAAATTTTGGTTGCCCTCGCCGATCAACATAAAACTGCCTTCATAACTTCTTGGGGAACCTTCGTTATCGTGTCATGCCATTTGGCCTTAAGAATCTTTGGTGCTACCTATCAGCGGGCTATGACCTACATTTTTCATGACATTATGCACACTATCCTTGAAGATTATGTCGACGATCTTCTCGGCAAGTCTAAACATCGTAGTGAACATCTCGATGTTTTAACCATTATTTTTGATCGCCTGTTACAATATTCTGTCCGCCTTCAACCGAAGAAATGTGTCTTTGGTGTTCTTTCGGGAAAACTTCTTGGCTTTATCGTCTCTTTGCGTGGCATTGAGGTCGATCCATCTAAAGTCAAAGCTATCCTAGAAATGCCCCCACCCAAAATCTCAAACAATTGCGTAGTTTACAAGGTAAGCTCCAATCTATCCGACGTTTCATCTCCCAACTTTCGGATCGATGTCAACCTTTCCATCACCTCCTTAAAAAGGATATTGCATTCCAATGGAGCAAAGAATGTCACCAAGCCTTCGAAGCTCTCAAATCATATCTCTTGCAGCCACCTGTGCTTATCCCACCCCAAGATGACCGCCCTTTCTACCTTTACCTTTCCGCCACCGACCACGCTGTAGGAGCCATGCTTGCACATCGTGACTCTGAGAATCACGAACAAGCCGTTTATTATATAAGTCGTACTTTGGTGGACTATGAGACTAGGTACACACATGTAGAAAAATTGTGCCTTGCCCTATCATTCGTGGCCACCAAACTCCGACACTACCTTCTAAATCACAAGACTTTCGTCATCACCAATACAGACCCCATCCATTACATGTATGCCAAACCTCATCTGAACCAACGCATTTCCAGATGGCTCATGCTTCTCGCTGACCTCGACCTTGAGTTTGTCCACCAGAAATCAATCAAAGGACAAACCATCGCAGACCAACTTGCAGAAGCTCCTTTACCTGGGGAACAATTTACCAATTTTACCTTCCCCGACGAACTCATCGCCACTCTTTCACTCCGGGAAGAGTCGTACCCAATGACCCTCTTCTTCGATGGATCTAAATGCCAGCGCGGCAGAGGAGCTGGCGTTGTTCTTATTCCTCTCGACGCTGAGCCTATGCCTCTTTCATTCCGGCTTGATTTCCCTTGCACTAATAATACAGCGGAATACGAGGCCCTTGTTCTGGGTCTCCAAGTTGCGTTACACTTAGGCATCAAATCTATCAACATTTTTGGCGACTCTCAATTGGTAGTCAATCAAGTTATGGGCGTCTACCAATGCAAAAATGAGGAACTTCAAAAATACAAACACTACGTGGATTCACTTCTAGCCTTATTTACTCACTATTCTATACAAACCATTCCACGCTCCACTAACAAATTTGCGGACACTATGGCTTGCCTAGCCTCGCAAATTCCCACCGCACCAACTGACTCTGAATTATTCGTCGTGGTCCAACAAATTTTTGCCCCATCCTATTCAACCCCTGTAGTTTGTATGATAAATACTGTGTCTACTAATTCACAGGATACCTGGTACCACCAATTTCACGATTATCTTACAATCTCTGTCCTCCCACCGACCTTACTAGTAGCGGCAAACATGCTTTTCTTAAAAGTGTTTCGCATTATGTTGTCATGGGGGACTCTCTATAAACGTGGCTCGATGGCATCCTCCTTCATTGTCTAATCAGCGCGCGGAGGCCACTCATACCATCCAACAGTCCATGACGGTATTTGTGGTGGACATTTTAGCGGCCTTGCTGTGGCCAAATGAATCCTTCGCCTTGGCTATTATTGGCCTACTCTCAATAACGATCGCTACGAATATGTTAAGCATTGTGTTATGTGTCAAACAACATGCCAACCTTCAACATACTCCTAGCCACCGCGCCCAGTCGCTCAAGATCTTTGGCCCTTCTCACAATGGGGTTTAGACCTTATTGGTGAGATTCACCCAACCTCTTCACAACGTCACCGTTGGATAATCACAATGACCGAATATTACACAAAATGGGTGGAGGCTATTCCACTCATTTCAATCAAAAAAAGAAAAAAATTGTTGAGTTCATTAACCACCACATTATCTCTGTCATTTTGGTGTTCCTCATCGCCTCGATAATGATAATGGAAAATCTTTCAAAAACAAGTTGTTGCGAGACCTTTGCGACAACTTTGGTATCAAACTTAGCTTCTCATCACCCTACTATCCACAAGCCAATGGGCAAGCCGAGTCCTCTAATAAAACACTAACCAAAATCCTCATGAAAGTTGTCAATGAATCCGAAAGAAATTGGCACGATCACATTCCCTTTGCCCTTTGGGCTTATCGTACTAGCATTCATACCTCTACTAATGCCACACCTTTTTCTTTGGTATACGGTACCGAGGCTGTTTTGCCTCTCGAAATACAAATACCCTCCCTTAGAATATCTCTTCAGGATATTCTCACCAACGATGATTTCCATCAAGAGCGGTTAGCCCAATTGGAGCTTCTTGACGAACGCCGTCTTACAGCTCTTGATCACCTTCAAATCTATCAAAAACGCATTAAACGTGCTTATGATAAGCGACTTCATGAGCATACCTTTAAGGTTGGTGATCTTGTCCTCAAAGAGAATCAACATGTAACCAAACTAGAAAAGAGCAAACGTGGAAAATTTGCTCCCAATTGGATTGGGCCTTATATAATCACTCACACCTATGGATCTGGTACTTATCGTTTAGCTTCGCTTAATGGTAAACCTGAGCCTGAACCCCTTAATGCCTTGCATCTTTGACCATTCTACTGTTGAAATTAGTGTTATATCACTTCTTATCTACCTGCCGCTCGTCCCTTGAGCTCACTTACCACTACATACACTCTGTTTCCTACACCTCATAATAACAATCAAGCTCACATAGTTTGATTCTCACCTCCCCTTGATGATGCCTTCCCCTTTTTAGTCTAGTCCATGACTTCAAAGTATTAAAATAAGCCGTATTCTTATGGGATTTTCTTGAGTCAAACTTCCTACTAAACTAGATGCTTCACGCCAAAAGAACATCTAGTCATCTAAATTAAATATAGACTGCTCCCTCGAAGGACAGCTATATGCCGAACTATTGCTGCTATTATATATAGACTGCTCCCCCGAAGGACAGCTATGCATTACAATCATATCTGCTACTATAAATAGACTGCTCCCTCGAAGGACAGCTATACACAGTCAGCCTTTATCAGAAGCTTCTCGCATTGATCAGCTTCGTGAAGACCTCAAGAATAATACAATCAATATCCCTTGTAGACTTCCCGCATCGATCAGTCTACATTCAATAAAATAAAAGCCTCATTCAAAAGGACTTTTGAGTCATGGACTTGTCTATTTAGGGTAGGTTCTCTTTCGTCAGAACACTCACTTTGTAATAAGTTCTCTCGCACCTCGCTTATACCATCCACCTCACCTCACCATTTGTTTCAACTCAAGGGACGTGACGTACACCTGATATATTGTGATCATACAACTCTTTTCACCTATTGACTTCTCGTCTATGCACGGTACCTAGGGCTCCAAGCTCGTTCTACGTGGTGTGGTTTGTTTAGCTCTCTTCATCTACGGAGCACTCTTTCTGCTTTGCCTCGCATCTAGGATTGTGTGTTGACCTTAATCAGGACACGATTCCCTACTACTTGGGTAGGCTAACTTTCACTTCCCTCATACCTTTTACAACATCACCAATTCATTACCAACGCCATCAACCTTACCTTTACCAATCTTAATATTTTACCAACCAACCAATTGCCTAAACCATACCAAATTGCTCGATTCGCCTCTCCCCGATCCTGGGGGGAGAACTACATCGGTCTGAGGCCCCTCCTTGCTTTGTGCAAAGGGCTATGTAGGCAGCACTTCGGAGACATGGGGTCTCCCAAGGTTAGCTCGACCATCCCCTACCATAACCTATCATGTGTGGTAAATATAAATATTTTTGTGTATTTCTATTTAATCACATTCCTCTTTATCCTTTTTCAAAACACCGAAAGTCAAAACGAAAACATTCTTATTATTATAACTCAAATCAACATACATATCTCATTTTATTTAGATGTTAAACAAATACATCTTCTCTATCATCGACACGCAGGTCGGTACTCTTATTTATTCTTATACCTTGCTAACATTTACTCAGACCCTCACGCCTCATCCCGAACTAGGTGATGATCGTGATCGTCGACCCCTCTCGCCGGGCCTCTCTGTCCTCAAAGGTACCACGGCTATTGGTACCACCCACTGATCTGCCAATCTCTCCTGTAACATATGAATACGCCCTCTCGCATGGAGGACTCCAGCCTCTAGTCTCTCCGCCCGTGACTCCGCAACCACTAACAATCCTCTTGTCTCATTCACCTGCGTTTGGAGCTGCTGAACCAAACGCTGCAGACGATCCCTCTCTGCTGTAATCACCGCTATGTCAGGGTGCTCACGTACACCTCACAGTTCTGCTACCCACCATAATCTATAGGCCTCTGTCGTTCCCGCATCCATTACCCTGCGATCGGCTGCTACCTCTTCAGGCCCTTCTGGAGGTGTTGGCCGGGGAGGTGAGAATGCTGCCTCGGCGTCGATCCTCATATATGGTCTATAAGCCAGGGGTATATCCTGCACAAATCCAAATTGTCGCCGCACGCGATCTATAGGAATCCTCTCATACTCACCCGGCCTGTGCCCTGCGATCCACCTCAATCGCTCTACACCCCTCAACTCCTCAGCTATGTTCTCTGTTACCATATAGTTTCCGTATGGCCTCCAACAGATATCCGCAACCGTCACTCTCTCCCATACCTGCCTGTAATACTCAATATCACCCGTCACGGCCTGGGATCTGGCCTCTTGTTCTGTCTGGACCCATCGTCTGAATCCCAACCTCTGCACTCCGGTTTCTCCCGACTGGATGGGTCGGCCTATTGGTCGCACACAAACAATGTGCTCATAGGCCCAACAGTGTAATAAGTATGAACAATCCAGCGTCGTCCTGTGATTTCACCTACAAGCCCATAAACCCCTGTATAGCTCCGCCAAATATGCAGGTGCCCATGCAAACGTAACATTCCTTTCTACCATCTCCCAGATAACACACATCAATGCCTTTGGAAATCTTCCTCCTTCTGCCCTCGGTAATGCATAATACCCTACCGCTATCATTAATATCACTGCTAACCTTGTCTCCTCAGGGTGTGCTGCATACATTACCCCATACGTAAAGGATAAACCTCGCTGTGTCAAATCTCGTGCGTATGGACCAAATACTGCTGTTATCGCTCCCGTGCGCGCTAGGTAGTGCTCGATATATGGTTCTCCTGTAATAGGGAGTCTCAAAATCCGGAACACATCTTCCAATGTTACTGTCATCTCCCCTATTGGCAGATAGAAGGTATTTGTCTCGGGATTCCATCTCTCAATCAACGCCTGTAACATACCATGATTACGTGCGATTCGTGAATAATAACGGATTCCACTTAACCCCAAATGATTTATCAATGTCCATTCCGCTGGTGTTACATCCGCTCGGATCCGTGACAACAGTGCTGGCACATTATCATTCATCCTCAACCCTGCCTCTGCCTGCATACACCAAAACAACAAACAACCATTCAATCCATCAGGGGTTTTCAAACATTCGGAAATTCCTCCGAGCTTAACGATATCGATTATACATAACCGATATCGGTTGAGTAGCGATACGGTTCTCCTAACCGCACCGGTCCTTTGTCAATTACATACATCTTGCCTAAAACAACCACCTACGACAATAAATTGCTCGTTTATTCCTCTCTGTATACACAGACATACCCGAAACCCTTGATTACCTACCACGTAACACTCACCTCATTTATAACTCTTGTTATCATCTTTTCTTTCTCATATCTACCCACATACTCTCCCCATCTTATTCACAAAACATGCAAAAATCAAATCACAACCAAAACATTTACCTCTAGGGTTGCGGTAGCTTGAGGTGCCCTTGTCTTCCCTCTTGTCCCCTGCTGCTTTGGATGTTTCTCCTCGTCCTGCCATTATCACCACTCTTTTCAAATTCGCCTTTCTACTTTCTGAATCTCCGATCGCATTCACCTTCCCAGTCTCTTTTCTTATCACCCAAATCTCTCATACAAATTCCTGTCTCTCTTCTCCTTATCACTCAAATCTCTCATGTAAATACCTGTCTCAGTCGTCAAAAAGTGTCGCGTTCACGTATTTAACCTCTTGCATGGCTCTAAAATTAAAACTTAAGTTGCCACCCTAGCTTTTCTATTTTTAGAAAAGCTCATACCTAAATAACCGGTATCGGTTACTTAACCGATATCGGTCTATCAGCTACCGATATCGGTTCCTTAACCGATATCGGTTACACACCTATCTTTTCTCAACAGCGTTCTTTTCTTCATTTCTCACCTAAATTTTTGTCGCGCCCGCCTCTTTTCCTGCATAAACAACACAATTTACCACATTTGTTCATCCACCACATATAGCATTACACTTTCATTAACATCATTTATTTTATACAAATACACAAACCATCAACTACGGATATCAAGCAACTATCAATCTATACATCATTTGGATCCAACTCATCAGTTACATATATCACAATGTCACAAAACCAACAATTCATCACATAACCTGTCTTTCATATATACGTGCAAAAACAAAAACATCAACATCATCCATCTATCAACATGTCAACTAAAACTTATCATACATTATATATTACCAACCATTAACAAAATATTTAAACACATTTTGAACACTGCATGTGGATCAAAACATCGTCTCTATATATATACAAATTTTCAAAAATACAATGTGCCCTACATCGGGGCCTCTGTGATCTCATAATCCACCAAAGCCGGCACGCAGGCCGCAATAACTGTCAAAAAATCTCGACTCGGCTCGCAGGCCGGTCCCTCGTATCAAAAATAGATATATACTCGGCTCGCAGGCCGGTATCCACTATACAACCCCTACTCGGCTCGCAGGCCGGTATACAATAAATGAATAAATGAATACATGAATAATACATAGGCACGCAGGCCTCTATCAATACACCCGGTTCGCAGACCGGTGCCCATCTCTAAATACAAAAACCATGTCTGGGATCCCTCAGCTCTCCCCACCGCCCTCGGCACCTCTCCCCGCTGGTCCCTGTGGTGCCTCTCGCCTCCTGCCTGTGACGGACCCACCAGCTGTGGCTGCACCTCCCTGAGACCTCTGGCTCCGAGAGGTCTCTGCTCTATGTGCCGCATAGGGCTGATAATCAGCCCCGGTACCATCAAGAATATCTCGATAGTATCGGGCCCCGCTCTAGCCTCTCCATGTAACGCTCTCGAGCCACCGTAGGTACTGGGGCTGGTCCCCTGACACCTACTACCAGTGCCCCTATGCTCGTGTCTTTGGTGCATTTGGTGGTACTGTGGCTTTGGTACCTATATACTGTATTCTATGCACAGAAATTGGTGTGGCTGTACTGGGCTTGGTGGTGGTGGTCTTTGGTACTGTGTTGTTGCTGCACTGTACTGAACACCGCACTGTGGTCGTGGTGCTAGTGGTGGTGCTTCACTGTCGTGCTCGTGCTGAGCTGGGCTAGCTGCCCCTGTAAAACACCTATCGTGCTCGTGCTGTGCTTTCTGACTAATCGCCCGTAAGATCTACATTTGACCCCGAGCTGATCTCTCTCTCCTATCACTGTAGCCAAGTCTGGCTGTGCAGGCGGTACTATCCTGGCTGCTCTCTGCCTTGACCCACCACACCTGTATGCTCCCGTGCACCCGGAATCATCTACACCCTCACCGCTGGCCTCTCTACTACCCAACGGATCCAAAGGTGTGGTGTAGGTAGTGGGGCCTCTACATCATCTCTCCTGTCCGAGGAAAGGGAGGTGGCTCATCTGTCGCGCAGCCCCATCTCGCTGCGTGTACCTCTCTCAGGGGTATCCGCTCGTACTCTCTCGGCCTCGTCCTGCTATCCAGAATGTGTCTTTGGATTAGGCGCAAGCGTATGTGGCTCCTCTGCCAGGATGGTGACCTCTGTAGGGTCTCCATACAATGTCTACTGCTGTAAGGCCCTCTAGCAGATGTCTATAGTATGCCACATCCCGACCTGCCATAACTGCTCGTGGCTGGCCCACGACCCCCAACCACCTCTGAAAGCCATATCGGTATATAACCTATGGCCCTGGCTGCTGGGGTAACCCTACTGGCCTGATGCATACGATGTGCTCGTATGCCCAACAATGCAACAAAAATGTAGAACAAATACCAAATCGCCTCCTCCGGCGATAGCCCCATAGCTCCCTGTATAATTGCACCAGATATACTGGTGCCCAGGCGTAACAGGTGTGCTCCTCCACCATCTCCAGCAGCACCCCCATCAATGCTCGTGGGAAGCGGCCTCCCTCTGAGTCCGGGAGGGCGAAGCAGGTGATCCCAACCATCATCAACACAGCCAGTCGTGTCTCGTGTCGATGCGCACGGTACATGTCACCGTACCCGATACTCGCGCTATGGTAGGTCAGTAGCGCGGCTGCATCCCCAAAAACCTACAGTATGCTGTCCATGGCAGTCTCTGAATCTACCTGGAAGACTGCCTCTCCCTCGATAGGTAACCGAAGGATGCGATACACATCCTCCAATGTGACGGTCATCTCCCCAGTCGGGAGATGGAACACATTGGTCGCCGGATCCCATCTCTCGATGAGGGCGACCATCAGGCTGTGATCTCTCTCTATCGCTCTGTACCTCTGGACTCCACCGAGTCCCACCTCACGCATGATGGCCCAATGAGCCGCAGATACATGTGGCCTCATCCGCACCAACAATGGGTCATCCTATCCCGCATCGTCAATCTGGCCGACGTGCTGCAAAACCAACCCACATCCTTAGACCTACTCTTTATTACAACATCTACTTTATCATCTAAATACCTTTTTTTATCCCCCGACCATACCCCGACTCTCTCCCACCCCCTCTAAAGAACCTACCACCCTAAAAACCCAAAACCATCCCACCCAAAACCAACAAAACAAAACCCCAACACAACACACAAACCCCCCCCACACAAACCCTTCTCAAACCCAACCCAACCCTACACCAATCCCTTCTCCACCCACAACCCAACCCAAAAACCCAAAACCTAACCCCACACCAAACCCTTCTCCACCCCCAACCCAACCCAACCCCCACACGAATCCACACCCACCCACAACCGACGCCGGCCGATACATGATCGACGCCGATTACCAACAACCCTCCCTTTCCCTAAAATTGTGACGACCGATGTCGGGCCGCTTAGTGACCGACATCGGCCTTGTCTTCTCCGGAGCCGAACCCGCGCGCCCCCAAAACCCATTTTTACCTATTTCTACCCATCTACCCACCCAAATCCATTAAAAACTTACCCACCTACCCACCTTAGCCTATCTAGCCTATCTACCCTCTCCCTTTTTCAAATCATTTCCATTTTCTCATTATTTCCTAAAAAAGGTTAATTCTACCCAAACCCCCAATTTAGCATAATACAACCAAATCATCAAATTAAAGAGTTTCGAATCTACCCGAACGACGACACGTCATCGTGGTGGGATGGGTGGTAGCGGTCCCATTCTGGTCCAGCCCCTCCGCCTCCTCCTCGCTCGTGCCTCGGCTCCAATCGATCTCTTTGGGTCCCGCCAATCAAGCCTTGCCTCCTCCTTAATCGGGCCCACTATCAACTCTCTCCGCCAATACAATAGCTCCACCTCACTCGATCAAGCCTCTAATCCCAACTCTCCACGTCAGACAAGTCGATTTGGTTTGCAAATAACAAAAGTGACAATGACAAGCCGTATTTTTTTTTTTATAGGTTATTCGCCTTTCACCGAGATATCGGTTTCATTTTTCCCTAAGGAACCAAAGTATCGGTCCCTTAACCAATATCGGTCAGGCAGAATCGACATCGGTTCTCTACCCAACTTTCCCCCAATTTTATTTTTTGCCCCTATTTACCATTTGCCCCTTTTTAACCACATATCGCCTATATCCACCCTTGCTGAACACCATTTGTTTCTCTATTTGGCCCGACCCAAGGCCTCAACCTACCTATTTGGCCCGACCCAAGGCCTCGCCCTACCTATTTGGCCCGACCCAAGGCCTCACCCTAACCTATTTGGCCCGACCCAAGGCCTCGCCTACCTATTTGGCCCGACCCAAGGCCTCGCCCTAACCTATTTGGCCCGACCCAAGGCCTCGCCCTACCTATTTGGCCCGACCTAAGGCCTCGCCCTACCTATTTGGCCCGACCTAAGGCCTCAACCTACCTATTTGGCCTGACCCAAGGCCTTAACCTACCCATTTGGCCCGACCCAAGGCCTCGCCCTAACCTATTTGGCCCGACCCACGGCCTCACCCTACCCATTTGGCCCGACCCAAGGCCTCGCCCCAACAACTTGGCCCGACCAAAGGCCTCACCCTACCCATCCGGCCCGACCCAAGGCCTCGCCCCAACAACTTGGCCCGACCCACGACCGCATCACTTCAATACCATACCCACAATCAACGTTTTATTTTATCCATCCATCATGTACCTTTTGTTCAATCGAGCTCACCTGTTCGTGTTTTAGCATGATTAGGGTCCTTGACTTGATCTGTCGACCAACTTTGCCTAGACCTAGACCGTGACGTTTATCTCAACCAAACCAACCATTTGGTACTGCCGAACATGCCTAAACGTTCCTGTACCTCACCTGTTATATACCCTGGAGCTACTTCCTATGCCTTGGATACCAGGATTATATCACCCTTGTTTGGATAAACTATCGACCTTTGCCTACACATTGCTGGTTTGCTTGTCAAATCATGTACCCTCGTCGTACTATTGCATTTCAACATGCGTCTGCTTCCTTGGACCTACCCCACCACCTTACCATCCTCTCTACAACATGTACCCTTTATCAACCCTATCCCTGATTTCCCGTTCACTCAATCTGCGATAGATTTGAGGGGGATTACCTATATCCTTAACATGAGAAACCACTTCATATTATTGTCCGCGCAGCTTTACAGAACAAGCTACACGACAATAAGGGGCTAATGTAGACACCAAATTTGTGTCTTACGACCCCTTGTGACCCGCATCTCATCTCGCAATCTAACCTCATCACCTAAACCTTACACAATTATTTATTAATTACCTTATAATTGATAAATCCACATCACCTTACCCGCCACCTCACTTTGCCACCTCATCATGACCTAGCCCTAACCCTAAACTAACCTAATTAAGACCTGTGACTTGGTCTAGACTCACATCCATAACTAATGCCTCCTTACTCGCACCCAAAGCTGACCTTCTAGTCACTTGACCAAGCCCGCAACTGATCTCTCGGGAGAAAAGCAGGGAAGGCGGGCTATTTTACTAAAAATAGCCTACTTTTTCCTTACCGATGCCGGTTCCTACTCGACCGCCGTCGGTTACGCAACCGCCATCGGTTCCCTGTAAATGGGCTCCCCAAACCAAAACAACGGATCGGAATTTCATTTTTGGAGATCAGTCGAATGATTTTGAATCAATAGAGAGCATTGCGAGCGAGGAACAGAGTCCAGATCTTCACTTGACAGAGCAGAGACGAGTGAAGAAACCAGAAGTGCTTGCAGTAGAGGATATCAACTTGCATCTTCGCCAAAACCAGTAAGTCATATCTTGCATGTCCTCTGTTATAACATTTCTTCTGCTCTGTGAATTTCAGTCCTCCTAAATCCGTCTCTGAATCTACTACCCAACGTGTCATTGCATCTAACTGTTATCCTTTTGCTTCTAATCATCCCATTTCCTAATATCATCCATAAACCAGCCTTACAAAACACCATAGCTACCAAGAAGATCCTAGAACCTACCGGTATCGGTTATCAGTAACCGGCATCGGTTCCTCTGATCAAAACCAGAAAACCAGCCTTTCCCTACCCGATTCAACGAAACAATTTAATTGATATTTTACAGTCTTTTGTGTTAATTCATATTAATAGGGAACTGACCACCTTCGAAAGGAAGTTTTATATTTCCAGGCCCAAGGTAGTTTCCTCATTTATTGTTTAATCAAAATCTTGTGGTCTTGTGTTCTTATTTGCAGTAGTCCTTCCAAGACAAAAGGAGTTCTCCGCAGTCAACCTGATCTTTCTCTATGCTACGCGCACACCATCTCGACATTCACAGGTATTCCTCCTAACCCTAACCTCATTTGTTTCTAAAAGGAATGAAAGGATAGAAACAACTCTATTCCCGTAGCCAAAACATTCCGAGTGAAACACATTGTAACATAAAACATACACAAAGTTGATAAGATATAATTTAGGATCTGAAATGAATCAAATAATACAAACAAAGGACTAAAACTCATTCACAAAGCTTGCATTTTCATTTCCAATGTGAAAACCATCGCATTACAACCTCAGAGAGGTAGAAAACTTGTTACAATCTTTGGAGAGGTCTCGATTCTTCAACAATCACTTGCTGGAGGTGAAAGAAGAAGTCTTCTATGCGAAAAGTGTTCCACCTTGAAGAAATGATCCAAATATGGCTTTTACATTGCATGGGTCGAGCCCAGGGAGAGAGAAAACGTACAAAACCTAGGAGCCCATTCCTCATTGATGTAAATGCATTAAATCAGCATGGAGGACCTTACAAACCTATACCTGTCATTTTTGACCGAATTGGACGAGAATGCGACCCATTCGGCATTAAATTTAGTCACTTTGAAATGTCACTTGGCCATGGACACGCATCGAGCCATTTCTTAACTTTCTCTCCAGACTAAACCAAAATTCAACATTGACCCAGAATCATGTAGAGAATTTTATAAGCTTTCCAATGATATAAAGAATGTGCAAATCCGAGCTCTGGATCGAAAGATATGGTGATACGAAGATTTAGGGCACCAAACAAGCAAAAATGGGTTTTGAAATTTTTCCCGCACTTCGCACACAGACGACACATGTCGGGTGCTTGATTGGATGAGCAATTCTCTCTCCTTCCCTTACCCGCGGGTTTTCCTTGAAAGTTTGAATTTTTGTAATTTTTGGAAAATTTCCCATTTTTTCCCCACATCCTCGCCACTTGGGACACGTGGCATGATCTCGATTGGAGGACAGGCGCCGGGTCATCCTTTACCTTTTAGTTTTTGGCCAAAACTTTTGCCAAAATCTCTAATTCCTCCCGAGCTCCGCACTCCCCTTCTCCTTAGGACACGTGTCCTCTTTTTATTAGCTCAGCCAACGCTTCAAACGTTACTGTTGAAATTTTGGATGCTTTCCTTGTGACAAGTGGCGTTTCTGATTCATCCGCGGCTGCCGGCATTTTACGCCCCACGCATCCCTTTGGCAGGTTGTCCCGAATTTTTCGGGAAAATTCCTCCGATCCACCCGATTCGGGCTTCCCTGTGCCTTTTTGAGGCGAAGACATGTGGCGTGATTTGATTGGCTCTCGGCTCCTTCGGCTTTCCACGTCCCATGCGTCCCTATGTCCCAACTATCCGGTGCTAAATTTTCTGTTTGGCTGATCCGAGCGGCTCGCGTCCTTCACGTCCTCATGGCCCAGGCGTCCCAACCTTATCTCGCTGTGATTAGCTGATTTTGATCTTACCTTCGGCAGTTCGCGTTTCACGCCCCACGCGTCCCCACGGCCCGGATGTCCCTTTGTTGCATGGACCACCACGGAGGCTTTTCGGTCGGTTCGCACCCGACGTCCCAAGCTGTCCCAAAGCTTTGCCTTGACTAGGACTGGCCAATTTTCATGATTTTTTCTAGTCCAAGCTTGTTTTTGTAACTTTTTCACCCTTTTTAGAACTTGATCCTTTCTTCTTGGGACGGAGAGTTAGAAAAAATGCAGGGGACCTTAGAAACATGATTTTTGCCTTGAATCAATCTATTTTCCTGGGACTTGAATATTCTGATGCATGTTATCAAAATTACCCCTGGGGGTGAATTTTGGATAACAATTTGGTGACTCAGCGGGGTCATCTGCCTGCTAGATGAATGATCAGTAGCCTGAAGCAATCCATTGGGCATGGAGTCATGAGTAGTAACCTGCAAACTGATTTGAACTTTGAAAACTTCCCTCTGAACCGCTTGAATCCCACCGGACATGGAGTTGTTCTCACCAAAATGCCACTGGAATGAACTGTGTAAGAGCAAAACCAGCACCACAAAAACTATGTACAGAACTAAAAATCATACATGCTCCAAATGGAACATGCAGAGTGTGCACAAGCACTTCTTCTACTGAAAGCAAACCTACCTACTCTACTCTAACTGGAGCAAAGGCAAGCTAAACAAACCCTGCAATTGGTTGTGAGAAATAGCTTCCCCTTCTCAAAAGTGGCAGCCATGTAACTAATTTGGAGCTGATCATGGCTAGTTGGATGAATGGAAAATCAACAAGAAGTTGTTCTTCCACCCAAATCATCAAGGTATCGGTGAAGGCAAATCCAATACCTCTTTTAATTGTTACGCATTTGGATTGAAGAGGTATGATAGCTGATCCTTGGGACTTTGTAGCTGACCCTCATGCTCGAAGCAAGCATGACTGGGTGTGACTTCTCCTTTGGCTCCAATGAAGCCAAATACCGATTGGGCAAGGTGATCCATTTGATATGCCCATAGCTCGATTTTCAACTCCAAAAATGGAGTCTTCTTGTAGACCCTCCTGAATGGATGGTGTGGAAGAAATGGTGAAATCCTTCGACCTTTCTCTTCCTCCAATGAAGGACATGAAAGATTAAAATCTTCCAATTTTGGTTCAAAGAGCTACTATAAGATGCAGGATCCCGCAAATGAATGTTCTCCTTCATGACAGCAGACTCAAGTGTTTGGAATGTGGATGATGAAAGAGAGAATGGTGGAAACTCAACCAGCTCTTCTCCATCAAAACAGTCCTCCAAATCGATAGATAAACTGCCTCATGGCTGTCCTACTACAAATGCTCCACTTCCTCCATGGCATCTTCTTGATTTGTAACTTGACCACCATGGTTTCTTTCACCCTCCAACATTGATTTTGAGAGATCAAACTCCTCTTCAGTACTAGAACTTGAGAGAGGTGAAGTAGAAAGAAGAACTGAAGGTTCTCCTGTAGCAGAGCTTGTGCTCAAAGCCCTTGGATATGTAATTTTCTCCTCCATGACAAGATTGTGCTCCTCTTCTTTTGGATCTAGAGCATCTTCTCCTTTCTCTACTACTTGAAGACAATCTTGCTCTTGATTGAACTCTTCCTCCAATATGAAGTTTTCAAGTCAAACTCTTCAATCTGCTACTCTAGAGGACAAGTTGGGACTGCAAGATCTTCTTCTTCTGCTGCAACAAAATCAGTCCTGACCACCATTTGTTCTCCAACTCCCATCTCTTCTGAAGGCTTAACCATCAAGGGGATCTTTGTCATCCCAAATTTGGCAGCCCAAACCCTCAAGTTGTCTGTCATTTCTTTTCTTCTTGGCTCTTCCTCTTGCTGTCCTTGATGACTGATTTTTGCAATTTCTTCTTCCCCACATGGAATTGGGAATGCAAGAGGAGGGATGGGTTGTAACTCAATTGATTTGGAAATTTTTGTGGTGGTAGAGGAGGTGAAACCTCTTGTTTCTTTGGAGGAGGGGGTATTTCTTTTAGCTCTTGTGGAGGGGATGAGTGTTTGGAAGGAAAAAGGAAAGAAGAATTGAGATGAGGTGGAAGACTAGGGGTGGAGAAATGGATTCAACACTTGGGACAGCAAATGGAGAGTTTAAAACTTGACACTGCTGAGATAAAATAGATTGGGAAAGAGGAAAAAGAAAGGCATGAGATGGCATGCTTACCCGTTGACAAGGTTGCTGAATACTCCTCTCATACACCTCTATTTCTTCAATCCACTTTGCAAGCAATGGCAGCGTTTTCATCATGAAGTCAAGCTTCTCCTGAGGGCTGAAGTGTCTTGGAAAAGGGCCTCCCCATGGACAAGGAGTCCTGCAACCAATTCTGAAAGCTCTCATTTGAGTTGTTGCTCTGGACTGCACCATCTCTACCTCCATCTTTTGGATTTTCTCCAATCAGACCAGCATCTTGCATCTGATTGTCTTCATAACCAGCATACTCTTGCTCTTGGAAAGCTCCATAGCCAAAATGATCTTGGCATTGCTGCTCATATGGGTATGCATGCTGATTTGAAAGAGTTGTAATGCGTGTTGGAGGTGGAATATACTGCTACTGTTGTTGGAAATGTGAATCCCATGATGGAAATGAAGTCATGATTGCACAACTTTCATGGAATGGAAAAGAATGAAAGGGATGGAAAGAGGGATGGATGGGAATGGATGAAAAAAAGTGTCTGCAACGCGTCGAAATGGGTTCTTGATCGGATGGAGTCGCCAGATGTGTTTGCAAGTGCCTCCAAAGGCTGAAATCTTCACAAGAACACACCAACCTATAAAAGATGAAGTGGAAGACCTCTAAGGTCTCACCGGGCGTGCAAAAGCTGTTAGAGCAAAATTACAGCACCCCTGGATGCACATCAGGCTTCTAGGTTGATGTTTCAGGCATCCAGTGTGATTGCACAACATGGAAACCTCTCTCCAAGTGTGGGACTTGTTAAACTGAGAGAGGAATCTCCAGATTAGATTTTGGTTCCTCAAAATCCTCTGATTTAGATCTATATTTTCACAACTACAGAGGTTCAGATCCTAATCCTACTCTAAATTACAAGGAGACAGGGATAGAAATGCAAAAATTGAAACTAACTAAAGATGGTGATGCACCAAAAGGAGTGGTGAATATTTTTGTCATGTAAATAGACACAAACCAAAGATTGCAGCATAAAACATACACAGGCTGATAAGATATAATTTAGGATCTGAAATGAAGCAAATAATACAAACAAAGGATTGAAACTCATTCACAAAGCTTACATTATCATTTCCAATGTCAAAACCACTACATTACAACCTCAGAGAGGTAGAAAACTTGTTACAATCTTTGGAGAGGTATGATTCTTCCACAATCACTTGCTGGAGGTGAAAGAAGAAGTCTGCTATGCCAAAAGTGTTCCACCTTGAAGAAATGAGCCAAATATGGCTTTTACATTGCATGGGTTGAGCCCAGGAGAGAGAAAATGTACAAAACGTGGGAGCCCATTCCTCATTGATTGCAAATGCATTGAATTAGCATGGAGGAGCTTACAAACCCATACCCTATCATTTTTGACTGAATTGGAGGAGAATGCGACCCATTCGGCATTAAATTTAGTCACTGAAATGTCACTTCTGGCCGTGGACACGTGTCAGAGCTGTTTCTTAACTTTCTCTCTCCAGACTGAACCAAAATTCAATATTGACCCCATAATCATGTAGATAATTTTATAAGCTTTCCAATGATATAAAGAACATGCAAATTTGAGCTCTGGATCGAAAGATATGGCGATATGAAGATTTAGGGCACAAAATAGGCAAAAATAGGTTTTGAAATTTTTTTCCCGCGCTCCGCCACCTGGATGACACGTGTCGGGTGCTGATTGGATGAGCAATTCTCTCTCCTTCCCTTACCCATAGGTTTTCCTTGAAAGTTTGAATTTTTGTAATTTTTGGAAAATTTCCCATTTTTTCCCCACGTCCCCGCCACTTGGGACACGTGGCATGATCTGATTGGAGGACAGGGGCGCGGGTCATCCTTTACCTTTTAGTTTTTGGCCAAAACTTTTGCCAAATTCTCTAATTCCTCCCTGAGCTCCGCACTCCCCTTCTCCTTAGGACACGTGTCCTCTTTTTATTGGCTCGGGCCAACGCTTCAAACCTTACCTTTTGAAATTTTGGATGCTTTCCCTTGTGACAAGTGGCGTTTCTGATTCGCCCACGGGCCTACCAAAGCATTTTACGTCCCACGCATCCCTTTGGCTAGGTTGTCCCGAATGTCTGGGAAAAATTCCTCCGATCCGCCCGATTCGGGCTTCCCTATCCCTTTTTGAGGTGAAGACACGTGGCGTGATTTGATTGGCTCTCGGCTCCTTCGGCTTTCCACGTCCCACACATCCCTATGTCCCAACTATCCTAGTGCTAAAGTTCTCTGTTTCGGCCGATCCGGGCGGCTCGCGTCCTTCACGTCCTCATGGCCCAGACGTCCCAACCTTATCTCGCACAATTAGTTGATTTTGATCTTACCTTCGGCCGGTTCACCGTTTCGCCCCGCGTGTCCCCATGGCCTGGATGTCCCTTCGCTGCGTGGACCACGGAGGCTTTTCAGCTAGTTCGCGCCCGACGTCCTAATTGTCCCAAAGTCTTGCCTTGACTAGGACTTAGCCAATTTTCATGATTTTTTCTAGTCCAAGCTTGCTTTTTGCAACTTTTTCACCCCTTTTTAGAACTTGCTCCTTTCTTCTTGGACATGAGAGTTCGAAAAAATCTGAGGGGACCCTAGAAACATGATTTTTTGCCTTGAATCAATCTATTTGCACGGGACTTGAATATTCGATGCATGTTATCAAAATTACCTGGGGGGGTGAATTTTGGATAATAATACGTTTCAAATTTATCACACATATTAATTTGAAATTCCTTGCAGTCTACAAGACCCGGGGAATAATTGTGGTTAAACCCATGCGAGTGTTTAAAACTCACCGGTTGAATTTGAGAAATCATGAGATAAGTCAACGCAAGGTCAATGGGACCAATTTAATGAAGAAAGTGTAAATTGGGAAAACCTTGAGGATATGAAAATTGTATTTCCATATCTATTTGAATAGGATTGATTTTGTTTACGATAAAAATGTTATATTTTATCTTTGTAATATAATAAGTATACCAGTTTTGGGCGAGATATTTATTTATCTTGAATAAACAACCATATAATGTTGATTTCTGGAACTTAATGTTGATATGTTTTTGAATAATATGATTTTTTTTTATGCAATCTATTAAAAATGAGATAATCATTGGGAAGATGATTCTTTTAGGAGGGAATCATGTGTAACACCCTCAACAACTGATATATTTCTCTTTGCATTCAAGTGTTAACATGTGATTTTATAGATAAAGATGTGTTCTTTTGACTGTTGAAGATCATGATTGATTGGGATAAATCTTTTATGTTCTTAAAAGTCATTAGACTGAAATTATATGGTTGTCAAAAACACATTTTCGCTTCGGAAAGATGAGTTGTAATCTAGTATTAAGAGTTACAGACTTATTTCTTCTTCTGACTCATCCTTGGATCAATTTCAATGATCCAAGGAATTTTTCAAGTCTTCTTCATAAACTGAATGGTAAAATTGACATTCAGTAGCTTAAGGAACATAAAATACTTGAATTTTGCATGATACTAATTCTTGGCCTTGTTGCAACGTGTTTTTGTTCAGTTGTATGTTTGTGCCCAGGTCTTTGGTGATTGATCTTGGAAATTAAGGACTTGAGAAAAATTCAATTCTCTTCGGAGAAGTTTGGAGTCTTAAAAATATAAGGATTGTCCTAATAGTAACTGAGCTAGGAGAGAACAGCTAAGTTCTAGCTGTGTTTACTTATATTAATATTGTTCTAACTTAAGTCTCTTATTCTATTATGGGATCGGCATCCTAACCTAAGTGCTATGCTAGGAAAATAAGGGAAGAGTTACTAAGGGGGATACTAAGCTATTTTGGCTACTACCTATTACTAAAGGGTTGTGATTTAAACCTAACCTAAGGTGAGAATTCTAATGACTAATGTTCTAAGACCTATGTTGGTAATTTTTGTATTAACCTAAGTTCTATTTGAATCTAACCTAAACTAAAGGGAACCTAAAAGGGTCACATGACATATGGCGATGGTTCCAATGGCATTTAAATGATTTGAAAGGAGGTTTTAAATAAAAATTACTGCCATATTTGGTGGGGGGATAATGGACTTAATGGAGGATTACGTGGAAACTCCACTAACAGATGGAATTATGTTTTTTTGTTGAAATGGTATTTGCCAAATTTAAGTGGCGGTGGCAAGGAAAAGTAAGTAGGAATTTTGGATTAACTGGCATTTATGACATTTATGAGCCTTGGTCTTCATGTGTAAACCATCTTGGAAACATAGGAGGCGGGTTTGTAGGAGGTCATTTTGTTTTTCTTGCATGGCGGATTTTTCTCCGCATGGAGCTAACTAGTTCTTGAACCATCAATGTCACCTTGATTTAAAACTATTTTTGGTTTTTACGATCTATTTTTATTGAAGGAAAGTATATAAAGCTTGGAAGGAAAATATGTTTCATTGTTGATCTTTTGTGGAGGAGAAAAAGAGTTGGAAGCTCAGTTGGAAGTCTCCTTTGAGTTGGTGGAAGCGCTATTAGGCATGATAGGCTCTAACTATTAAAATTCTTTGCATTCTTCTAAATGATTCATTAGAACTCTGCTCTCATGAGATTTTTGTTTCTTGTCTTTCTAGTTATTTTTCTTGTTGGGTTTTATAGATCCTTGTGTGTTTGATTGGAATCCATGACAAAATAGTATTGTTTGGAAACTATCTCTCTCTGTGTGAGTTTTATGACAGCATGCAAGTAAAAATGGTATTGAACTTGTTCTGTATCTCTGCTTTGTAATCTTGATCTTGTATTTGAGGTTATGGAGCTTGATCTAATTGTCATGAAAATATATGGATTGGAATTTAAGGAAAACTTTAGTTCTATTTTATATTGCTTCTGGGTTGCGTTCTTTGGATGCAAACTTGGGTTGGAACTTAGTGTTTTGATTAATCCATTGTAGTAGCTTCATTTGAATGGAACCATTATTTTGGAAACTTATGTGTTACTGAACTATTTCATGGATTTTGTATTTACCACTGTATTCACATTAATTTATTTGTGAAGTCTGAATGCTTGTGTGTGAAGCTCGG
>CM031242.1:759125041-759328407 GCA_018340775.1 Taxus wallichiana var. yunnanensis | reverse complement strand
TGCTAGGCATTAAATGGAGTAAAATGATTATATATTGGCTTGCAAAAAAAGGCCTCATACCGCCCTAGGTGCTGCAAAGAGAATGATGACCATGCCTCTTAATTGCAATTCTAACCACCAAATAAACACATCACATGAACCCTTTCCGCTCCACGTGCCGTGGAAAACTCCTGCAGCACTAACATTCCTATATAAAATCTATAATTTATTGATTTTTCTATGTTTGGGATTGGGAACCATGATTCCAACTGGTACCAATTTTGTGTGATTTTGCTTAGAAATGCAAAAGTTATGGCCTTCTGAGCGCTTGGTAGCTATTTTGGGTCTGAAGCAGTGTCATTATTCGATTGTGAATGAGCATTAACTAACGTAGCTTCAAGCGAATATGTTTCTTTTATTTAAATATATCTACCCTTGTTAAAAATAATAAATCCAATTTTTGTGGCATAGAGGACGATTGTGCTCGTTTCAGTAAAGTCCAATTTTGTCAAAATCGAGCTCGAGTCAAAAGTTATGGTCGCTTGAAGTTTCAGGGTCAAACATTGACTTTTCTTCGCTTCTCGCCATTCATGGCCAGATCCCCACGTGACCGCGTGGTACCTTTCCCGGGCTGTCCCAGATGAATCCTCCCACATCATCCGATTCGGCTTCCTGTCTCACGCATCTCACGCGGCCCCTCGCATACTTTGTCCATCCTGTCCTGACAAATATCTCTCTAACTACTTAAAATGGACTCGTCTTTCGGAAAATTTGGCATTGATTTGCAAGGCCCCATCAGTACTTTTGTTCCTGGCTATCCCAAACCACATGAAACAAAATACTTGGATGATTTTTCTTGCTTTTAGCTATTTTGATTTTTCGTGATCCTCTTCATACGCCCCGACGTCCCAACTGCTCCAGTATCGTGCGGACCGCCTGGGACAAAATGTCCTACTTTAGCCAATTTTTCTTTGTATTTCACCTCCAAACTTGGTACGACGAACCTCAAGACGGTGACCTGACATTGGTATGACCTGAACCCTTCAAAACTCCGAAATGCTTCAAAACAGTCATGTAACCTTATTTTTGCATATTTCTCCATTTTCTCTAACTCATTGGGATTTCTTCTCGACGGGAGAGTTGTGAGAGAAGTTTCGAGGGGCCTCAAAAACATGATTTTGGGCTCTAAATCAATCTACTCTTGCTGACCTAAGAGATTTGATGCATGTTATCAAAATTACTCGAGGGATGAATTTTGATAACAAATCCTCTAGTTATGCATTTTATCGTGCTCATTTCAGAGCTCCTCCTTTTATTCATTCTCTGCCTACCACCAGTGACATAGTCCTGCGTTGAAGATATTTAAATCCAGCCAAGGCTCTTCCAACTCTCTTTCATATTAGGGGTTTACATTACAAAGGTTATTATATAACCATAGATATAGTAGAACAACCTCCTTATAAGTAGTGAACTAATAACCCAGGATGGTCATGGGTAATAACAAATTATAACCCGTTTAAATGAGTATACATGTATAACCTACTAACCATACATGTTAATATTTACTCATAGTACTGTAGTAATGCTTACTCAATGTAAGTACTAATTTTCCTAACACTATAAAGTAAACATCACAACAACAAAAAGAAACATCGTCTCACACACAACATCGACACACTGATAAGTAGGTACATCATGATGCCTATGGGCATGCATTTTCCACCCTAGGTTCATTTTCATCACTTTTTGCACTTTATCCTCCCCTAAAGATCCATGCTTCACATTTTTTATCACTCCATGCCTTTGTCTAGTCCCTCATCATGTCTCCTACATTGATCTATAAGTGATCATTATCGTGTACTCATCTCTATCTACTCTATATGTTATCGAGATTTCTTCACACCAACATAGAAAGTGGGGAAAATGTAGACACAAAATAATGCACTTTGGAGTAATTATCTAGTCCCGATTACATAACATTATTCATATGATTCCTAAGCAAGAATAATACTAATTAACTCATGTCTTTGGCCACCTTTCTTTGATTTATGTTTCTACTTTCAGCCTTACATCCCTTCTCTCATTTAGTTCTTCAACATTTTTCATCCTAGCAGACACCAACACCTTGTGACTAGGACACTAGCTCTAGGGAACCCCGCCTAATATGGGCATCATTGTCCTCTTTCAGTACTTTACTCACACTTTTTGGGTCCTTTCTAGCCATTTGAGCATCGTATATTTTTAGTACTGGCCTTTCAAGGTTAATTATGTAAATTAAAGGAAGGGAATATATAAATATAAATTTATGTGATCATAATAAGGGACCAAACATTAAGCATTAACTATCGCCACCTTAGGTCTGCATTCGTAAAGGCATATAAGAGCTCCATTGCATCCATATCCCTCTACACAAGGGACACAATGGTTGAGATTCATCCGCATACACTATACATGAGGGAAGTTAATTTTATTCCATGCACACATTTACTACATTTCTTTACATTTAGCTACTTTTTTGCTATCCAAGTGTGACTAGCACAAGAGAAACCTAGGGCACAATCCCACTCACACACACAAAACTACATTGGAGTCCAAATGTAGCAAATGCTCAAATTGTAAGTCTGCCCTTGTGGTGGGTGAGAAAAATCCAAGCCCTCATTTTTCATCTTTATTTTTTTAGGATTTGATGTATATTTGAGGGTTTTATAGGTTCACTCTTTGTTGTAGGTTTATTGCGACCTTGGTGATCTTTGTGTGAATTCGTATTGATAAAAGGATATCATCAACAAAACATCTTGTGACCCCGATAATTCACGTTTTGAGCATTTCCACAAACCCAGAACCAGGAATCAATACATGAGAACCCCTATCCCTCTCTCAGTGCCCCTATTAGGCCTGCTCCTCCATTTCTATAATTTTCAAGCTCCAAATAAGCAGTGAAGGTCAGGTGTCAGCCTTTCTTTAGTTTCTAGTCTTGTACACCTCCTGAAACACTTCCAATCAGCGGGTATCTTACCCTTCTTTGCACATTAGGGTTTCATTTATTTATTACTTATATTTATTTGGTATATTTTTGTATTTCATTATTGCATTTATTTACTACTACTATAGAATCCGATTAGGCTTGTGTATTTACATTTTAGCTTAATCACCCCTCTCAACTTCAAACAACCATAACTTTCTCCCTGTAACTCCAAATTTCACAAAATTGATTTTGAAAGGTCTGCCATGTAATACACTAAAGAAACTAGAAATATTAAATTTGGTGAGATTAAGTGGGTTAAAAAGAGGAAAACCTATCCCATCATTAAATATGTAGTTCCATGTAGCTCAACTACCAAATTTGATGAAGTATGGTGCCCATTCCTTCTCCTATAAGAAAATTATCATGGGGAAATGGTCTTGGTAGGGTGCCCATGCCTATTTTTAGACATTCAATGCATGTTATTGGTGGTTGAATGTGGAAATATGATTTTTCATCTTCTCCTCTTTCTTTCCCATCTTCTAGATATTGTAAATGATACCCATTTGTAAAGGTTTGGTACTCTTTGAATACAAGGGAATTATTTCAAAGTGTTGCACAAATTTTCTTGAGTTATAAGCCTCATATATTTTGATTTTTTAATGTGTTTATGCCTTCTTCTCCATTGTAATTATCTCGTGCATCTTCTTAAGGCAATAAAATTCATGTTTTGTGGTTATCTTCTCGCCCCTAGCTGGTGTTTTATTGCATTTTCTCACCTCTTTATTTACTGTAGGTATGTTGTGTGTGTTTCTCCTCTTACAAGGTTTATTTTTGTTGTGCTCCATGGAAATGAGAGAATGGATGTTGTTTTTAGACTATGGCACTCAAGTCTACCCTCTTCTCCTCTTTTACTCCCATTTCCACTCATCTGAGAGTGTCTTTACCCCTCTTCTTGGTGTTATCACCTTTGTTAGCTTAGGATTTATCTTTTTATGCATCTTTCTCTTCTTCTCTGGTCTCTTGTATTGTTAGAATAGGATTATATAGTTTCATTTCTAGTTATAGGAGTAGTTTATCATTAGGAATAGGTAGATGAACTATCCTTCTTTGAGGTATGTCTCACATCAGTACATCCCACAAATTGGAGATAGTCCCATGTTTCTCAAAATCTTCAAGTTATCTATGACTGTGTGATTGGTGAAATTTTGAGTTACAAAAATTGTTAAGTTGTTTTGTTTTATTTATTTTTATTAATTTAAGTTTGTTTTATGGTTTGTAGTGGTTACAAAGTAAAGGAAATGAAGAAATGTAAGTAGGTATAAAAGATAAAATTTATCATATGGTATTACTAAGGGGTGTCCTAGAGTGTGTACACACCCCATGGGAATTAGAGTGCCCTAATTTTTGTGTCTACAATTGCCCTTTTTGTCAAGAATTTTTGTGATGAACAAGTTACTCAACAAAAAAATGAGGATAATTGAATTTATGATGGATAATATGCTGAGATAGGTGATCCCTCTCAAACTTGGGGTCATTGCAAGTTAGTGTGATGGTCATTGGTTTGAATGAATGGATAGATAAATAAAAACACAAGTGTATAGTATTTTGGGATTGCATTGGTAGATAGATGTGTTTCCATTTGATATGCCACAAGACCGGGCATGCAATATATTTCCCACAAAGGTGGGCTTACGTGACCAAAAATTTAAGTGATATGGGAATCAATGGGTTCTCAACTTTATAGATTTTTGAATTATAGGAAAGCGATGGGAAAATTTTCCCTATAGGCTATGGAATATGTAGTAGCTTTGGGAGACATAGGATTGGGATGATATATATTACGACAAAGGTTGGCTTACCATATCCGAGAAGTTTAGTGATAGGGTAATTAATGGGTTCTCAACCTATATAGATGTATGAATTTTGTTGACATCCATGGAAAAGAATTCCCAAGAGGCTATGAAATCTATGGTGAATTGATAACGTAGTTTTTCATCACGGTACCACCTCTTCCGTCTTATGTTTACCCATTAGATACAATGATTAATATTATTCCCCCATTCCACCCTCTACACCAAGTATTACTTTTGATGAATTTGATATAAATGTTACTCTTGTCTCAAATATTTTGTATATTTTGCATCTATCAATTGAGTACCCATACATAGTGTTTTGGTTGATCCACATAGTAAGTATAATCTATGTACTCTCAATCTACTTCACTCTCTCACTATTCCAAATAGTACATCTCACATGATTCTAACTCTTCCTATGGAAATATTATTCTACCTATCACTATAAGAACTATAACTACATAAGTCCCATTTCTAGTGCATCCACACTTAACTTAGGTGACATGCATTTATTTCTCTCTTGGTTACGTGATCCAAAGGTGGTTCCTTATATTCTTACATACTAATGTGTCAAGTATATTCATGAACAACAAGTTGTCATAATTGCAAGCATCCCTTTGGAGGATCCTCTTCCTATGTTTCCTCATCATACTTCTATAGTTCCCCTTATACTTCTAGGTCCCCTGAATATGTCTTCTTCTTCACATGCCATATCTAGTGGCTCTTTCCTCTTAATCATCTAGATATGATTTCTACTGCACATTTTATCTCTAATGGCTCTTTCCTCAACATCTAAATAGGCCTTCTAGTGCACATATTATATATTGTGGCCCTAACTCTTATAATCCCCTATTAGGTGTACCCAATCACATATTAATTCACATGGATCTAGGCCACCTAGTTATCCCTCTCAAGACTTCAATGACTTATATTATATCTTTGTACCACTCACACATGAGCATATTTCTTGGAAAAATTACAAACTGAATATACCATTTCTTCTCGGATCTTATTTACCTCCTCATGAGGATCTCATTGAGTAAAGACTTATACTACCCTCTCTATGTACATAGCTAAGTTCAAAATACAAAATATTCACATATTTGCAAAAATAAAAACAAAGACATTGCACATAGCTTGAGGTGTTAGCACTTTACATTACATATGTTGTTTGTCACAAAACACCTAAAGACTTTAGAAAATGCATGGGGATGAAATACACATCACATTGTCCCTAGAAAAATTAAAAATGGGAACCATAAGATATTTTGATCCCTAAAACATCTAGTAAAGTGAGGGGACTACAAATACAACCTATCTCTGAGTATACACATAAACAAAAATCTATACACAAGATATACAAGATTATGAAAGTAAAATCACAATAATATGTAATTAAAATGTTTTTTTAATGTTAACTCTTGACCGATCAAAGATACAAATGGTTAGTAGTATTAGAACTTACTTTAGGTATTATATAAGAATGAATACATGTAACCCAACAAAAATGATGTTAAGAAAGTGAAAATGACGTTTTTGTGGGAAATGACGCATTGATCATGTTGGTAAAATAATTTTTTGTAGTTCAGATTATTGGTTTTCACCAATATTCATGGGGCTAAGCCCCTCCTTAGGTATGGGGAGGCTCGAATTATTAAATGTAAACTAACTAGAATTGTGGGGTGGCCATTAGGTTGGGGATCACATAGGAATACTGCACTAAACCTCGTGGCAAAGTGATTTTACAATATACAAGGGAGGAATTTGTTTGGGAGAGAGGTAAAGGAGTAGGAGAAATAAGGAGAGAAGGTTAATGTTGTGAGTATACTTATAGAATTCACATGTATTAACTAGAGTAGGTACACGCTCAATTAGAAGGACAAAAATGGAAGAAATCAACAAGATTAATAAACTAGAGACAAAAAGTTCTAAATATCCATTAATCAAAGGCACAAGATCACAATGCTTGTAAAGTTGGAAAGTAGAGGGGATATAGGAACATAGAAAAATGAAATAGAATAAATGTAGCTTTATTTCTTGTAGTAGTAGTGATACAAATCCAAACCACTTACAAAAATCTACAAAGGCTAACCCTTTGAATGGAGAAGGCATTCCCATTTATTTTTACAATACAACTCTTCATCTTCCCTTCACATGAACTTTCACTTTTTTATCATTTTTGACCTGCAATCTCTTAAAATTGAGTTAATACATGAAATTTTGGCACAAATACAATATTGCATTCCAAAACCTGAGTTTATGACCCTTCATAATCCTCTTATTGGAAAAAATGTGGGATTTATTGTGAAAATCAGCCAAACAGTTGGTCTAGGTAGACTAGCGGAGAACTAGAAGAATAGTAGAATGTTCCTTTTGGGCCTTCAAAAGACAAATTAAGATTTTTATTGTTGTTGGTGAGAAACTTTTTAGGTGGATAAATTTGTGAACTTCTTGCCAACACTCTGGGAATCTAAGTCCCGTTACTTGAACGGTGCACCTCTATGTTTATATGCACATGTGAAAATTGTATTTTGTGGTTGGATATCAGTGGGATCCAACAAGGCACTCCATTGAACTTATGGAAAAGATAGCAATCACTTACTAGAGAGGAATTTACTTAGAGAGAGGGAAATAGAGTGAGAAAAAGGGGGAGGGATTAATGTTGTAGGTAGGAAATCAGAGTTATACAACCATTAATCATAAAATTCCAACACATAATTTTTGAAGAGACAATTATGCAAACAAAAACAAGACCAGTTAATACTTATGAGCACAAAGTATAAATAAATCCCCTAGTCTAAAAAGGATAGAAACTCCTTCTTTTATTGACGCTTAAGAAAAATTTTACATGACAAAGTGGGAGGAATGTAGGTGTTTCACCTTTTCTTAGATTGTTCCTTTAAATGGTTTGATTTAAACAGATAGGGTAATCTAAGCGTAGGAGGAATACCTATTCAAATTTCAGATTGATGGGTTATTGTGTGCAAATGACTTCTAAATCCACAACTAACCATGAGAGCTTCTTTTGCTAAGAGGAACTACCGTAATCGAAAACAAGACCACTAGAAAGCATTAAACAATATGGCAAAGGAACTCGCCTGAAGATGAGCTAGATCCAGAAGTATGGCACTTCCTAGATGGCTTTCAGTCCACTATTTTAAAAAAATTAATGCTAAAAACAAAGTAAATCCTATTGTTATTTTAAAATGATTTAGGTATCTCACTTAAAACACAATAAGAAATAGATCTAATCTAACAGGCTAGGCTAGAATAGAATCCATAGGTCAAAGGGTTGGTTATGAGTTCTGCAGGTCTGATGAAGGTGTTGGGTAGGTCACAGGTGAGTGAGGGTAAGGTAAAATGGGGTGATGGACAGACTCGCTTAAGGCTATGTGGGAAAACACAGAGACCAGCTATCGGTGGTGACCGACCGCGGTTAGGTATAATCTTGGTGCCAGTTACTATGAGATCTGGGAATGTCATAGAACGGGTTTTTGGTCCCCTTTGTGATTGCACAAAGGATTTAGTTGGTTGGGAGGAGGTATTAGGTGACAAGGGTAGGTTTTTATGAGGTTTTGATGGGTCTATGAAGGTACAACACATTGGAGATGGTCAATAAGGAGCAAGATGGACAATAAGTGGTAAAACAATGATGAAATGAATTAACCAGGGAAGTATGATATTATACTTACTTGGATGTCATTTCTGGAAGTCTGTGTGTGAAGGATGGAGGTGTTGATGATGATTTTTAGAGGCTGCAAGTGATCACCAACTAGAGAAAAGCTTCTACATGGGCTGCATGCACACTCCTCTTTTGCTTGGGTAGATCCAAATGTGGCTGGGATGGCTATGCAAGAGAAGATGTTCAATCTCCTTCTTTGGATGTGAGTTCTTACTGGAATTGGCTCTCTGAAGATGCATTATCTTTTTGAGATCTCGCTCTTGCTCACAACTTTCTTGCTCCCAATTTTTCCAACCTTGAGAATAAGGTAGTTTAGGAGTTAAAAAGGGGTAACCGATGGCGGTCTCAGGCTTAACCGGTGGTGGTTAGGGGTAACCGACGTCAGTCAAGGTGAGATTTTCTAGGTTTGCCAAACTTAGGGGAGATCCTCCTGATTTCCTTGGATCTCATATTGTTATCTAGTGGAATATACTAGGAGCTTCTGTGAACATGCAGGAATGTGGTTAGAGGGAGTGTAGGCATTGATTTTTAGGGTTTGGGTAAGTCTTAGTTAGTTATGGTAACTTGCTAAGAATAGGTCTTAAGGTGAGTTAGCTTGATGAGGTGTCTAAGTGAACTATATGTGTAGATATTATTTAAATAATAAATATAGTGAGGGTAAAGCATTAATTTAATTAAATTAATACTAGTGTGGTGAAGGGGGCCATGGCTAGGTGAAAGTGATGAAGGGTACTTATTGGTCAAGGTACGGAAAGGGAGTGTGACCTAATTTTAGTGTCTACATTTTGCCCCTTTTTATTGCGTAGCTTGTATTGGTAAGTGATGCTAACAAAAATAAGATGTGGTTGCCCCATGTGAGGGTGAAGGTGATCCCCTCAAACCAGGAACTGACAAAGTAGCCGGCTGAAGTAGTGAGTGGTTTGATAAAAGGTAAATGTAAGGAAAAGGTAAATGGGTGTAGGAGAAGAGGGTGAAAGTTCTACTTGAGTGATCTAGGTAATGGGTCGGGTCAAAGGTACCATCACCAAATGCACGCAAATGTATAAATTTTAGCACACTACTAAAGTTCAAGAGTAGGAAAACTCTACATCGTCTAAGGTTGATAGGTTTATCCAAACAAGGGTGAAGTGAATTTGGTATCCAAGGTATAGGATAAGGTTAAGAAACACAACGTAGGTTAGGTGCAGGAATGTTTAGGTATGTTTCGTACACCAAAGGTAGGGTCAGGATAAACAATCACGGCAATAGGCTAGGTAAGGTCATTAGGTCAACAACACAGGTAACAGTGCCACAAGGTATAGTGAACACATGAGGTCAAAGGTCACTAGCGATGGTCCAGGTCCAAATATCGAGATCATGGCATGGGTAAGGCCAAGGTAGGGGTAAAATAATAAAGCATCAACAACAGACGCGTGGAGGTTGAAGAGGGTGGAGGGCTAGAGGTGAAGGTAAAATGGTTCAAGTAGGTGTAGGGATGGCAAAAGAAAAGGGAGGTAAGGAAAATGAGGTAAAATGAGGGGGTAATGATTACGTTAGGAGTAATCGACATCGGTCATAATGAACCGATGATGGTGTAGGCAACCGACGGTGGTAGTTTAGGGTAATAGACCAAAGAAATGTTAAGAGTAATCGATGTTGGTGAGTCTAGTAGGGTATTAAAATTGGATAACCCATGTTTGAAAATTCATTTGTGTATGTGGAAAAGCAGAAAAGGACAAGAAGAGAGAAAAGAGGAAAAGGATAAGAAAGTGAAGCAGAGGAGCTTGGTTGGTGAGCCATATAGGCAAGAGTGGGTGATTGAGAGGTGGGGTGCTTAGAGTGGGAGGCACGATTCGTGTGGCTGAGGATTAGTTGTGCATTGGGGATGGTAGAGGATGGAGAGGGGTCGGGTGGTCCACCCATACAGAGGCCGGATATACCACCACGACGTCTGTAGAAGGATGAGGTAAGTTCTACACCATTGCTTAATGATTTGATTAATTAAGTAGGGTAAAATATGGGTTGTAAGAAAAATGTGGGGGGAAGATTTGAATTTAGGATTGGGAGATAAATTAGATATAATTGGGGTGGGGGAGGTTGGAATGTAGGTCAATAAGAGTGGGAAGGGAAGTAGGGAAGGTGTAAGGAAGTTTGGTTATGTGGTTGGGTTGATTTGGTCAAAATGAAAAAAATATAGTCGGGGTTTCAGCGTTGTTTTCTATCACAATCATCGAAAGCAGTCCCTATAGGCCGATGTCGGTCATGTAGAAGTGGGATCGGTCATGACACAGGTGACCGATAGTGGTTAAAGGCCACCAGTGATAGTTATGGGTAACCGGAGTCGGTGTGAAAATAAGGAAATGGGGCCAGAAATAGGCAAAAAATGGGTTAGCAAGAGAAACGGATGGTCAATAGGGACGGGTTGTGGTTGGTTTGGTTAAGGATTAGGGTAGAGGGTGTCAGGAAGGATAGGTGGTTGGGGGTGAACACAAGGTAATTTGGAACAGGCATACTAATATATAGTGTTGGTTGGATGTAGGCCCGGGATGAGCTGCGGATGAGGGATTGGGAGCCACTTATATTGCTAGAGCTACATGGATAGGTGACTTTCGAGGAGTGGAGCCACATTGATGATGTCAGCTTGATTGGGATCCACCATTATGGGTGGGTTGTGAGAGAGTAGAGTCTGATGGTCACACTCATCGAGAGATGGGATTTGGTGACTAACACCTTCCACTTGCCGACAGGGGAGATGACCATCACCCTGGAGGATATATATAGGATATTGAGACTACCGATTACTAGAGACCAGGTGTACTCAGTGACATCTAAGGTCACAGTGGGGTGTATAGATGAGGTATTTGGAGAGAGAGAAGGTGAGTTGCATTACCAGTTCATCATCGAGTTACGAGAGAGGTATATGTTACCCATCATGAGGAGATGTGGTTGATAGTGTTGATGATGGAGGTAATCGGATGCTACGCATTCTAGATTCAAAGGGTGGGAGATTCCCATGGTCACTAATGGGTGTCCTTTGGGACATGATGATTGAGCATACCAGTTTTTCTTGGGCACCAACTCTGTTTGTGTTGTTATACAGAGAGTTATGGGCCTATGGGCAATTACAGAGATATAGTCTGTGTTGCACTTTCCTTTTGCACTGTTGGACTTATGAGCACATTACGTGTGTGCAACTGACAGGCTTACCCTGGGTAGATGCATTTGAGTCGGGATTCATCCGAGTTGGTTATAGGCGATGGGTGCTGGAGGGTAGTGTATAGAGAGCCTAGGCTACATACGATGTAGCATATTATAGACAGAGACTGGAGAGCCTGTCCAGTGTGGATATAGTCTGGAGACCCTATGTGACCTATCCCTCTTACAAAGGGATGTATACAGAGTTGGAGGGACTACAGCTATAGAGGTGGATAGAGGGACACCATGTTGGGGAGCATGAGATGATACCTGTCAACCGAGTGAGGTGATAGTTTGGTTTAGTGCAGGATGTGCCCCCGCCCTTCCCACGGTATAGGAGAGATGAGGTGGAGAGACCCTTGTCTCCACCCCATCCAGCAGAGTTGACAGGGGAGGAGGAGGAGCCTATGGACCATAGCACAAATGATGTAGGGGTGACAGTAGCATATAGCCAGTGGTGGGCCGTACAAAGGCAGGGTTAGGTAGGGACAGCTAGGGGGTAGGGGCCACGAGTGCACGAGGTTGAAAGGCCGGAGAGTCAGAATACTGTGTGGAGAGGCGAGAGCCTCAGGCACAGGAGGAGGAGCTCGAGCTATAGATACTAGTAGATGGTGTGATGAGACCACTACAGACAGTCTCTAGTGAGCAGACACAGTCGTGCACGTATAGTGCCGAGAGTGTAGGTGGTCATGAGCCCAAAGGAGAGAACAGAGGACATCGAGCAATGCACAGGGTCAACATCATATGTTGGTCCATCTAGTGGTAGATGAGGGACAGTATGTCACCTATTTTTGTATTTTTGTATTTTGGATGTATACTAGCCTATGAGCCGAAGAGATATTGTATATATTTTTGTTCATGATACCGGCCTGTGAGCCGAAGACATTTTTGTATTGGATACCAGCCTGCGAGCCGATGATGATTTTTTGTAGTATATCAGCCTGCGTGCCGACATTTTTGAGATGATAGCCATGAGGAGATAGACATGTTTATTGAGATACACATTTATGTGATACGGGTGTACATTGTATTGATACACACATGTATATATGAGGAGATAGATGATATTCAGGTGATGTTGTTATGATGTGTATGAGTTTTACTTTACTTGTGATATGGATGGAAAATATATGAGCTATGCATGGATCAAGTCAAAGTTGTTTTAGGCATGGATCAAGTCAGGTTGGTTTAGGCATGGATCAAGTCAGGTTAGTTTAGGCATGGATCGAGTCATGTTAGTTCGGGCATGGATCAAGTCAGTCGATTTAGGCATGGATCGAGTTAGGTCGTTTTAGGTAGGGATTGAGTCGAGGTTGGTTTAGGCATGGATTGAGTCAGGTTGGTGTTAGGCATGGATCGAGTCAGGTCAGTGTTAGGCATGGATGTTTATTTCGGTATTTTGATAACAAAGGGCAATGTAAATGTATGAGATGGTGTAAAATGTGGAAAATGTTAGTTATGTTATGAAAATGTGAAATAAGATAAGTGGTAAAGGGTATGTGGTATATGGATTAGATGTTGAGGTGTTTGATAGGAACAGGAAATCAGGTAAAGGTGGGGAAAATGGTTAGGGTAAAGAGTGGTTGAGCTAACCTTCCAGGGCCCCATGCCCTAAAAGTGTTGCCTACATAGTCCTGGTGAAAAGGGACCTCAGACCGATGTAGTTCTCCCATAAGCTAGGGAAGAAAGATGAAAATGAGTTAGTAGGTTTTTAGGCATGTAGTGGGTTTTAGGTTTAATGAGTGTGGGTAGATTATAGGTAAAATGATGCAGGTGAAGGTGATTATGGTGAAAGGGGAGTGCTACCCCCAAAGGTAAGTGACGAGGACCAAGTCTTATATAAGGTAATCAGAACGTAAACAAAGACAGTTTAAAAGATAAGAGGGGGCCATAGAGCCACCTGATTGGGTAGGAACCTACCGAGTAGATCATACCTTGGAGGAGGTGATAAACACAAGACCCAAAAGACACCACATGATTAATGGTTCTACGATGAAGGTAGTCACAGGATCACCAAATGTCCCTTGAGGCAACTGAGGAAATGAGGGTAGAAATGGTAAGTGGGAAAAGGTAGTTAATTTGATATGTTTGAGTGACAGGGATTTTGGGCAAGAGGTCCTAGGGCACAATGGGCAAGTCCATGACTAAAAAGTTTTGTTTCTTGTGATAGACTGATCGATGTGGGAAGTCTATATGGGATAAATAATATGGTACTCCTTGAGGTCTTCGTGAAGCTGATCGATGTGGGAAGCTTCATTTTCTCTAGTTTTTTTTTTTTGAGATTTTATAGCTGTCCTTCGAGGGAGCAGTCTATTTATAGTAGTAATTTGGTCGAGAGGAAGATGTCCTTTTGAGGGAGTCATCTTTTATTAGAATTTTGACTCAAGGAGTTTGGTCCCATTGGAGGTCTTTGAAATCATGGACAAGACCAAGGTGAAGGATAGGAATCTTGTTCAAAAGGAAAGGTGGAACGACCATGGGATCTCATCTAAAGATAGACAAAAAGTATCCATGAGAATCATGTTATGTGCAGTGTCGTGGTGCACGTATTCAAGAGTAGATAACAAGTGATGATACTCACATGATTCTTGTTTAATCGTTAGGGAGGTGTATGAAGTGGATAGCGCTCAAGGGGTGAGCCTATAAAGAGACACAGGGTGAGGTAGGACAACAAGTCAACAATAGAATGGTTGAAGATGTAATGTGTTGAGGGGCTCAGTTCAGTTTACCCTCAAGTGAGGACAAACGATAGGCACCTGATCCATAGGTATGAGTTACGATGTAGGGTCCAAGCCAATTAGGAGCAAATTTTCCCGTTTTCTTTTCTCCACTTTGGTTACGTGTTGATTTTATTTCAAAACAAGGTCACCCACTTGAAAGGTTCGTTCATGAACACGTTTTCATAGGCACGCTTGATGCGTTTTTGATAGACTTGGAGGTGATCTAGAGCATTAAGATGATGTTCATCTAATAACTCCAGTTGTGCCAAGCGGTCCTGATAAAAGTCATCATCAGTAAGCATGTCATGGAGAGAAATGTGGAGTGAGGGGATCTAGACTTCGAGAGGCAAAACAACCTCTATACCATAGACCAGTGAAAAGGGTGTAGCCGCAGTGGTAGTGCGAATACTAGTACGGTATGCCCATAGAGCAAAAGGAATGTGCATATGCCAATCCTTCCCAGTATCGTCAACCACTTTCATGAGAATTTTATTAAGGGTTTTGTTAGTGGATTCAGCTTGGCTGTTGGTTTGTGGGTAATAAGGTGAGGAGAAACTAAGTTGAATGCCGAAGGCATCACAAAGTTTTTGCAGTTTTTTGTTTTTGAATTGTTTTCCATTGTCAGTGATGAGGCGATGAGGGACACCAAAGCAACAAATTATGTGATGGTTAGTGAACTCACATATTTTCTTAGCTTTCATGGAGATAAGTGGTATGGATTCCACCCATTTGGTGTAATATTCGGTAGCAGTTATAATCCATTGATGACGTTGGGAAGAATGAGGATTGATTTCTCCAAGAAGATCCAAACCCCATTGAGAGAAAGGCCAAAGGTCACGAGTGACTTGTAAGGTGTGATTTGGGTGTATGATGAAGGTTGGAATGTTGTTGACATTTCACACAATTTTTGACATAGTCACAACAATCATGGTTAAGGGTTGACCAATAATAGCCAAGGTGAAGAATATGCTTAGCAATAGCAAGACCACTAAAGTGGCCTCCACATATGCCATCATGAACTTCTTTAATGGTGTAAGGGATTTTAGAGCTAGTGAGGCATCGTAAGAGAATACCGTCAAAGCTATGTTTATAGAGAAGGCCACCCATGACGACATAATGAGAGGCCTTTTTGAGAAAGGCGCATAGTCCATTACATGTGAGATCAGGAGGCAACATAGAAAGGGAAAGGTAGTCCAAAAGCTACTTATAACAAATATCAGTTGTGTTCAGTGAGGTAGTGTGGACGAGGTTAATACAACAAGATTTATAAGAAGGTCTTGGTATGTGTTTTACAGTAACAAAGATGTCGAATCATCGGGAGAAGTGGGTATTTGAGAAGCGAAGCGAGGCCATGGTATCCGTGAATTTATTGGTGGATCACAGAATAGTTTGAATTTTATAGTGGTCAAATATAGTCAACATGATGTCGACGTAATGCTTGTATTCTTGAATTATTTCATTATGACACCGATAAGCACCATTGACTTGGTTTACTACCAGTTGAGAATCAAGAAAGATATTAATGGACTTAACATCTAAGGCATAGGCAGTCATGAGACCCAATACAAGCGCTTCGTATTCGGTGACATTGTTGGTGCATTCAAAGTTGAGTTTAAATGATAAGGGCATGGGTTCACCATCAAGAGGAATGAGGATAATGCCTGCACCACCCCCATGCTAACATTTGGAACCATCAAAGAATAAGGTCATTTGGTAAGGGTTATCATCCAAAGAGAGGTTAGCAATGGATTCGTTGGGGAAGTCAAAATTAGAGGGTTGGTCCCGGACAATAGGTGCGTCAGCCAGTTGGTCAGTGATAGCCTAGCCTTTAATGGACTTTTGGTGGATGAATTCAAGGTCAAGATCAGCTAAAAGCATAAGCCATCATGCGGTACACTGATTTTGATAAGGTTTAGCGTACATGATGTGTAAAGGGTTAGTGTTGGTCATGACATAGGTTTTATGGTTGAGTAGGTAATGATAGAGTTTGGTGGCAATGAAAACTAAGGCTAAGAAAAGTTTTTCAGGGTGAGTGTATCAGGTTTCGTAGTCTAGAAGGGTACAACTTATATAATAAACTGCCTGCTCCCTATGTTGTTCATCACAATGAGTGAGCATGACTCCCAAAGAGTGATTAGTAGCTGATATGTATAGGTAAAAAGGTTGGTCTTCTTTAGATGGGATGAGTACGGGTGGTTGGAGAAGGTATTGTTTTAAGGCCTCAAAACTTTGTGGCGATCGTCATCCCAATTGAAAGAGACATCCTTCCTAAGCCAGATGATGAAATGGTTGACAACGGTCGGAGAGTTGGGAAATAAATCGGTGAATGGACTATAATTTACCTTAGAGGCTACAAAGTTGTTTAAGGTTAGTGGGTAGAGGCATTTCTAGAATGGCCTTGAATTTTTCTGGGTCAACTTCTATACCATGTAAGGAAACGATAAATCCCAAGAGCTTTCTTGAGATAACCACGAAGACACACTTTTAGGCTGTAGGTGGACGTAATATTTAATAAGGTGATCAAAGATGGTTTTGAGGATAATGAGGTGCTCAGTGTGACATTTAGATTTAGCCAAGAGATCATCCATGTAATCTTCCAATATGTGATGCATGATATCATGGAAGATGTAAGTCATAGCATACTGATATGTAGCACCAGCATTTTTAAGGCCAAAAGGCATGACTCTATAGCAGGTCCCCCAAGGGGTAATGAAGCGTGGTATTGTGTTGATCTTTTGGGGCAAGAAAAATTTTGTTATAACCTGAAAAACCATCCATGAGTGAGAGAATTTCATGACCCACGGTAAGGTCTACCAGTTGATCAATACCGGGAAAGGGAAAGTCATCTTTCGGGTAGGTGAGGTTGAGGTCACGGAAGTCCATACAAATGTAGAGTCCCCTATCACCTTAGTGATAGGGATGATGTTAGAAATCCATTGGGGGTAATCAATGGGTAAGATGAAAGAAATGGAAAGAAGACGCTGAAGTTATTCTTAGACGAGAAGGGTAATGCAAAGGTGTATCTTCCTTAGCTTTTGTTTGATAGGTTTGGCATCAGGAATGGTTATGATATTATGGACCACTATGGTGGGGTCAATCTTGGGCATGTCTCACGTAAGACCAAGAAAAATTGTGCTTATGCTCTCGAGAAAAGAAGTGATGCCTTCCTATTCAGCAGCATCTAAAGATTGTCCGATCTTTAGGATGTGCGGGTCATCTTGAGTATGAATGTTGATTTCAATAGTCGATTCATTCAACATGGTTTGCATCTCAGATGGTAACGACCAATGAATATATGAGTCTTCTGCACCAAGGTAGGTGAGTATGGATTCATCATCTTAACATTGAATGATGTTAATGGTTGGTGTGTTGTTGTCGATCATCTCAGGATACAAGAATGGGAGAGTGGAAGGGGCCTCGCCTTCGCGTTGATAAGTTAGAGGCCCTAAGGAAATGGTGTTTATAAAAAAAAATTATGAGGGATATATTTAGGATCTATCGACTCCGTTGGTGAGAGTGGTGATGAAGGTGGAGAAGGGCTAGGGTCTGTAATGAGTTCAATGCGGGCTTCTTTGGTAGGAGGTTCAAGGAATCGATACCACTATGGTCATTGTGTTTGCGGGTGGTACATGGAATAATGGTGTGGCAGCCTTGCTCATAGAAGCAAAACAAAACCCTTCCATGTACAGTGGTGTAGGAAGGTGTGGGTGAAATGGTGATTGGTAAGTGATTGGAAGTCAATAGAAAATGGGTGGGGTTGTGATGGTGGTTCAAGTGTGTAGGTAGTAGTATCAAGTCCCCCATAGGTGAGACTAGTACAAAGATGAGGAGGACCATAAAGGAGGCTTTCTCCGATATGGTGATCATAACGAGGGTGTTGGTGAAGGCTTCCATACTCATGTGGAGTAAGGAATGTGTTGACACTATATAGGCGGTACTCCCCCAAAGTGAGGCATTGAAAAACACCTTCCAAGGGATCAGTGGTTGGTATGTGGGTAGCTGGTATGGATGATGTGTCAAAGGTCGATGTGGAGGTGGTGTTAATGGATTAGGGAGCTAATGGGGCTATAGGAATAGAGGAGGTAGGTGTGGTTGAGGTAGTGACTGTACTGGTAGGTGGAGGTGTAGGTGAAGCGGTAGTGGGTGTAGAGGTAGATGGTTTGACAGGTATGAGCACATTGTTGGGTCGGTAAAGCATGTTGCATGTTTTGAAAGGTGATGGGTTGGTTGGAATGGTATAAGTGTGTCCTTCATGTTCAAACTTTACACAACGATGCAAAGTGGAAGGAATGCAAACCATGACACAGATCCGTGGTCTACCGAGCAACAAGTTATATTGGAATTCCCCCTCCAAAACATAAATAAATTACGGAATAGTGTAAGGGACCACATGAACATGAAGTATGACGAAAGGTTTAGTGTGGAGGTGATAGCGTCATTAAATGAACACAACATGACCAGATGTTTTTGCATGTAATTTTCATGTATGTGCATTTGAGAAAATGCATGGGATGAAATGATGTTAATGCTAGTGCCACCATCAATCATCACACAACGTACCCATATGTCATCAATGTGAACAGAGATGAAGAGGGTTGGGTCCAGGTCCTCATTTTGGTATGGCACAATCTCCTCCTCTGAGAAGCTAAGGGAGGCCACTTGGTTAACAAGGTGAGGTGAAGATGAAGGTGGTAATTTGGTGAGGGATGCTACATGATGGGGTGTGATAATGGAGGCTATGGGTGTAGGGTCATTGGGTAAAACCTTGATAGATTGAAGAATCTCCATGAGGGCTTGCCGATGGGATTCCGAGGTTTGGATGAGGTCATATAGGGAAATTTTGAGTGGAGATTGGTGTAATTGTTTGAGCATGGTGTGATGTGTGACACCATTAGAAATGGGGTATGTGGGGCCGTGGATAGTTATCTTAGGTATGGGTGTAGATGGTATGTTGGGTATAGGATTGGATGGTGGGTCAGTTGCTTTTTCTTTACCCTTCTGCGCACACGTAGTGACATGTACCATGTTTATTTGAGGGAATCTGTCAAATGGAGATGGTGTAGGGTAAGTGGTATAATTACATGAAGGGAAAAAACCTACGGGAGGAGAAAAGCCTGTGAGGTTAGTTAGGCCTTGACAAAATTTAGGTGGTAGTGTGGTGAGCTCTTTGATGTGAACCATGTTAATTTCAAATTTTGTGTGTGGTTCTGGGAGCTGTGAGGATGGAGGTTGTGGTTGTTGAGTGGATAATGTGAGAGGGGGTGTAGGTGGATCGTGGTCCTCGTCAAGAAGTTCATCATCATCAAAGTTGGTTTTAGGTGGACACAATTGGATAAGGATGGTTTTCAAGGCCTTAGAGTTCTCCACATTGTGCCCTGGCACACGATGGTATACAAAAATTTTGGTATCATCAAACCCTTTTGGCTTGGGTTTGAGGGGGTCATAAGGTTAGAGTGGTGTTAATGTGATAAGAGAAGTCTCGAGGAGGTTGTTTAAAAAATTTTCATAAGACCCTGCTAGTGGATCACAATGGGAAGTGAATGTGGGCTTGGGTGTAGGTGTGGTTGGTTGTCAAGGAATTGTTTATGGATTTGTAGGAATGGGTCGAGCTATGGATTTAGGTGCGGTGTGGTTTGAGGTATCTGTTGGGTTTGTTTGGGTAGGGGTATAGTAGATGGATGGGTAAGAGGGTGTGGTTTTGTTTTGATTACCTTGTTGTGCGGTAATGGGGTTTTGTTTTTGGGGTGCACCTTCTTGGGTAAAGGTGATGTGGGCGTACGAGGTCTATGAGGGAAAGCAGATGGAGGAAGAGGGTGAGTTACCCACAAGGATAACAGGGGTGGTATGAAGGTAGATGACATGGGTCATGCTTGGGGTGTGAGGGACAATGATTGAAGTGTAGTAGGTAGTGAAGCAATGGTTGAAGGTATCGGAGGTATTGGTGGTAAAGAGACTACAGGTGCAGGTATGAGTCGTGTTGTGTGCTTGGGTAGGTTAGAAATTTGTGAGGCTAGAATGGGTGGTTAGGTTATTGGGTTATGACTGGGTGAGGGGTGCTTAACCCTATTTGGACATACCGAGGTCTGAAGGCGATGGGACATGTGTGGGTGTGATTGATGTGGTAGGGGTATGAGGTTGATGAGTTTGTTTCTTTAGTTTGGGTGTCGGAGTAGGTGTGGTTTTAATGTTGGAGGATGTAGCTAAATCCAATTTAATAGGTGGATGGGTAAGGCTAGTGGTTGGGGTGACCCCTAAAGTGGTAATAGGTTTAGTGGAGGTAAATGTTGTAGGTATGGGTTTAGGTTTAGGCATAGGTCGGGTTATGGGTAAGGATGTGGTGTGAGTGCTAACAGATATCGTGGAAGGGGTTGCAACAACAGTGGTTGTATGTGGTTTGACAGGTGGAAGTGTGCTTGGGTAGATGGTGGAGGTGTCATCAAGGGATTTCTGCATTTGTGTTGAGACAGGGAGTAAGAGGCGCCCCCATAACAAGGCTCTATCCACATACTCTAAGTGATCAGCCAAACGTGAGAATGGCACATTTGTGGGTGGAGTTGGTGAGGACCTCATGGGAATTCTTATAAAATGAATCTTGGAGATGGGGAATTGGCCAACTTCAGCTTCCGTGGGTAAGAGAGCTGAAAGTAGGTCTATTGGATGTCAGGTAGTGGATGGAGAATGTTCACCACGAGGTAAAGGTATCTATGGGTAGCGAGACGGAGAATTTTCACCACGAGGTAAAGGTATCTATGGGTAGTGGATGAAGGGAGTTCCTCTGTGGGTGGAGGAATTATGGTAGGTAAAGGTTCGCTGAGTGGAGAAGCTAGGGGAGAGATGGTCTCAATGTCAACAGAAGACTCCTCTGTAGGAGATGAAGGGTGTTCCTCTATTGGTGAAGGAACAGTGATGGTTAGGTCAGACGTGGAAGGAGGGTTTTGGGCTAGGATTTCTTCTATAGAAGGGATGTAAGGTAATTGAGATGTGATAGGTACCTCGTTAAATATTGCTTGAACCTCATGAGTATAGGTATCGTGAGTGGATGTATCACCTGTTTGATTGGATAAAGGGGCATGATTGGGAAATGGTTTTTTAAAGATTTGTATATTTTGATTAGGGGCAGCATTGGGATTATCCACAATCAACTCACCTTTCTTGAGCATTTCTTGGACAATATTCTTAAAAGTGATGCAGTTTCCATCACTATGACCCTTTACATGGTGATAGTTACAGAAATATTGTTCCTTATACCATGTGGGCATGGGGCGAGCAGGGTCGAAACCAGTGTATGGTTTTATGGGTGGAAGGGTGATGGCGCCAACTTTGATCTAGTTTTCTAAAACAAAAGAGTAAGGTTCCCCAATTGGGGTATATTTTCACTGCTTTTGTCTGAAACAAAAATCTTGTATAGTTGATAGATTAGATGAGGGTGTGGGTTGATTGGATGGATGAGCTGGGCCAGCCTTGAGTACCACTATGTTAGTGGTACCTTTAGCCTTTGAATAATTGGTTGGTGGTTTAGAAGAAGAAGAGGTTTCGGTCGACTTGAATGTCAAATTTTTATTTCATAATTGGATTTTCTTCTCTTCAATAGCCTGAATTTCTAACTTTCGTGCCATAGTGAATGCCTCATCGAATGTTCTAAAATTTTGGACCTGCAAGGTCAGGGAGATATGTCTAGCATAGGCTCGAGTGAAGAGCTCGATGATTTTAATTTGTGGTAGTTAAAAGGTAAGTTGATTGATCAGGCTGCGCAGCGAGTGACAAAATTTGTGATAGATTCATCCTCGTATTGACGTGTGGAATATAGATCGGTCATGGTAACTTTCTTGGCGATGTTGATAGAAAAATGATCCAAGAAAGCTTGGGCTACCTGATTGAATGAAAATATGGAGTGTTTGGGTAACCCACTATACCAATCTAATGTTGGTCTAGTGAGGGACATGGGAAAATTTCTCAAAAGTAAGGCATCATCATGAGCAATCAAATAACATCCATGTTTAAATGAGCACAAATGTTGTTGTGGGTCTTCCTTACTATTGAAGCGTTGAATTTAGGCATTTCCCAATGCATAGGGTATGAACGGATGGGAATGGATGGGTGAATAGGCTCGTTGCAAATCTCATCATAAGTGAGAGTGTTACGGGAGCTGGAAACCGATGCCTCCAGTGTTTGCATCTTATCCATCATCAATCTAATTAAGTCATTGGTGGGTTGTGATGATTGGATGCCTCCTATAGCATGAGGAGGTTGATTTTGGGTGTATAATGGGTGTGACATTCTAGTATGTGGGGCTGCCATGTAAGGTGGTGAAGAAGAAGGCAATGAAATAGGGGTACATACCCGGAATGAACAATAGATGAAACAAGTGGTTATTAGTAGTATGTATATGGGGGAGGAAGGGTAGTGGTAACCCTAGTGGAAACAGGGCTAGTGATTGTGGAATGGAAAGAACTATGTTCTAAAATGGGTAGGGGTTACCGATGCTAGAGGTGGGAATGTTGCTATAGGTATGTATGAGACATGAAGGGAAGATGAAGTTGTATTTGGGGTAGTCTCCCGAGGGTATGGTAGATGTAAGGGATGCTACCGGTGTAGCAGACACGGCATTCATAGCAGGTATAGGACCTAACTACGAAAGGATCGGGGTAAAGCGGGAGACGGAAAAACAAAGCCAGATGGGGATAAGGTAGAAGTGGGTGTGAGTTTCGGGGGGATAGATATGGGCATGCCGTATATCAACTGACCCGGGGAATCTTGAGTGGATGAATGGGAGAGGTAAAACTACAAGGCAACGAGTTTTCTGGTAAAGGAGTCATGCAAACTCCTCATCTTCGGTAGAGATATTGGTAGGCTGGATGGGATCCATGGCTGGTGATAGAATAGAGGGTAGTGAAGGACTAGGTGGGAGAAGTGGTGTAGACCGGCGTGGAACTCAAGGGTGTTCACTTGTCTTCGGGTCAGTACCATGTGAACTGTACTGATCAGGTGGGGTTGTTTCTCTGTAAATAATATAGAAAATAGCAAGAACAGGTAAATCTAGTTATATAAAAAAAGATGAAGTAACAAATGGTGAGTGGAATGTGAAATAGGGTAACCGATGCTGGTTAGGGAAAATCAACGTCGATCGGGGGTAAGCCGCTGCGGTTACTTTGGGAAATGGGCGGTGGATCGATTAGTGAGGCAGAAGGCAAAATATGACAAGTATGTCAAATCTAGGGATGTGTAAAACGTCAATGGAAAAGGTGACAATGAAACAGAGACTATGGGAAATGGAGAAAAGTGAAGTGAGAACTATCCTTTTGAATAGGTTAGCAAAAGGACCTAGAACCAACGTCGGTTGAGTGTAACTGATGGCGGTCAGAGGTAACCGATGACGGTCACTATGAAATTGAAATAGTGATAAGAAAAAGTGGTTGTGAATTAGAATTTGAAGTGGAATTAGACCCATAATTCTGGGAATGATGGTGATATGGCCTAGGCACACTCAGGTGGAGCCAAAATACACCAGCTATGATGGGGAGTGTGCAAGGAAATACAAAAATAATGATCGAAATCTCTCACCTCAAAACATAAATCAGACAAAACACTAAGAAAGAACATTCCTAGAGTGCCTATTCTATTACGTTTGTTCAGCTTATGTTATTTAGGGACTGACACATGAATTGTGAAGTAGAGTTTTTGGTGAGGATGGCTTCCTACAAAGAAGGAGATCTAAAGGGTGAGGTTTTAGGTTTTTATGGTGGAGGCGGGCTACGCTCTGAAGTATGACTCAATAGAGTAGCGAGCTGGGTGCCCACTGTGTCATGATCGTGTGATCACCTACAGCTTCTTCCAGGTAAGATGTTGTTTAAGAATGTATGTATTTTAATTTTTGTGTGGTTTGGTAAGACACAAAGAAAGAGAAAAGGATAGAAGTACTTTTTCACGATTCATTTGTCAACCATCATTTGGTAATGACATCCAGCGTATAGGTTACCTGTAATTAATGTGAGCTAATGCGAGAAAATCAGACTTATTTTAAACCCAAATTGAAAGTATGATATTCAATCAAAAAAATAGATGAAAAATAAGAGGGATGATCTTTCACTAAAATGCTGAAAACATGAAGAGATGATTCCTTTTAAATACACCAAAAGAAAAGTTTCCTTTAGAGAAACTAAAAAGGAGTTGATTACCAGGGAAGAAAATTAGTGTGTACACTTTTAGAAGGGAAACAAACACATAATTTTTTCGTAGGAATGAATGAAATGTAAGGAAACCTGGATGGGTCCCACCGGGCGTGCAAAAATGTTTCACCTTTTTCTTAGATTGTTCCTTTGAATGGTTGATGAAACAGATAAGGTAACAGGCATAGGAGGAATACATGTTCAAATGTTGGTTGATGGGTTATCACGCCCGTATGACTTCTAAATCCACAACTGACCGTGAGAGCTTCCTTTTGGCTAGGAGGAACTACCTGTAATGAAAACAAGACCACTAGAAAGCATTAAACAATATGGGTAGTGAACTACCTAGCATGAGCTAGATCCAAGAAGTATGGCACTTCCTAGATGGCTATCACCCATTTTTTAAACAAACTAATATTGAAAAAAAAAAGTAAATCCTATTGTTATTTTAAAATGATTTAGGTATCTCACTTAAAACACAATAAGAAACAGATCTAATCTAATAGGCTAGGCTAGAATAGAATCCACAGGTCAAAGGGTTGGTTATGAGTTCTGTAGGTCTGATGAAGGTGTTGGGTAGGTCACAAGTGAGTGAGGGTAAGGTAAAATGGGGTGGATAGGTCTCTACTTAAGGTTGTGTGGGAAAACATAGAGACCGGCGTCGGTCAAGGGTGACCGACTGTGGTTAGGTATAACTGGCGCGATTATTGTGAGATCTGGGAATGTCACAAAATGGGGTTTTTGGTCCCCTTTGTGATTGCACAAAGGATTTAGTTGGTTAGGAGGAGGTATTAGGTGACAAGGGTAGGTTTTTACGAGGTTTTGATGGGTCTATGAAGGTACAACACGTTGGAGATGGTCAATAAGGAGCAAGATGGACAACAGTGGTAAAATAATGATGAAATGAATTAACCAGGGAAGTATGATATTATACTTACTTGGATGTCATTTCTGGAAGTCTATGTGTGAAGGATGGAGGTGTTGATGATGAGTTTTGGAGGCTACAAGTGATCACCAACTAGAGAAAATATTCTGCATGGGCTGCATGCACACTCCTCTTTTTCTTGGGTAGATCCGAATGTGGCTGGGATGGTTGTGTAGGAGAAGATGTTCAATCTCCTTCTTTGGATGTGAGTTCTTGTTGGAATTGGCTCTCTAAAGATGTGTTATCTTTTTGAGATCTCACTCTTTCTCATCAACTTTCTTGCTCCCAATGTTTTCCAACCTTGAGAATAAGGTAGTTTAGGAGTTAAAAAGGGGTAACCGACAAGGTGGTCCAGCTTAACCGGCGGCGGTTAGGGGTAACCGACGTCGGTCAAGGTAGGATTTTCTAGGTTTTCCAAACTTAGGGGAGATCCTCCTGATTTCCTTGGATCTCATGTTGTTATCCCATGGATTAGACTAGGAGCTTCTGTGAGCATGTGGGAATGTGGTTAGAGGGAGTGTAGGCATTGATTTTTAGGGTTTGGGTAAGTCTTAGTTAGTTATGGTAACTTGCTAAGAATAGGTCTTAAGGTGAGTTAGCTTGATGAGGTGTCTAAGTGAACTATATGTGTAGATATTATTTAAATAAGATATTTAAATAATAAATATAGTGAGGGTAAAGCATTAATTTAATTAAATTAATACTAGTGTGGTGAAGGGGGCCATGGCTAGGTGAAAGTGATGAAGGGTACTTATTGGTTGAGGTACGGAAAGGGAGTGTGACCTAATTTTAGTGTCTACAAAGAGGAATGATAATTCAAAGAATTTATATCTAGTTGCTTCTTCACAAGGAATGCTCTCTCAAGAACTCACAAATGTAAAATCCCTTGGAAAGGGTATGCCTTTATAATTTATAGAAAGAGAAGTGACTCTTCATCTACTCCCCAATGACTTTTCATATGCCTTTCCACAACTTAAGACTTTCCACATTCTTTGGAAAATATTGAGTCCATTTTTATAAAATAAAGGTGACTTAATACGTTATAATCCTAAAATCATTTTTAATTTAAATAAGGATTTATGAAAATTACAACCCCAACAAAGAATTAGAAAGTTGGGGGAGGAAGAGAAGAGAGAGAAAGAAGAGAGAGGAAGGATAAGGAAGAATGTCAATGAAGACGTTTCCTTTAATGAAGTCCACTTATCCTTGTCGGATGATCGATGAAACACTATAATGCAGTGAACTCTGAATCCTTGAATGCTTTAAACTATGAGAAACCTCCTTTGGATGACCCACAGACACCGCAAACTAATTGTTTAAAACCACTGTTGAGTGATTCCATTCAGAGACAACAATCACCACTCTTGAATATCCCCTCTAAAGAGGTTGAGGTTAGAAAATGGACCCTGATGACCTTTACAACATGGCCACATTATTGCACTAATTGAAAGGCTCTGATGAAGTGCATTTGAGTACTAAAGAATGCCCATTCCGCAATATGAAATAATCAACCCAAACCATGAAGTGCCACCATTCCTTTGATCTTTGGATTGCACAAATGAATGGGAAACTAGAACAATCACTCAAGAGGAAACCATGACAATCCTATGAACTTGAATTTCTTGGCTCCCGAGACACTTCCCTGCACCAGAAAGGGGAGTTTACTATTTTTAGTAAATTGGAATTTCTTACCCCTTCCGACTTTGGTCACTTTGTTTCTCCTTCTGGTTGATCACTATGCATACCACCTTCATTGTAACAACCCTTTGATATGACTTACTAATAATAACAAGTGCCTGTGTAGGAGACTTACTATTTTTAGTAAGTGATAAGTTTACCCCTTTTCATCTTTGACCACCGATATTGTCCTTCTCGATCACTTCTTTGCACACTAATTCTATCGAATCAAGTTATCACCAAATCACAGCACCCCTCTGTTTATACAAGTGCATATACTTGAACTCATGGTGTGATTGGATAACATGGGTACTATCTCCAAGTTGTGGGACTTGCTACTTGAGATAGACCTCCAGAGAAAGCTGGTTCTTGCTCCTAAACTACCTGCCACAATCTACTCTAATGCAGGGGAAACTAACTATTCTAACCTAAATTTCCAAGGGACCAGGGAGAGAGAATGCATAAGATGAAATCCTACACTACAGCGGTGATACACCAGAAAAGGAGGGTGTGAGAGTAGTCTTCAAATGCGTGAGATACAGAAGCAAAGTGCACATTAGAAGGGGTGATGACAGTTCTCCATAATCTAGCAAAATGCATTTTACAACAATATTTCAAACATACACAATGATAATGGATCCCTGCAAGAACATAATAATAGACACAATATTCTTGTAATCAAGGTTAAAGGGGCAAGAAGAATGCAAGAAAACACAGCAGGGGAAGATACATCCACAAACTTGTATTTTATTGCTTCCTGGTATGCACAGTTCAATCGGTTACAAGATAAGGGCCTGGATCACCATGCAAGGAGTCCACAACAAGGGCCTGTAACACATTGGCTTCACAAAGAAATTTTGGCAGATCTTTGCTACAAAACTACCCCCTTTACAATGAGCCCAACACTCCAATTTATAGAAAAATGAGAAGGGAAAGAGAAGGGAAAATGGAAATCCCAAAATCTGTCCTTCAACCACTTATAAGAGGCATTAAATGGAGTAAAATGATTATATATTACTTGCAAAAGGCTCCCATACTATCCTGTGTCTTTGCAGAGAAAGAATGATGACCATGCCTCTTAATTGCACTCCCAACCACCAAATAAAACACTGTTATGAACCCATCCACGTTTTGTGAAAAATCCCCACTAATATCTCATCAAATCTGGAATTTCTTGATTTTTTACATCGGGCTCAGAGCCATGATTCCAACGGTACCAATTTTGTGTGATTTCATTGAGAAATGCAAAATTTATGGCCTTCTGAGTGCGGGCAGCTATTTTGGGTCAGCAGGCGTTTTTCTGTCATTTGACGGGAATGAGCATTAACTGACTGGAGCCGAATATGTTTATTTTATTTAAATATATCTACCCTTGTTAAAAATAATAAATCCAGTTTTTGTGGCGTAGAGGACGTCGTGCTCGTTCCAGAAAGTCCAATTTTGTGAAAATTGGAGCTCGGAGTCAAAAGTTATGGCCATTTGAAGTTCACGGGTCAAACGTTGACTTTTCTTCTTTGCCTTCGGCTGTTTCAGCTTTTCGTGTCCCACGCGTACTTTTGTCTGGCTGTCCCGGACACATTCTCCCGCATTGGCCGATTCGGGCTTCCTTGTCTCTTTTGCGGCCTTTTCGCGTCCCGCGCGTCCCTCATGTACTTTTGTCCCAACTGTCCCGGACAAAAATCCCGAACTGCCCGAAATGGACCGTCTTTCGGAAAATCGGCCGATTCGCGTCCCATGCGTACTTTTTTCCTGGCTGTCCCAAACCGCGCAAAACAAAAACTTGATGATTTTCCCTGCTTTTGGCTGATTCAGCTTTTCACATCCCGATGTCCCAACTATCCCGTGGACCGCCTGGGACAAAAATGTCTGACTTAGCTGATTTTCTTTATTTTTTTTCGGCCCCAAGCTTGGTACGACGAACCTCAGTACAACCCAAACCCTTCAAACCTGAAATGCTTTAAAACAGTCCTGCAACCTTATTTTTTGCATTTTTTCCATTTTCTCAACTTGTTGGGATTTCTTCTTGGATGGGAGAGTTAGAGAGAAGCCGAGGGGCCCCAAAAACATGATTTCGGGCCTTGAATCAATCTACTTGCTTAGGACTGAATAATTTGATGCATGTTATCAAAATTACCTTGAGGGGTGAATTTTGGATAACAATTACTTTCTATATATGCTTACTAAAAATAGTAAGTGCCCATGTAGGAGGTTTACTATTTTTAGAAAGTAGGGTTCTGGACCTTGGTTTTGAAGAAACCAACTTTTCTGATATGGGTTTTTTTCTTCAGTGCACATCTGAAATTTCAAGTCTACCCGGTGTCTAGAAACGAAGATTTTAATTTTCAAATTTTTCACCATGGGAAACTAGGGTTTCTTAGCTATGAAAAATCAGGAACGTACATGGAAAAAATTCTTCATGGATCCTCAAGGAATTTGGAAAACTTGAAGATTGCAAAAATTGTCACTTTGATTTGTCCACTAGTTTGTGAAATATAAACAAATATCCTTTTGCGGGTTTTGAATTTTTTTCCGTGCAAAATACCATTTTCCACTTTGAGAAAATTGGATTTCCTTGTTATTATATTTTTTTAAATCAAGGGAGCACGAATGAGATTTTTTGAGAATGAAAATGGTGGATTCTAGATTCTAGGAAAAATCTGGCAACATATGGAGATTTGTAGGGGTTTGAGGCAAAAATGACTAATTGTTTGTATTTAGTGTTTGGAAATTAAGAGAGGAGGTGGGGCAATTTTTTTGTCCCCATTTTCCCTTTGGTTTGGGAAAATAGGTGCAAAAATTTCACCTTAGCCATATTGCGACACTTGGCACACATGCGTTCAATTAGAGGAATGGAGGAGGGAGCTACATTTGAGTACTTGGGGGCCATAAAAAGGTCGTATGAGGAACCTAGATGATAAAGGGGGGAGGGTGCACTTTTTTACACCATTTTCATCTTTGGTTTGGTCTAATGGGTGAAAATAAGTGCACCTCAACCTCAGGTTGACACATGTCCCTTTGTAAATTTGGTGAGTATTGAAACACATACTTTGGAGGGTGACTTAAAAAGACCATAACTTGAACTCCCAGATGAAATTTTGGATGCTTATTTATATCATTTTACATGGAAAGGAACTTTTGAGAAGAATGGAAGGGGTACCATGGCTTGATTCAGATTACAAAAAATTTAAAAATATATTTTTCTCAAGATCACCCATGTCAGTGCATGGAAAGAATGAGTTTCCTTATAAATGCATAGTGCTTGAGATTGATCTAGTTGTTACACCATGTAGAGGGATGAAAACTATTTCTAATGATATTTTATTGGGCTCACAACTCATTATAGAGATCCCAGAATCACCTCTTTCCACAATGTAGAGGGCTGAAAATTATTTCCAATGATATCTTATTACGCTCACAACTCATTCTAGAGCTCCCAAAATCACCTCTTAAAGCTCAGGTACTCTTCTGCGGTGCAATCTTCCGCAAAAAGGCATCACGCAGCTGTAAAGTATAATCCATTTCCATTTGATGTGGGTCATACTTTCAGCACGTGCAGAAATACATATGCCCCTTTACAACATAGTTACAAACTAATTTGCTTTCCGCTTTGGGGTAGTGATACCCTTAGCGTGCCATATCAATTCACATTTTTGTACATGCTCTACAACATCCTCAACACCCTTGTAATTAGGTAAATGTAGAGACATCTCAAAAAAAACTTGCTGAGGTGGTTGAGGTCCTTATCCATTAGATCCAGGACCTTGATTCCATCTTTGTTTCCTCCACCACTAGATCCACTAGATCCACCATCTCCTATTCCTCCTGATCCACCAGATCCTCCTCCTGTCAAAGGCAAGAGACCCGACGCAATTGTGCTCTGTGTACCTTTGTTGTGCTAAACCGCATACTAATATCTACGTGATGTTGAACCACTTCTAGACATGATACCCAAACTCTGTGTACCCACACCTTACCCAAATGATGTGCCAAATAAGATGCCTCCAAAAATAGGAAATGTCTGTGTTGCCATAGATGAACTAAATGAAAAATTATATCTACTAGGTGTTTCTCAACTACTAATACCAACACCAACTATATTAACAATACTTATCTCAGAACTGGAAAACTAAGCATTAGGGTTTGGTCACCATGTGGGCTAAGATGCATGCCTATGGCTCTTCTCCTTTCTCCATACGACAATCTCTCACCAAAGTCAAGGGGTTTTTCTCATGCACTTTGTAAGATGGGGTTGCACAAACCGCTAAGGTTCCACATTCTCCGCACAAACCTCAAATCCTTCCCACAACGTCAACCTCTATAATTCCATTGCTCCTGCAAGTTTGCTTTGTCTCACAAACTCCCTTTCTTGTGCTTCATTATACTTGAGCTGCCTCTTCTCTCTCTTCGTTTCCACTACAAGTTCCGCCATCTCTCACCACACTAGCTTTCGCGCCCCACACCTAGTGGGAAGTTATCTAGTAATAGGAAATGCCTCCATACTTAGAGTGATGATCAGGATCTTAATGGCTAATAGTATAGCACAAAAGAATGATCATCTTGGCTCCCTCAAGAACTCAAACTCAGCAATACCTGGGAAATAATAGATAGAAACTATGTATTCTAAGTTATATCTAGTCAACACTCCACTCCACCACTTATCAACAATATGAGTCTAGGTCAAATCAACATCATATAGCCTTTGATACTCTTCTTGGGTCCAAACATAAGGTCTATAATACCAACTCTTCCTTGATGCATATGATGACAACCATTCATACAACTCTACTGGGAAACAACAAAAGAATGTCTCATAGAGTGTCTCATAGAGCTCATGATACAAGTTCTCCTCTACCCATTTACATGCATCATCGACTTAGATCCAAAGATCGAATATCTCAGTGCAATCTCATCCTCCGTAATTTTAAGCCAAGTTTCAATGTTGTCCAAGATTAAGCAATCTATCATCACACACCATTCTCACAATATCTTCAAAAGAGGTCCCGCAACGGAACCAAAATGTAGCCTCATTTCCCTACTCCCTTTAAACCCCAAGCACATCAGCCTATCACACAACATTAGTTGGGTGCTCACCCAAAGCGTGTGTAGGTGTTGAGACCCTCTTTAATGTGAGCCTTTTAAAAATATTCACCATCAATGGAGGAAATGCATGCAGATGCAGGAATATATGCATTCCTTCTAGCATAGAAGTAAAGACACTAGATCTTAAACACAAATGCAACATAATGTAAAAGTAAACACTACAACATCACAAAGAGATCAGATCTAAACAATGGGAAAAATTAAGAGCACTAGGGTTTGAACCCATAAACATAAATATTCAGAACAACCCTTTATATATTGTTTAACAAATGTTTACAATAGTCAGATTACAACAAAAAGGTTTAGAAATAGATCAATTACATCATTCTACCGTTAGATCCTACCCTTCCCATGGATCTAATCTAGAAACCCTATATTACCCCCTAGAACCATTAAATATTATTAACCATGCATACACCATTACATGTGCACTCACACTCAACCTCCTCTCTACACACACACACACACACACACATACCGATGCATCCTAGAATTTAGTGGTACAACCCAATGAAACCCTATGCACATGGCACATCACTCAGCCTAGACTGAGTGCTCACCTGAAGCATGTAAAGGTACCAAGTCCCTCTTTAGGGTTGTTGTAGCAGGATGTTAGCATGATGAAGACTTAACATATATAGTTCCATTACTAACACATCATTCTATAGAGCATACCAGATCTATATCCAAGGAAAAGTATAATTAAGTACTAACCATGATGAGATCAAAAACATACTAGATTCAGATACACATAGAACTAACACTTAGATTCAGCTAATGTCCTTCATTATATTTAATGCAATAAGTTTACAGAAGCTTCATTACAATATCAGTAGTATGTGTGTAGCAGATTTAACAACATATCTTTGTATATCTCGATCCCCCTCTATTACATAGTTTACTACATATATATAAGGGTGGGTACTTTCCCTTCACCACTTATCTACTCCAAAAATAGGTCGCATGCTATTCTTAGCCACACACATTTACAAAACTATCCACACACATGCAATTGTACTAATAATAGACTACTACTAGCTAACCGACAAGAAGAGATCTATTTCTAGCATGTTTCCATGCAAATTTCTTCATATCCAATCCTCTAAAAATAGTCAATGCGTGGAGCACACATCTCTACCTCATTTGTGTGCTTTGCACACCATCTCTAAAAAAAGACCTTTATGAGAGAAAACGGCTAAGTCCCAAAAGTTTAACTTCTTCTCTATGCTCATGTTCTCCCTATTCATTTGTGCCTTTGAATATGACTCACTTCCCCTCGTGGACTTCTTGTGTGCTTTATTTGTCAAGTGTTATTTGATCATTATTACCCCACACTAGTTTCATTGTCATCCCGACAATGGTCATCTCCAAAAATTGAAGTAAAGAATAGAAGAATGGAAAGAATGGAAATAATGAAAGAATATTTTTACTCTGTAGTCTCTTCTTTACTCTAACAACTAATTTAGGATATTCCTATTTTATTTCATCCTCCAAGGTCTGTCACTTAGTGAGTGTTTCCTCTACTTTTTCTAGAATTTCCATAGCAATGGAATCTAATTCATCCCTTGCAATTTCCCTTTTCATTTTGCATTCATCCTCCCCTTTAGTAAATCCATATTCTACATAATGAGCTTCCCAAGCTCTTCCAACCGAGTCTTGTGTGGTTCTTTTGCTTTCTCAGGGCCTTGCACTTCTATTTAACCATTGATAATATTTCTACATAGCCCAATGTTTTATCCTTCATCACTTTTCTGGACCTCATTGTTCTCCTCCAGGGTTTTTATGTTGATGAGCACCTCTAGAGCTATGTAGATGTTCAAGGCTTGGTCTGCTTTCTTCAGTTCTTCTTGTAGTGCTTGCAGCAGCCCTTCATAGGATGTAATCTTCCGCATCACTGAAGCCTTCTCTCATTCTGCCTCTTGTGTTGGATCCTTTGGTGTTGGCATGCACAAAGGCTCATCTTCAAGTACTAGGTCCACCAAATTTCCTACATAGTGTATTGCTGAAGGAAATGTATATGGCACCTAGGGCTCCAAGTGTCGCCTAACTATGATGAAATTATCACTAATTTCCTTTGTGATTCTAATACATACAACATTTTTTTTATGTGCTAAGTCTCTCTCCTATGTTAGGTTCTCTATTTCCCCATCCTTAGTTCGATCTCTTTCCCGAGCACCCTAATTATGGCAGCCTTCTCTATATTCCGCCTCACCACCTCTCGTTGAAACTTCCACCAATGCATTGCTCACTGTTCATCCGACATGATAGTAGGCTTCACTATCATGTGTCTAGACTAAGGTATCTTTTTCAACCTCCACGATACGCATGACTCCTCACATACATCAAAATCTCTCTCATCCATGTGTGTGTGTATGGACCATGATAATTGTTTCTTCATATGCACCGTTTGTAGCCATATCTTCATCCATTAATTCCCAACCATATAATTCATTTTGTGACACTGTGCTCTAGAAAGCAGTGCAGGCATAATTTTACATGCATCCTCTCAGTATAACCCATGACCGGTGGAATGTGCTCTCCACTTTTTTTTTCTTCTAGACCAAGGCTTCTTAGGAAATCAAGCTTCCAAATTTGGAACTTGTGTTTCCATGTCTTGTGCGATCTCGTAGTTGTCTCATCTCGTTGCCTTTTCCTCCTCTTATCCTTACTTCATTTCTTCATCTTTATGTTCTACATTCTCTAGAGGTGTAGGAGAATCAGTGCACTTTCCTCCGATTCTTCCACATCCTCATTCAACTTCGATTTCCTTGTTCTTTTCTCAATTGTCTCTTTTCGTGGAGAGAGTTTGGGAAATTTGTGCACTATTTTGGGGTAGCACCTTGAGTCCTTGTTCTCTTGAACACCCACTTAAATTTGTGCTCTCCTTGACCGCATCCAATTCCTCATCATCCCCCTCTTGTGGTTGAGGTGGTGTAGTGGCACGCTCAACTTCATCCTTATTCGTAGGATGTCTTCTACCTCTATGCTCCAAACCACCACTATCTTCGCACTCATCCTCCTCATCCTCCACTTCAATTGGCTATGTGGGCTTAGGCACTAAGATGTTCTCGATCGTGTGCTTACCCTTTGGTGTTCTTTGAAGTGCAAACTCATCTTCCACATAATTTTTATCCTCAAACTTTGGCTTTAGTGGAAGGTACACCAGTGTTTCTCCAATATCTCCCATATCCAAACTTATTGGTCAATGCTCAATACATCTAAAATGAGTATTTCAATATATGCACCCTTCCCTAGATACACATATTTCTTCCTTAGTGTGTGGTAGTCGTAATCTACCTTATCTGCATTGAATGTGAGTCATTGTATGTCTAAGAACCTATGTACTAATGCCTAGAAGTACCTTTATGTGAAGGCATATGGAAACTTACACCAAGGGATCTATGATGCATCCTTCATGGCAAACTACGCTATACGAAATGTTGGTATACAACAAACTGAATTGCCTTTCCAACCACCGAAGGAAAGTCTTTGGGATGCACCATTCTTCTTCAAAGGCCATGTAGAGCCTATCATACCATTTCTCAGCCCTTTTCTTGACATGTTCTATCATGGATCCCTCACACAAGTAATTTTTGAAGTGTTCTACAAGTGACTTGTGTTCCATGGGATACTCCCATATCTTCTCCTTCGGTCCATCAGGTACTCCAATCTCCATAAACACCAGTGATAATAGAACAGCTCCAAAGCTGATCTTTCCTCCTGTGCACGCTTCCTCAACAATAGTTTCTATAATATACCATGAAATGTTGTAGACTACCCCTTCAAACATATTTTTGGCAATGTGCAGCCACATGGTGTTTACTTATGACCACCTTTCCTGGTCATTTATCTTTGTAACAAGATGTGACGTATCTTGCACCACTGGATTCTTCTTCAGTTTATCGATGTCCACGTCACACAAACCATTTTTTTACCCCAACTCCTTTCTGGTCTCCAATATTTTGGCCTTGTCTATTAGATCATCACACAAATATTCTCATGTGCCTTTCAACCCTCATTCATGTGGAGATGAGCACGGTGAAATTCTCGGCTCTATGTCCTATAAAGTAGAAAAATATTCATGCACTCTATTCATGAGCCATTGGTATAAGGGCTCATATTTCCTGAAGTAAGGGAGTTCATATAGTTGGTAAACTCATGTATTCTACAAGAACTTCTCGCCAACATCGTTATACATCGGCATATTTTCCTTCATGTGTTTATTTGTCCTCGTGTTTAGCAAGGCATCAAGATCTTTCTTGTTCTCTGTGGTATGGTGATTTTACTCACTCACCTTTCTTCTTCTTATGTGTGAATCCCACTCCTAGCCTATGATAACCCCCTCTAGATATTGCATCTCTAAAAATATCTTTGGGAGCCATCTCCTCTTCCTCTTTACCACCTTCTTCTTTCCCTCCACTCCTGATGCAACTACTTTTTTTGGTGCCATTTATACCTTGCAATCCTTTTTAGATCCTCACCTCTTGAATTCTAAAATGTGTGAATCAAACCCTAGCTTGATTCAACATGCCCTAGGTGAAATTACGTTCCCTTACTCCTCTCTATCTCCTTACTTCGCTCAAACCCTTTACCACTAGGGATGCAAGCTCTTTCTACACATGATATCTTTGTCATGACTAGTTACACACCTCGTGCACCTCAATTTGATCACTTGGATCTTTGTACTTAGATATTTGTCAAATACTCTTAATAACAATGGTAAAAATGAATTTTCATCCCATCCTTATATATATTTTCAAATTTTTTATGCATTCATTACTCCTTCACCTACCAAATATCCTCTCATTAATTGACCAATTCCATCCTTTCCACGCATTACATCTTCACGCCTCAGCTATAACCTTCTAACGTGCCTTCCTACCCTTTGGTCACAGAGACTTATCCTTAGTGTGCTTCCTTTCACATGAGTACCTTGTCACTACACCTTCTACTGGTAGTTGTTATGGCCTCTTCTTACCTCATGTTATACTGTCCCTTCATTCATCTCTATATTTGGTCACTTTTTAGAGGAAATCCTTTGAATTGAAGAGCACCCATAGTATCTTATTCCTTTCACCTTTCAATTCCCATAATCTTGTACTTGGATATCAACAACCACCCCACACTAAAAGTATGTGCAGTCCTCTACACATAAACATGCTTCATGTAGTAATCATCTTCATGTGTGCAAGTGTGCTTATTTCACAACACACGAACTAAATTGAAAAACCATAAAGAACAAAGAAGGAAACACATTAAGGAAATAAATAATTTAAAATCTAATCTAAATGGCAATATTGCCTTATAACAAACACCAAGAAGACTTATTTATAGTAGGTATTCAACCTACTCCCGTTAAGTAATCAGGTAGCCATGTTCCATTAAGTGCTTCTAACTGGAAAGCACCTATTTCAAGAATGTAAGTGATAACATATGGCCCCAGACTAATGTACCTTAAATTTTCCTAGATGGCGCAAGAACTTAGAGTCGTAGAGAAGTACCATTTGTCCAATCTCAAACTTCTTATCCCTTATTTTTATGTCATGTCATGCTTTCTACCTATCCTTTTCTTTCTTCTAAATCCAATGTTCTATGGATCATCACTCATCCAAATTGAATTATCTTTTCAATTCATTCTTCTAAAGCTTTCTCACCTACTTCCCACACTTGTTTGTTGATTAATTTTCCTACTAGATACTAAAAACCAAGCGCAAGGGATAGGTTACTAGGTGGATTTAGATGCATGCCCATGGCCCAGTAGTCTCTGTTGGTGTGCTTCATTGTGAGGCTAAGGGGGATCCTTGTCATGTTTTCCAAGCTTGGGGAGTTCTATTGCTCTGTCTCTACGTCTTTTACATGAGCTTCAAATCATTCATGAGCCATCTCTCTCCTCAATGCCATACTTTATACAATGTTACATCGCTTCTCTATCTCCCTCTCGTGTGCCTCATTATACTTAAGCCGCCTTTACTCTCTCTACCTTTCTACCGCTAGGTCTGCCATCTTTCCCCAATCCTCATCCTACCCCCACGCATGGTGGGGTTTAGTTTGTAGACACCAAAATTGGGTCACACTCCCCTTGGTCCCTCATCAAATAACCAACTCAAACATACTCACCTAACCATGGCCCCTTCCACCCCACATCATTATTAATTTAATTAATTTAATTTAATATATATATATATATATATCCTCACAATATTTATTATCTAATTACCTTAATTTCTACCCCACCACCTCACCTAGACACCTCATCTAGCCACCTCAACCTAGACCTATTCTTGGCATGTTTCCATAACTAACAATAACTCAGTCTTACTTGCCTTAATGAGCTAATATTTAGTCTAACCCTAAAATCAATGCCTAATATTTCTCTAACCGCATTCTCACTCATTAGAAGGGAAGTTTCGCTCTAATCCGAGAGAACAAACTAACTAGCTAGAGAAATTAGAAAGATCTTCCCATTTAAGTAAACCTAGGGAATCCCACCTTAACCAATGTTGGTCACCCCTAAACCGATGTCGGTCAACCCATAACCATTGTCGGTTACCATTTATTCACCTAAGTAACCTTGTTTTTGGGTTGGCACATTTTGAGATTAAGAGGACGAGAGGAGAGCCTCATGCAAGAAGAACCAAATTCTTTTCATACTCCTAGGCATTCATGGCTAGCACTAAGACAAATCTATAAGCATTGGAACCCATAGTAACATTCAGGAAGCATCACTACTGCACCAAGCTCCATTCCATCAACCGATCATCACCACCACCCAACCATTAGACCTACAACATTGGTAAGTGTTTTATCATTAATCATTTCCATTCTTATTTTGTTCATAGAGTGGTTATCATTCTTGTTATTATTCTTCTATTAACATTCCCATCCCTCCATAGCCTTCTTTCTAAAAAACTGAAAAATCTCATCCACTTGTTTATCAGATCACCTATCCTGGCCCTTCCACCTCTCTGAGTGTTCTCAATATTCCCATAGACCTCGCCATCTCCTTCTTTAGCCCCATCCAACCTCACCTAGCCTCTACAATAAGGTTTTCATTGAATTACTATCACCCTACTATACCGATGCCGGTTACCCATAACCATTGTTAGTCTCCCTTAACCGTCATCGGTTATACCCAACCGACATCGGTCTCTATGTTTTATACCCTACCCAAGAATAGAGCCAAACAACCTCTTACCAGTTGACCTAAACAACCTAGAATTAGACCCTGACCAGTCCCAGTACCATGATAGACACCTCATCCTTTAGATCTAACTATAACCTAGCCTGTTGTGATTAGATTTTCTTATTGTACTTGAATGAGATAACCTAGCCTGTAATAGGACTTTATTTTTCTATCACATTTATTTGTTTTAAATAGTGGATTGACACCATTTAGGAAGTATCACACTTCCGTAAATAGCATACATTAGACATTCCATTGTCATCTATCATTAAAATTATCTTTTTTGGTCTTTTTTTCTATTACAGGTAGTCCCTCCTAGCCAAAAAGAAGCTCTCACAATCGGCATTGGATCAAGAAGTCAGAACGTGCACAAAAATCTCCAACCAACCCATTTAACAGCTATTCCTCCTAGACCTTACCCTTATCTGTTTTTTCATTCAAAAACATAAAGAAAATGGTGAAACATTTTGGCACGCCTAGTGGGACCCATTAGGGGTTCTATTGCATTTTCTTCATTCCTAGGAAAAAGTTGTGTGTTTGTTTCCCTTCAAAAAGATTACACATTAATCTTCTTCCTTGGTAATCTTCTCTTCTTTCTAATTTCTCTAAAGGATACATTTTCTTTTGGTGCCTTTAAAAAGAACCATTCTTCTTGCTTTTTACATTTAGTGAAAGAGAATACCCTCTCCTATTCACCATTTGTGTCATCAAACATAATCTTTCGATTTGGGCTTAAAATTGGTTGCATTACATTCTGATTTGCTACATTTAGCTCACATTAAAATGAGGTAAACCTATATGCTGGAAGTCATACTAAGCTGATGGTTGACATAAAGAATCATAGAAAGCACATTCTCTCTCTCTCTCTATATGTCTTACCAAACTTTCACAAAATTTGAAATATACACATATTTCTTAAACAACATCTTACCTAGGAACACCTGTCCACAATCACACGATCAGATTGGCAAGTACTCCCCAACTCATTTCCTCTGTTGAGTCATCATCTCAAAGGATGGCCCACCCCTACCATAACATACCTGAAACCTCTCCTTTTAGATATCCTTCTTCATAGGATGCCTTCCTAACCACAAAATTCTATTCTAAATACACACAGTCAGTTCTAAATAGCGTAAGATGAACACACATAAAGAAAAATCACTCTTAGGATCGTATTTTTCTTAGTGTTCTTCTTGCTTTGTGTTTTGAGGTGTGAGGACATGATTCCACATTTTTGTTTTTTCCTGCACACTCCCCATCATAGTTGGAGTATTCCGACTTTATCTGAGTGTGCCTAGGGTCCCATCTTCTAATTTTCAAAATTCTGAGTTTGATTATCCACTTGATTTAAATCACAACCCAATTTTCTTCATTTATGTCTCAATTTCAAGAATCGGCATTGTTCACGTGAGCTTCGCCGGTTTTCATCTAACCGTCGTCGGTTAAACCTAACCAATGTCAGCTCTTGACTTTCTGGGTACTTTGGCCTGGGATAGTATTCATTCATCATTCTGTTCTCATTTTTGGCCATTTGGGCACTAACAAATTTTATTGATACTCTATTATGCTCTGTTGATATTACCATCATATAGAAAACATTTCCGTGCACTTTCTATTAACCTTGTTTCATTTTCTGAAACTAGGGATTTTCCACAATAATTGCATCAGTTCTTATGACCGACATCAGTTTTCCTACAATTATCACGGTCAACCCGACCATCGCCGATGTTTGTATTTGGTTTTCTAGACCCAAATATTGACCAAATTCACTCTCTCATCCTCATTCTTTTCTATCCTATTGTTTTCTATGTCATATATAGAATACGGTCTTACCAAGTCAAGACTTGTTCACATGAGTTGACTCAGCAATTGACTAACACCCTCATATTCCAAACTAGTCATCAACAACTCACACCTAATCCCTTACCGCCTTCCATCCTATCACCCATAGATCCTACTCATCCTATCACCATTGCCACAGGTGACGAATAATTTACACGACTCCTTGATCGAATGTCGCAGCCTGCAGTTCTACCTTTCCCACTCTTCCACCTAAGACTCCTCAGGTCAATTGATATATGACATGTGTGTATCCATCTCTCTTACCCTTATTCCTACTTCTACATCATCCCCTAATAATGTGGTGTTACCCTCACCCACTTCACCCCTATTAGTTTCACAACTAGGACCCATACCTGTCATGACCGTTGTGTTTGTAGTATCACTCATGCCTATCCTGTCGTTGTCCCTTGTCAACGACTAGGCCATAGCCCAGATCTAAACCCATTTTCTCACAAATACCCATTACAACACAACCACTTGTGGTGTCGATGACCCCTACTCCATTCTAGAATCTTGTCCTCTCCATCCCACAAACACTGCCCCCAATCACTACTAGAGTCACGACGACCATCCCACCTACATAAACATACTATCAATAACCCCCTATCTCATCTGTTACCCATTCTCGGGTACATATCCTCTATTTCGGTTCCCTATTTGGCATCACCATACAATGGAATACCGCCCATGTCACAGGTTCAATACTAGCCCCCTTATGCCACAGAGGAGCCCTTCCACCACAACCTACCAATGACCTCATCAAGTTAATGATGGAAAAGATGCAGACACTAGAAGCATTGGTTTCCGGCTCACGTAATTCCCTCACCTATGATGAAATTTGTAATGAGCCTATTCACCCATCCATTCCTATTCAACCATACCTTGTACACCGAGACATGCCAAAATTCAATCGCTTTAATAGAAAAGAGGACCCACAACAACATTTTTGGTCCTTTAAACATGGGTGTTACCTGATTTCCCATGATGACGCTTTACTTCTGAGGACTTTCCCAATGTCCCTAACAGGACCTGCATTGGACTGGTATAGTGGGCTACTAAGACATTCAACTAGTCCAGCCTTCTTGGACCACTTATCAATTAATATTGTCAAGAAGGTTACCAAGACTGATTTTTATTTCACTCGATAGTACAATGAAAAGTCTATCACCGACTTTGTTGCTTGTTGGTGTAGTTTAATTAATCAACTCACATTCTAGCTACCTTAAACTGAGCTTATAGAGCTATTTACTTGGGCTTGTGCTATACACATCTCACTAACCCTGCAGGTGCAAACATTTCACACTTTTGATGAGGCGTTTGCCATGGCACAAAAATTGGTAATTCGTGTTATCGAAGAAAAGAAAATTCAACTTCATAACAAGAACATTGCGTTCAAATCAAATGATGCTTCATTATCTTCAAAACCCCAAAATAACTATTCAAAACCCAAAGGATCTACCAATGCCGTAATTCTCAAGGCTAGCCCCCCTCATCAATCAAACCTATCCAAACCCCCTTCTAATCTCTCTCTTGTCCAAGCTTTCTAGTTCAAATGAGAACAACGAAAGTACACTTCGATAGGATAATCTTATTATTCTATTTTGGAAAAGCTTATTAAGGTTGGTGTCATTACCCTTCCACCTATAAAACCACATACTAGTTTTGACCCTGAGCAACCCATGCCCGCATGGTATAAGGAACATGAATTTTGCAACTATCATCATGTTAAAGGTCAAAGTGACAATAATTACATCACCTTCAAGAATATCATCCAAGAAATGTTAGACAATGGAGATCTAGTCTTGGATAGCCCTGAATGTACCCGCTAACCAAAACCTACACATCTTCAAGAAGCCATTCCCTAATCATGCCCCATCTTCCAACCAAGTTGGTGATACCTCAAACAATGATAGCAATGTCCACAAGGTTCACGCTATTTTTGATGACATACCATGCTTGCTTCCCAATTACCTCCTGTGCCTTCCATAGATGAAATCTTTCTTGAGCTCCCTTACCGCACAAAAGCATAGTTCATCTACTCCTCCACCCACGTAAGCACTCCCTTCATTTTCTTCTTCACCCGTGGAAGAGCCTATAATTATCACACCGCCTTTGACCCCTCAAATTTTTGAACAATTGTCAGTAGCACCTCTCCTACTCATAGAAGATGTAGGTCCACCACCTACACCAAAGCACAAGGAGATTCCACTTCATCTAGCCCATCCTCTCCTCTACCCACAAAGGATAATATAGAAGTACCAGTTTCTTTTGAGAACCCTTCATCATCAGACCATCAAGATCCCATTGATCTGCTCTTGGCTCTCTTAACCACAAAGTCCGAGGCTAACCATTTCTCGGTATCTCAAACACATTTTATGGGGATTGTCACTCAATCCACATCGTTCCCACCAACATTAGTACCATTCTCATGCTTGGTCAATTTCCTAGACTATGTTGATAGACCCTTACTTTGGGGACACCTTCTACTTCCTTTTTCAACACAAATGCAGTTGTTACATTGTTTGACGCGTCCACTATCTATCCAAAAGTGTTTGAGTGACCAAACTAAACATAACCACAAATATTACAATACCTTTAATGCCCATGACCTAACTCACACCTCTTCCCATATCCCAACATACATCTACACCCAAACACCTACTCACACCTATATCATCTCCTTACCTAAACCTATCACTACCTTAGGGGTCATACCGACAGCTAGCCTTACTCACCCACCCATCAAATTAGATTTAGCCACATCTTCCAAAACTAACACTAAACTTAACCCAACCCCTAAAAAGAAGATCCAACCTCCTAGACCTCATACACCAACCTTGCCTACCACACCATTCTCACCTTCACCCCTTTCGTCCATCCTAGGACCTCACCCCTCGACCCTAGCCAAGAAACCCCCATCCACCAATAAACCAAGAACGCAGCAACCCATTTCCTCATCACAGACCTCTAATATACCCAAGCAACCCACACAACTTCCACCCTCACCCGTAACCTTCTTACCACCCATACCTCCACTACCGTCAATAACTTCTTCACTACCCATGACACTTTCTTCCCTTTCACTCACACCTCCTGCCCAACCCACACCACCTACCTCCATAACACCTTGGTTACCCCCATGGGTAACCCGCCCTCTTCCACCATCGATTTTCCTCCACATCTCATACACCCGTATCACCTTTACCCAAAAGGATGTAACCTAAAGCTAAAAATATGTTACCCTCCAACAAGGTAGTTACACCAACCAAACCTTCCATTGCGGTTCTTCTACCATGCCCCTACCCAAGTAGATACGACAGCACCTAAGACCACACCACACATACATAACTAGTAAGCCAACCCACCCCACCTCCCGTAAATCCTCTTCCACAAAAATCAGTTTTACTCATACCCAAACCCACATTCACCTCCCATTGTGATCCACTAGTAGGGTCCTACGTCAAAATCTTAACAATCTCCTCGAAAAAAATTTCATCACATTACCACCTCTTAGACCTTACGACCCACTCAAACCCAAACCAAAAGGGTTTGACGAAACCAAAATTTTCACCTACTACCATGTGTCGGGACATGATATAGAGAACTATGAGGCTTTAAAACTTCCCTTGTCCAATTATGTTCTCTCGAAGAAATTTTTGACGATGATGATCTTCTTAATGTGGACCCCATTTCACCTTCACCAATTTCCACAGATCTTCTCTTGTTACCTACTCAATGACAAAAATATCCACCCCCACGACTCTTTGATCCACCCCCGAGATTTGAGATTAACATGGTTTGTATAAGAGAGTTGGCCAAACCACCACTAAAATGCCAATGCGCCCTACTCATTTCACAAGGATTGTATCCCCCACTAGGGTTTTGTCCCTCATGCTACTATACCTTCCATGACACACCCTCTTCATCCACCTCCCCTCATATTAACATGATCAACATTGCCACCTATGCTCAAAAAGACAAGGGAAAGGAAAAAGCAATTGGCCCATCAACCAACCCTGTACCCAATATACCATCTCGCACCCATACCCAAAGTCATCATTCGAGGTCCTACATATCCTATTTCCGATGGGGTCACACATCACACAATGCTAAAAACTACACCAATCCCCCTCAAAATGTCTTTATATGACCTCATCCAAACCTCAGAGTCACATTGTTAAGCCCTCATGGAGGTCCTTCAATATATTGAAGTCTTACCAAATGACCCCACACCCATCACCTCCATCATTACCCCTCACCACGTAGCCTCTCTCACTAGATCTTCACCTTCCCTACACCTCCACCTACTCACCAAGTGGCACCCTCGTCTTTTCGGATGAAGAGATTTCTCCTTCGAGTCTAATGACCCCAACCCTGCTCTTTTCATCTCTATCTTTATTGATAATATATGCATATGACATGTTATGATCAATGGTGGTGCTAGCATTAATATCATCTCCTCCCATGCATACGACCAAATGCGGATACTTTCCAATTACATGCATGGTAACCCTGTTATGTTGCATTCCTTCAATGACGACATGACATCGAACTTGGGTACCATTGTTCTCTATGTCTACGAGGGCCCCGCACTATCCCAAAACTTTTCTATATTCTAGAAGGAGAGTTCCAATATAACTTGTTGCTCGATCGACCTTGGATCTGTACCATGGGTTATGTCCCTTCAAATTTACATCGATGCCTAAAATTTGAACACGAGGGACATAATTACACCATCCCTTTTGACCCATCACCTTTCAAGACCTGTAACATGCTCTATCAGCCCAATAATGTGCTTGTACTAGTCAAGGCATCGCCACTATCACCACTTCACCTTCACCCATAAGCCCTTCCGCCAAAATTGCCACTACTGCTCACTTTGCATCTAACCTTGGTATCCCCCCATGCAGTTTTTAACCTCTACCACCGCCACACTTGTTTCCCCAAGATCTAGTGAACCATCTACACACACAACCAACATATCAACTACTCGATTCTTTAGAAGGTGTTGTTCAATTCCCCACTTTGAGGGAATACCACCTATACAATATCAATACCTTCCTCACCCCACAAGAGTATGGGAATCTACATCAACACCCCAACTACAACATCCACATTGGTGATGTTTTTCCTTATGGACCTCCCCACCTTCATACCAACCTAACATATGGGGACTTGATATTACCACCTATAAACCCGAACCTCCATCCTTATCCCAACAATTTTTTTCTCGACCTACATTCCCTCACTAACTGCCGCTTCACTCACACTTTCCTCCACCGGTGCTTGTGGAAAGGATTTGGCTTCAGCTTTTATGAACAAGGTTATCATACTATCATTTCTATACCTCTTGTAAACATAATGACTATAGTGGCATTAGTTTTGACACTCCACCCTCCAAGAAGGTTCATGTCAACCTTATCTAGGATGAGAAATCTTCCCCATCTCATTCACCCACATTATCATCTTCACCCTGAGTCCATAGATCCCGAATCTATTCCTCCTAACTTTTTATTTTGTAAACACCATTTCCCTGGGACCACTAACATATCAACGTGATGGCGAGGCTCCCTCTTCTCTCCCATTCCTGTATCCTAACATGATCGATGACGATACGCCTTCAATTAATGTTGTTCAATGTCAGGATGATGAGTCCATCCTCACCTACCTTGGTACATAAGACTCTTATATTCATGGATTGTTACCTCGAGATACCCTAACCATGTTGAATGAATCAACCATCAAAATCAACATTAACACTCAGGACGACCCGCACATTCTAAAGATCGGCCAATCCTTAGATGCTACTGAATAGGAAGCCTTCACCTCTTTCCTTTGGGACCATAGCAACGTGTTTGCTTTGACATATGCCAATATGCTCGGTATTGACCAAAAGATCATGGTCAACAATATTGTAACCATTCTTAATGTAAAACCCATCAAACAAAATCTATGAAAAATGCATCCTCGCATTACTCTTCTAGTCAAAGAAGAGCTTCAACGCCTTCTCTTGGTTTCCTTCATTCTACCCATTGATTATCCCCAATGGATTTCTAACATCATTCCTATCACAAAAGTGATAGGGGACTCTGCATTTGCACATATTTCCATGACCTCAACCTCACCTATCCCAAAGATGATTTCCCACTACCAGGATTGACCAACTAGTTGATCTCATTGCTAGCCATGAAATGCTATCACTCATGGATGGTTTCTTGTGCTACAATCAAATATTATTATCTCCCGAGGATCAACACAAGACTGCCTTCATCACCCCTTGGGGGACTTTCTACTATCGATTCATGCCTTTTGGCCTCAAAAATGTTTGTGCTATATATCAACAAGCCATGACTTACATCTTCCATGACATCATGCATTACATATTGGAAGATTATTTTGATGATCTTTTGCCAAATCTAAGCATAGAACTAAACACTTGCCCGTTATTAAAGTCATATTTGATTTGCCTCATCAAGCATTATGTTCATCTTTAACCAAAGAAGTGCATCTTTATAGTACTTTCCAAAAGAATCCTAGGTTTCATCATTTCTTTGCGTGGCATAGAAGTCGATCCTGCTAAATTCAAGGCTATTCTTGAAATGCCACCACCCACTAATCTCCATCAACTTTGTAGCCTACAAGGAAATTTGCAATCAATTTGTCATTTTATCTCACAACTTTCCAACCACTGTCAACCATTCCATCATCTTCTCAAGAAAGATGTTTCATTCAAATGGGATGTTGAATTCCATAAAGCCTTCAAAGCCTTGAAACAATACCTCCTTCAACCACCAGTTCTCATTCCTCCTAAGGATGACCAGCCCTTCTACCTATATATTTCTACCACTAACCATTCTCTAGGTGTCATGCTCGCTCATCACGATAACCAACACCGAGAGCAAGAGGTTTATTACATAATTTGTACCCTTCTTGACTACAAAACTAGATATCCCCATGGTAAAAACTTTGTCTATCGTTAGTTTTCATCGCTACTAAACTCCGCCATTACCTATTAAACCACAAAACCTTCTTCATTACGAATACTGACCCGTTACACTATATGTATGCCAAACCTTATCAACATTAATGTGACGCACATTGGCTTATGCTTCTAGATGACCTCGACCTTGAATTCATCCATTTGACTTCCTAGATGAGTCTATAGCTACCCTTTCCTTGACGAACCCACTTACCAAATGACACTCTTTTTCAATGGTGCAAGTGTCGGTGTGGGGGTGGGGCTGGTGTTATCCTCATTCTCGCTTGATGGTGAACCTATTCCTTTATCTTTCAAACTTGATTTTGATTGTACAAATAATATTGTTGAATATGAAGACCTCATATTGGGTCTCCAATCTGCTTATGCCTTAGATGTTAAGTCAATCAAAATCTTTGGTGATTCTCAATTGGTCAAAAACAAGTCAATGATATATACCAAAGGTTGTCATAATGAGATACTTCAAAAGTATAAACATCATGTAGACATACTTTTGACCACCTTTGAATGTTACGCACTTCAAACCACCCCATATTCTACCAATAAATTTGTGGATACTATGGCTTGCTTGGCTTCTCGATACCTTCTTAACTGTTAACTCTAAAATCTTTGTCACCATACAAAAGCTACAATCACCATCTTATTTACCTCATGAATTTTACTCTGCCGGAACCGTTTCCCCTGACCCACGTGACCTTTAGTATAAGTAATATGCAAACTATCTTTCCCTTTCCATTCTACTTGTTGATCTCACTCGTAATGGACAACGTGCCTTTCTTAAAAGTGTCTCTTGTTATGTCATCATGGGTGGTCTTCTTTACAAGCGTGGTTTTGACAACATTCTCTTACGTTGCCTTACAAATTCTGAAACTCCTTACACCATTAAGGAAGTCCATGATGGAATTTATAGAGGTCATTTTAGCAGTTGGGTTGTTGCAAAATGCTTTCTTCACCTAGGCTATTATTGGCCAACCCTGAACCATGATTGTTGTGATCATGTCAAACATTGTGTGAAATTCCAAAAACATACTAATCTTCATCACACACCTATTCATGCCTTTACAGTTCACATGAGACATTTGTCCTTTCTCTCAATGGGGTTTGGATCTTGCTTCGGTGAGATCAACCCCATTCTTCACAACGCCACTAATGGATCATAACTGCTATTGAATATTACACTAAATGGGTAGAGGCCATTCCCTCATTTCTACAAAAGCTAAGAAGATATGTGAATTCATTAACCATCATATCATTTTTCACTTTGGTGTTCCTCACCACCTTATCACTGATAATGGAAAACAATTCAAAAATAAAACCCTATGCAAATTATGTGACACTTTTTGCATCCAACTCAGTTTCTCATCACATTATTACTCACAAACCAATGGTCAAAATGAATCAACCAATAAAACCTTGAACAAAATTCTTATGAAGGTAGTCAACGATATTGGGAAAGATTGGCATACGCACATTCCTTTCACCTTGTGGGCTTATTGCACTAGTATTCACACTTTGACTGATTGCTACCCCCTTTTCTTTGGTCTACGGCATCGAGGTTTGTCTTACCTCTCAAAGTCTAGATTCCATCTCACTACAAGACATGCTCAACAATGATGAATTTTTCCAGGATCATTTGGTGCAACTTGAATTATTAGATGAACATCATCTCAACACTCTTGACCATCTCCAAATCTACCAAAAATGTATCAAATGTGCCTATGAAAAACGTGTTCATGAACAAAACTTTCAGGTCGGTGACCTTGTCCTAAAGGAAAATCAACATGTAACCAAAGAGGAGAAAAGTAAACAGGAAAATTTTCTCCTAATTAGCTTAGACCCTATATTGTTACCCATGCCTATGGATCAGGTGTTTATCATTTGTCTTCACTTGAAGGTAAACCCGAACCTAAGCCCCTTAATTCCTTGCATCTTCGACCATTCTATTGTTGATATCAAGTCTTATATCACTTTTTGTTAGTTGATCACTCATCCCTTGAGCGTTGTTCACCTTCCATATTACCCATTTTGAGGATCCATGACTAAACAAGAATCATGTGATTACCCGTCACCTTTTAGCCTTGTCTTCAATATGAGTACCGTTGGTCGTCGGATAGGACTTTACGAAGAGCAAACAAGAAGGGGACAAGAAGTCCCTCCTCTTTAATGGGAGAGGTTCCCTTATTCAGAAATGAACCTATTTACAAATGTACAAGACATGATTTGTTGGTTAAACTTGGATATTACGAAAGTGTTTTCTATGAAGATCATCAATTACAAAAGGACTGAGGAAAAAGAGTATGGGAAAGAGCAGAAAGGCAACATACAAAATTATAGATATCAGAGTAATTCTTTATGTATGCGAAGTCACAGTAAATTGAAACAAGATCATTTGTATTGGATAAATGAGATGGAATTCAGAGACACAAAGTTCTGTAAATAACATCTGCTAGAACACAAAGTTTCTTAACATAACACAGATTCATTAATCAAGGACACAAAGTTCCTTCTTGGTTATACAAGATCACCAGGCTTGCAAAGTTGAAGAGTATGCAATCGGTGAGACTAACAAACTTGAGACAAATGATCTTCACAAAGAAAATAAATGAAAGCTTAGGAATAACAGAGATCAGATAGACAAAGAATGGAAAGTCCTTCTGTATTGATTTCTTTATAATCTATTTACACTTTTCGGAAAATAAGCCAAGTTCTTCCTTCTTCAAAATGGCGTGGAAAGGCCATTATATAGCTTACAAGTCAGTTACTCTTTGTAACTAATTATTTTAACTAAAGATTAGTTAAGGATTGCCAATCACAATACCTCAACTTATTACAATGAATCCGAGAAAAAGAAATAGAAAAGAAGAGAAGAATAAGGAGAAGAAGACAGGTGGTCGGTCACTGAGAGGGACCCACTGACTTCAGAATTCGCTGCCTGAATCTCTTCAATGACTCGGCTATGTCTCTGCCACGAGGGACTGATGTGTTGGCTGTAGACTGACCCCAAAAACCGAGACACTTCTCCATTTCTTTATCAAACTCGATATGAGTATGATAATCTTTGTTTGCTTCTTCAATGGCAGATTGAAGAGAGCAGACCTCCTTCATTTTCTCCTTGGAGATGGAGCTTTCCTTGAATAGATTATCTTTGACAAAAGCTCTGAACTGAGCTTTGATTTCTTGTAGGGAAAGGAGTAAACCAGAAGTTTCATCTTGAAGATGGCAGTGTATATCTTTGAAAGCAGAGACCACCAGTGTCTTGAAAGCTTCACCCTTCGCCAATCGGTTTCTTCAGCCTCTCCCAAAGCCCTCCAAGACTTTGATTTTCCACTCCACACTGTAAACCTGTGACTTTGATAGATTATCCTTTGATCATCAAAAACCTTATTTGCCGAGAAGACATTCTCATCTATCTGTCCCATAAGGTGGAGGTCTACTATGCAACTACTCCAGAGCTTGAGCTCTTTATCCATGATCCCGATAGTAGAGGATAGCTTTTGTTGCAAATTATTCACTTTTCCATGGAGTTTGAAAGCTTCATCGATGAAGTTCAACCCTACAACAAGCATATCATCCACCATGGCTTCCATAGCTCTGCCATAGACGGAATACTTGTGCATGTCTTTGATACTCTGCACTTCATCTTGGCTTAGAATTACAGGAGGTGGGAGAGTAGTCAATGGGGTAGGGTCCAAAAATTTGTCCTTAGACAAAAGAGACTTGATGAAACCTGTGAGAACTTGGGCCTGTTCTTCTAATTGTTCAATAGTTTGTTGCCCTTTCTCTACCCTCCCAATGACTCTTCAGAATCGTTTCTTGGAGGTTATGAATCTCACCTTCGAGAGAGTAGACTCTCCCATTGGGATTCTTGAGAGCTCTAAGTCGATACTTGCAAGTCCTGCTCTGATTTATCCGTTGTAGGCTTGGCAATCTCCAGGAATTGCTGACCTTGAGCATCAGACACTATTCTGGAAGTAGTTCTAGATTTCTTGGCACGAGAAGGAGTGGTGCCCAACAAGGCTGCGAAAGCATCAAAATTCGACCCTAAACTCCGAGAGGAAAATTTTCTCTTCCTGTTGTCAACCAAAGGTTGCACCCACACAAAAGAGGAAGAGGAATCAGCAGGAGGAGCAAGAGGGTTGAGAGACATAGAGCTCATAACACTCAAGGTCTCATGGCACTGCTGACTCGAGCCGAGAGGTGAGTGGGGCACTTGGGGCAATTACGGCAGAAGAGTCAACATCACCAAAGCTCGGGCTCTGGATTTCTTTATCTTTATCAGCTGGGTCTTCAGGAGCATTTGCAGGGGTTGGCATTTCACTTTCTTCACTTTCACTGAGAACAATGATGTTCTCTCGGTCCCATAGGCACTTCTACCTACTTTCTTTGAGGATCATTTTCCACAGGCTCCTTCTTAACCTCCTTGAGTTTCTTCTGGTACACTTGAGTGGATGAAGAAGGAGTGGAAGCTGCAGGTCCTTGTATTGATGAGGCAGGTGGGGTTTGCACTGGTGTTTCTGACCTGGGAACCGATGCCTCTCTCCGTGGTGTTGAAGCATCCTTGGAAGAGGATTCTCCTGAGTGCCTTCTGAGCTCTCGAACTTTTCTATCAAACCAGACCTTAGTTCTAACTAAGACTGGAGCAAGGATCTCAGCCAGATCATCTTTTTCTTTCCTGTTCCAATCCAAGTCCTCCAAGGGGGTGTGCTTAATCACACTGTCATACTCATATGAGTATAGATCAGAATTATCATCCTGGAGTCCTTCAGGGACCTGGTACAAACCGAGTTCTTGGATCAATTACAGGGAGAACCTGCCACAATGCCTTCTCCTGGCCTCAAAATCATCTGCACAGTCAGCCCAGTAGTCTTCTGTATCTGCCCTATGATGGTAGATTATCTTGATATTCCATTCAATGAACTTCTTCAAGTCAAAGTAGGTTCTTGGCTTGAAGAAATGGATAGTGATAGGAACCAGGGCTCTCTCTATGTTCTGAGCATCCAGGGCTGTTTTGCAAGTGTAGTTTCCCAGAGAGATGGGAAAGTGCAAACCGGAAATCTTCTTGTCCCTGCAGGTTCTGTGCAGTTTGTCTAACTACCTGCATACTTCAATCAAGGCCATCTTATCATTGCAGAACATGGGAAGCCTCAGAGGGGTGCTCTCATAGCCAGCAAGCCTGATATAAGAAAATTTCCTGAATTGGATGAAATAAGCACCATATTGCGATATCAGGTTCATGGCTTCATCTGAAAACCTTCTAGCAGTATCACCTTCGAGCAGCCTGACCACGTACATGGTGAAAGTGTCATTGACCCTTCTGAAATTACGATTGCTGGTCTCCAGGGTGAACTACGGGCAGTAGGCATATATTGGATCATCTTTGTGAGTGTCAATGTAAGAAAAGCCAAACCATTACCGTGCGGCTGCGCTGTGGTATACATCGTGTACGAAGTCATGTAGAAATTTGTTTGCTGCACATTAGATAGCTGCTCCGCCAAATTCATGCTGATGATCTCTGCCCAGTTAATATTTTGCGTTCCCTCACACACCATGCTGATGAGTGGGCACATCCAGAAGTGGAATTCGTTGGTAGAGGGCAAACCCATAACCCGAGCCAGCAGAATTATAAAGTCAGACAATTCTTCATTAAAATCTACCCAGAAAAGGGTTTTGGACAGGCGAGAGGCTCCCTTCCTAGGGTTCTTAAGCCAGGACTTCACCACTCGTGCCTTGTATTTGTCACTGTCTTGGTTGAACAGGGCCTGTGCTTGATCCCGAGAAATGACTATGGCATTATCCATCTCTGGAATCCTCAGAGCAGTGCTAATGGCGGCAAAGATCCGGTTTGGTGATGAGTTCTCCGTGTATATTGGTCAATTCGCTCAAGCGGGTCGAAGTGAGCTCCGCATGAAAGCACGGTGTCGCGACACTGCATCGAGATTCGGGAAACCACCAGCAAAGGCCAAACCGCTATCATGAATCATTTGTGCCATTGGTGTAGGGTTTGCGTCCGCCATTCTCGCCCAAAAATCACCGAAATCGAGATGACGAGCTTCGCTGTCCCCAATATTGTGAACGGCAGACTCAAGTGGTGAAATTTGTTCCTGTCCCTGAAACTTGATCTTCATATTGATAGTAGCTAGGAGGACAGAGCCGCAAACCAGACTCGGAAAGGAATTACAAAGGGAGGGGATCCACGCGCAGTTTTTGGGATTGCAAGGGTTTGAGCAAAAGATAGCAGGAAGTAGTGTGAAAATGCAAAGGGGAAATGCTCGTTATATAGCCGTTTAGAGAGAGAAAGGTCATAAATGCGCATTCAATACATAACCACCAATTTGAATAAGCATGATATTCGGGTAGAGCGGGAAAAATAAGCACGAATGACTCTTGGTTCACTTAGGACATGTGAGACGCGAATGCGCGAAACACGTGCCTTGGCCGGTTCGAGGCGGGGCGGGAAAAGACACACAAATGTCTTTTGGGACACGCGGGACAAGAGTGCGCGAAGTGCGCGATTCGGGCGAATCGACCGAAAAGGTTCCAATGGGTCCGAAAAAGTTTGGGACATTTGAGACGAAAATGCGCGAAGTACGCGGTTCGGGTGTTTCGGCCGAAAATGGAACAACTTGCACTTTTGACTTGGGACAAAAAGCTTTGAAGTACGCGACTCGGGAGTTTCACCAAAAATGGAATAGCTTGCACAATTTGATTTGGGACATTTGGAACACGAAAGTGTGAAGTACGCGGTTCGGGTGTTTCGGCCGAAAATGGAACAACTCGCACAATAAGTTTTGGGACACTTGGGACGAAAAGTTCCGACGGGCCCGAAATCGGGACAACTTCGGGGAAATTGGCCGATCGGGGAACAGAACGCACTTTTGAACTTGGGACAGTTGGGACAAAAAGTTCCGACAGGCCCGAAAATCACTCAAAATGACCCAAAAACATAGATTTTCTCAATTTCACGACTTAGGTACTTTAGAGAAAACACTTAAACTCAAAATTTTTAAATTTTTACTTTCATCAGAGAAGGGAATTTTGAGTGGACAACAAGTACCACAAATCTACTCATAGCATGATTCTCATGGATACTTTTCATCTTCTTCAAGATGGAATCCCATGGTCATTCATCACTTGAAACCACCTCTTCCACAGTTAATCTCTGTGTGCTATAGTCTTGTCTTCTAAACAAGAACCTAATCTTCCTCTATAGTCTTGTCCATGACTTAAACGTCTAAAAACAAAAAGGGATACCACTCCTTAAGTCAAACTTCTAGAAAAATATGACTCCCCCAAAAAGTGACATCTCTTCACTCTAAATTCCACCACTATAAATAGATTTTTCCCTTGAAGGACAGCTATATCCAGTCATTACAAAAATGTAATAAATATCCAGAAGCTTCCTACATCGATTAGCTTCATGAAGACCTCAAGGAGATAATGTACTCATCCCATATAGACTTCCCACATTAGTCGAGTCTATTAAAAACAAACAAATGAGGAAAAAAAGATGAAATTTTCTTCATGGACTTGCCTATTTTGGATTATGGGTTTCTTATTCCAAAAACATGTCGTCATACACTAAGTTATGCTAAACCTCCCATTCTCACCTCCTTTCCTTTTTAGCCTAATTTCCTCTTTACTCAAGGGACTTGCCACAAACACGACATTTCATGATCATGCAACTTTCTTCACCCTTAGAATGGTCCATTATGCAATGCCTTTAGGGTCTTACATTCATAAGCCCCTCTTAGGTATGGATTGACTCATTAGGGTTCTTATCAAATTAAGCAGCTCTTTTACCACCTCTTACCATTCTCCTTCCTCATTACTTATTGATTATCCTATACAGGACCAGATCCTCAACACCTATATTTAAAAATCACTCAACCATGCCTACTACCTAAACTCAATCATGCCTATAACCTACTTTCAACTATACCTCACACATACTAACTCATTCCTCTACTTTATCATAATCTTTCGTAGCTTATGGGAGAACTACATCGGCTTGAGGTCCCTTTTCGTCGGGAATGTGTAGGTAGAACTTCCAGGGCATGGGGCCCTTGGAGGTTATCTTAGCCACTCTCTACCCTAACCAATTCCCCTTTACCTTTCCTTTTCCTATTCACATTCTACCCTAGTTAGTTTCCTTTCTCTATCAATAATCTGGAAAATTAAACCACACAAGTAACAATTGCTAAACCTCTTTACCATCATAATTTACATATTCATTTCATCACATCTACAATTTAGTTTACCATAATCATACATTTTCCTAAAAATCATCTTAACATGATCCACACCATCATTGATTACATAAATTAATAAATTAGAAACTCAACCATGCCTAAATCAACCTAACTCCACCATGCCTAAATCAACCTAACTCAATCATGCCTAAGTCAACCTGACTCGATCCATGCCTAAGTCAACCTAACTCGATCCATGCCTAAACTAACTTGACTCAATCCATGCCTATGACCTGACTCCATCCATGCCTAAACAAACCTGACTCCACCATGCCTACATGACCTTGACTCTATCAGGCCTAATCCACTTGATTTCCACCTATCTATATATAGCAATGCAAATTAAAACATGTACACCATCCATACTATAAACACCATCATCTATAAATTAGATAGTCTATATAAAAATACATGTGAACATATATACCAATAATAATCACAATCTCTCAAAATATCTCATATACAACCTCACCATCTTCGGCACGTAGGCCAGTATATGATCAAAAATAACAAAAATCTCATCTACATCCTCATCATCTTCAGCACGTAGGCTGGTATACATATCAAAAATATGTCAAAAACATGGATACACTGATCATCAATGATGACTAATCATCACCCCACTAGATATCCATCCCCTGTCTCATCAGTCTCCCTATCTCCCCTCTAGTGGGGTGCCCTGCCAACCTCTCTCCACCACACCCTGATCTCGTCCTCCGATGATCCCTCACTGAGCTGGCCTCCGTACACTAGTAGTCTTGCCTCGACCCTATCCGAGGGCTCACCGGCCCTTGTACTCTACACCTTTGTGGGTACATGACTTGGTCCTCTCACTTGAGGCTTGATGTGCTCTATACTCGCCATAGGATAGAAAATTTATCCTTGTGACCATCAAACTTGGATCCGGACTACATGCCGGTAGCGTCTGACCCCAATTAGGCCAACCTCTACAACATGGTGCCATTCCTCGGCTATCACACCCCCTATACGTCCATGAGTAAGGGAGGTTCCCTATCTCTCATCTGTAGTTGGTCCCTGGCCTGCATTCAACCAATCACATAGATTATTAAAACTTGCTTTTACCCAACATTGACCTTCAACCCCTGCCTTCTTCCCTTCCCCAACCTACTATCTATTTTACCCACTTTACCTAACCTTTCCCTTACCCTTCCTATACCTCTAGCCCTTTTACCCTAACCAAAGATGGTTAAGTCTCGACCATCACTGGTCCATTATAATCGCACCGCTTCCTCATCCCTAATCGATGTTAGTATAACAAGATCTCTACCAATCACCTCACTCTTTCAATCACGTGGACCTATCTACCTGGACCTCCTCTCCAACTAGATCTCTCCACCTCACCTCAGTATAGTCCCACATACTTTCCTCTCACCAAGCCACAAAAGTCTCGTGCTCTTGTCATTTTCACAAAATCCAAAATGTACAAATGAATCTATATTATATGGATTTTTTTCTTTTTATATACCCACATTGACTTGACCGATGTCGGTTATACCTAAATCGACATTGGTCTTGTGCCCTAGCAAACCATGGTCAGTATACCCAAATCAACATTGATCATCTACCCTAATAAACCGTTCTCACTTACAGACCAGACTATCACCGGTTACGTATGACCGGAATCGTTACTTGTTGTAATCTTGTCCATACCCTTTCCCCATTTCTGACCAACACTTAACGAACCCAACCACTATTTGACCTTACACACCCTTATTGTAACCAACCTCCACGTATACCTTACCTATACCTATCCTTAATTGCATTTTGGGACTTGTTCTTTTACCCATACCTCGGCCCTACCCGTGTCGTGACCCAGCTACCTAGACCCAAAACATTATTAATGACCTGTGAACTCATGTGCTCGTTATACCTTACGACACTATTACCCGTGTCATGACCTTACTACCTAGACCTAGAACATTGTTACTAACCTATGACCTCATGTGCTCATTATACCTTATGACACTATTACCTGTGTTGTTTGACCTAATGACCTTACCTTGCCTCATGTCGTGTCATTTATCCTGACCCAACCTTTGGTGTACCGAAACATACCTACACATTCTTGTGCACTGACCTGCAAAGTGCTTCCACACCATATCCTATACCTTGGATACTGGAATCACCTCAACCTTGTTTGGATAAACCTATCGACCTTAGACAATGTAGAGTTTACATGCTCTTCAACCTAGTACCATGCCGCAGTTTATACATATGCTTGCATTTAATCACTGCGACCTTTGACCTCGCCCATTACCTTGATTTCTGATTGGAATTTTACCCAATTACCCCCATTGTCTACCTTCCTCTTCATCACATTCATCTTTATCAAACCACTCACTGAGTCGATCTTCTACCTCTTCCATTCCTAGTTTGAGGGGGATCACCTTCACCCACCCATGGGGCACCCACATCTTATTTTTGTCAACGTCACTCAAGAATACAAGCCAAGCAACAAAATGGGGGAAATGTAGAAACCAAAATTTTGTCACACTCCCCTTGGTCCCTCGTCAAATAACCAGCTCAAACATACTCACCTAACCATGGCCCCTTCCACCCCACATCATTATTAATTTAATTAATTTAATTAAATTATATATATATATATATATGTCCTCACAATATTTATTATCTAATTACCTTAATTTCTACCCCACCACCTCACCTAGACACCTCATCTAGCCACCTCACCCTAGACCTATTCTTGGCATGTTTCCATAACTAACAATAACTAAGTCTTACTTGCCTTAATGAGCTAAGATTTGGTCTAACCCTAAAATCAATGCCTAATATTTCTCTAACCACATTCCCGCTCATTAGAAGGGAAGTTTCCATTCTAATCCGTGAGAACAAACTAATTGGGCCCAAGAAATTAGAAAGATCTTCCCATTTTAGTAAACCTAGGGAATCCCACCTTAATCGACACTAGTCACCCCTAAACCGATGTCGATCAACCCATAACCATCGTTGGTTACCATTTATTCACCTAAGCAACCTTTTTTTTGGGTTGGCACATTCTGAGATTAAGAGGATGAGAGGAGAGCTGCATGCAAGAAGAACTAGAGTCTTTTCATACACCCAGAATCCATAGCAAAGCACCAGAAAGATCCACAAGCATTGGCACCCCACAGAACATTCTGCGGGAAGCATCACTACTACACCAAGCTCCATTCCATCAACCGATTATCACCACCACCCAACCATTGGACGTGCAACATTGGTAAGTTTTTTATCATTAATCATTTCCATTCTAATTTTTTTCAAAGAGTGGTTATCACTCCTGTTGGTATCCAAATTTAATCTCCTTCACAACTTGAACAGCATCATGAATATGCACAAGACACTCAAGGATAGACAGATGTTTTGTATTTCATTTGTAACTGGGGATCACACCTATCTACTTGTTTGTATTCAAGATTTGAGGGAGTGGATAGCACCTTCATAAGGGTTTTCATCTAACCCTCACTATTTTAGGTTGTGCCTATCAACCAAGGCAAGAGAACCTATATTGCAGCCCCTATATGGTAAGGAGATGAAGATATCCTTGTGTTTTGCATATGGTGTGGAGGAGGCTTTGTAAAAACATGATCAAATATCCATTATCCAAACTCAAAAGAGCTGTCACTACTAAATGATGGAAATGTTCTCAAAACAAAGCTAGAGCTGCTAAAGACATGATAAAACCCTGATCAACTTTGTGCATTTTTTTGAAAGGATTGAATTCTTTTGTGGACACACAATGTAGATACAAGGGTATTATAGGTAGGATGAGTTAGTTTAAAATGAAATTATGATGAGAGACCTTGGAACAAGAGTAGCTAGAAATCATCACCTTCTTTGGGAAACCTTGCAAAAGAATTACAACACCTAAAAAAGCAGAAATGTTTCAATGAATTTGAAGTGCTCTTTCAACCAGGATGTGTGCACAATGGATGCCCAAATCTACACTATTCCATACAAACTTTGATATCCTGCCATAAAGGCTTGAAGCAAAATATCAATAAAGCATTCAAAACCCCTTGTTAGATCATGTCCTAAGGTACACCCAAAGGTTTACAAACACCCTCAATTTACAAGGAAGGTAAGATGAGTTTAAATCTGTTTATCTTCACTCAAATGAATACTCTTCTGAATGAAAGATTGTAGATGCCTTCAAACCCTCTACAAGAAATGAGACCATGCATGACCAATAAAGATCCCAAACACAAGATTGCAACATGAGCATGAAACACAGATTAAAAACATACTGAAATACAGGTGTATGCAAGCTTTGCCAAGAGATAAAACCAGTTAATCCAAGAATTTGATCAAATATATCAGCAAGGGAATGTTATTTAGAAAATATCAAAGCTTGTTGATGGCTTTACAGCTGAAACCAACTCAACATGATGAACATTTGATGCAAACTGGAATAAAAATGGCTCTCAGGTAGTTTCTCAAAAAAGAAATGGACTTCTTCAAGTTTTTCCCTGTGAAAATTCTTCTCTTTTTCTAAAATTCTCAACAAACCTCCAAAAATGCTTCCAAACTACATCATATACCCTATTCCAACTTGGATCCTTACATCCCAAGAAAATAATATGCCAAAGGGATCAAATTTGTTACAAAACCCTATCCATTTGATGAAAAATGATATAAAAGCGTGAAATAGCTCGCACAAATGCCGAGAGATGCACAAATATTTTAAAATATTTTATGAAATTGGATCCTTATCCATCCCATGGTCATGTTTTTGGCATTCCACCATGCCAACATGCATTTACAATCATTTTTCACCTTTTTCCCTCATCATTTTTAACTCTGCAACTTTTCATTTTTACCTTTCACGTGTTTTTCACGAGTGAGAAAAATATCTCACAAAAACACTATAGGGCACCGAATTAGCTCAAATAAATGATTTCGTTGTGTTCGAAGGCCGAAGGGATGTAGATTCATATAAAATTTCATGTGTTTTGGTATAAAAATGATGATTCCACACTTCTTAGAGCTCCAATGGCGCCCAAAAAATGAAATTACACAGCTACCGTTGATTACAATCAACTTTAAATGCTAGCCCTCCACGTGGAAAATCCAAATCCTCTCTCAATATGCCAAAATTACTTTTTGCCTTTTGATAAGGTGTACACGTGTCCAAAAATCATTGGCACGTGTCCCTCCCTTTTAAAATTTGCATTTTAAACCCTTTTTGATCTCGGGAAAATTTTGAACATTTTCCCCGTGAGCCCCTGGATGTGCCACGTGTCCTCTCGTGGGCCCTACCCAAAACCGCAGCTGATTTGATGAGTTTTGCCACATTTTTGAGAAAAGGATAATTTTCTAAAAAAATCCATGCCCCCAAACGCCCCGCCACTTATGCCGCGTGGCGCTTTCATATTCATCATGAACCGAAGCCCCTCCTTTTTTTCCTTTACTCCTCTACGAGTCACAAAATCCCTTGTGGGCCCACACTTCTTCCTTTTCCATTTGAAACATGCCACGTGTCACCCCTGATTGGATGTGGGGCACACCTCCAAATTTTCCCGCGGGCTTATTTTTCACCTTGAGATTTTTCGCTAAAATTTTGCAAAATTTTCAACTTTCTCTCCATGCTCCAAACCTCCACCAAATTTAGGACACGTGTCCTATTTTTTTGGACGTGGGCCTATTCTTCATTTTTTACTCTTTAAACATAGAGGCAAAAATTTGCAAACTCCTCCTTCGGCCCCTTCCTCCATTTCATCCCCACATACGTGTCACCTTCTCATTAGGTGCGGGCCATCGGGTCCAAATTTTTCTTTGAGGTTTTGAGCCAAAAATTTGAAAAATTTCAACTCTTCGCTTCCCTGCTTGACATCCCTGTGCCACGTGTCACCCTTCCATTGGGCGTGGGTCTTCGGGCCAAATTGTAACTTTAACACTTTGAAGTTAAAAGACTTCAAATTTTTCACAAATTCTCGCCCATCCATGCTAACTTTCTTGGACACGTGTCCACTTCGTATTGGGTGCGGACCCCCAGGAAAATATTTTCCTTTTGCATTTTGAAACCAAAAATTTTCAAATTCTTCTAAGTTCCCTCTATTTTGGTCGACCTCCTGGACACGTGTCATCATGCCATTCGTTGCGGGCCTTCGGGCAAAAACTTAATTTTGAGAAATTTTTCCAAAATGGAAGAAAAATTTCCTAAGTTACTTCTGCCACCCACCAATCCTCGACCAATCATATCAGGCCACGTAAGCACATCCCTGTGACATCGGGGCCACGGGAAAATTTGATTTTGAGAAATTTGCAAAAATGAAGGAAAAAAATTTTAAGTGACCTCCGCCACTCGATGCTCCATCTATCCAATCAAATCATGCCACATAGGCACAATAGGCAAATGGAGGGCCACGGAAAAAAATTTCTCTTTGCCAAAAATTGAAAATTTGACAAGTTATAACATTCTTTCTAACCGCACCTGGCCAATGAGAGCCTACCATGTCAGCATAGAGTTTAAAATGATAAATTTGATGGCCCGAGAGCACGTCAAAAATGTGAAAAATTTAGGGAATGCCCTAGAAACCAAATTTTTGATAGGGAAGGCATAATTCTTCATTTTAAACCAACTAAATCATCTCTTGACATCATTTGCGACCTTGGGATTGGGGAAATACTTGCACGAATTCAAGATTTGATCAATTTTGAGCTCTTTCATGATTTGGCAAAGGAGAAAATGGTACAGCCCATGAAAATGAATAAATCAGGGCACAAATGGGGGAGAACTTGGATTTTACTTCAATCTAGGGCAGAATAACGACAATGAGGGCATTTTGAAAACATTCAACTGGATAAAACAAGTTATAGATCTTCAGCTCGAGCCACAAGGACATTTTGGAGTAAAAATGGAACATGGAGAATTAGAGTAAAGTGTGCAAACCCATAAATTGCACCAACAACTCCTATTATTATTCTTCATTAACATTCCCATCCCTTCATAGCCTTCTTTTCGACAAACCCAAAATCTCACCCACCTTTTATCGATCACCTATCCCGACCCTTCCACCTCTCTCGAGTTTTCTCGGTATCACCGTAGACCTCGTCATCTCCTTCTTTAGCTTCATCCAACCTCACCTAGCCTCTACAATAAGGTTTTCATTGAATTACTATCACTCTACTATACCAACATCGATTACCCATAACCATCGTCAGTCTCCCTTAACCGTTGTTGGTTATATCCAAACAGACATCGGTCTCTATGTTTTATACCCTTCCTAAGAACAAAGCCAAACAACCTCTTACCAATTGACCTAAACAACCTAGAATCAGACCTTGACTAGTCCCAATACCATGATAGACACCTCATCCTTTAGATCTAACTATAACCTAGCATGTTGTGATTAGATTTTCTTATTGTACTTGAATGAGATAACCTATCCTGTAGTAGGACTTTGTTTATCTATCGTATTGATTTTTTTTGAATAGTGGATTGACAGCCATCTAGGAAGTATCACACTTCTCGGAACTAGCATACGCTAGGTAGTCCACTATCATATATCATTTAACTTCTCTTTTATAGTCTTGTTTTCTATTACAGGTAGTTCCTCCTAGCCAAAAGGAATCTCTCACAATTGAAATTGGATAAAGAATTAAGAACACGTGCAACAACCTCCAACCAACTCATTTAACAGGTATTCCTCCTAGCCCTTACCCTTATCTATTTCTTTATTCAAAAATGTAAAAAAATAGTGAAACATAGTTATCCATCGGTTTACTCTCTAGATTAAAGGTTACCATCAAAATCTTGATTGCTAGAGTAGTGCCTTGTAGGTATGTTCCCCTTGGATGTCATAAAAATGGAATTCAACTACTTACGGACATGAATAATTCAACATTGAGTATTCCAAGATATAATCTGTTCAAGACACCATGAAACCATATATCGATAGCTCAAGTCCAAATTAAATCAACATCATAAAGGCCCCGGAATTCTTCATGCATCTAGAAAAATATGTGGTACCTCCAATTCTACTTAGATGTATAAGCAATTAGTAACTCATACAATTCTACTAGAAAGATAATGAAAAATATCTCATATAAATTTTCATATATATTTTGTTCCACCCAAGTACGTGTATTAAACTTAGTTCTAGTGTTGAATCGCCATGTGTATTCTTCCTCTAGATCGTGTATCCACTTTCAATACTTGCTAGAGTTAACTGGTATGTCTTCATTGCGAACCATCCGAAAATAGCTGAAAAAGACATCCCGACAATGGAACCAATGATGTAGCCTAGAATTTAGTGGTACAAACCCAATGAAACCCTATGTGCATTGGCACATCACTCATCCTAGACCGAGCACTCACTCTCAAAGTGCATAAAGTTACCAAGTCCCTCTTTAGGGTTCTTTATTACATGATGTTAGCATGATGAATACTTAACATATATAGTTCCATTACTAACATATCATTCTACAGAGCATACCAGATCTATATCTAAGGAAAATTAGAATTAAGTACTAACCATGATGAGATCAAAAACATACTAGATTTAGATACACATAAAACTAACACTTAGATTCAACCAATGTCCTTCATTATATTCAATGCAATAAGTTTACGAAGCTTCATTACAATATCAGTAGTATGCGTGTAGCAGATTTAACAACATATCTCTATATATCTCGATCCCCCTCTATTACATAGTTTACTACATATATAAGGGTGGGGAATTTCCCTTCACCACTTATCTACTCCAAAAATATATCACATACTATTCTTATCCACGTGCCTTTACAAAACTAGCCACACATGCAAGTGCGATAACAATAGACTACTACTAGCTAACTAACAATAGTATATCGATTTCTCGGCCTTTGTCCATGCAAAGTTTTCATATCCAATCCTCCAAAAATATCCAATGCATGGTGCACATGTCTCTGCCTCATTTGTGTGCTCTACACACCATCTCTAAAAATAGAACTTTATGAGTGAAAAAGGCTAAGTCCCAAAAGTTGAACTTCTACTCCGCACGCATGTTCTCCCTATTCATTCATGCCTTTAAATATGACTCACTTCCCCACGTGGACTTCTTGTGTGCTTTCTTTGTCAAGTGTTCTTTGATCATCACACACACACACACTTTTACATATCTAGATTCCTCCTTAAATAGGATAGGAGCTCTCCTAATCATCATTCCATAAGCAAGCACGCATGAAAAATGTCATCATATTCTCATATAATCAAGTGTCCAATCCATGAAGATGCCATCTAGCCATAACAACCTTCACTTTATAGCCCGTAACTATAACGATTCCCTGGAATATTCTTTTCTTGAGTTTCAAGTCTCTGTGTAATAACCTTGTCATCATTATGCCTACTGCATCTTCACATGTTTTCATGTGATATCTATATTTAACGAGAATGAGGCTAAGTCCTTAAACCATTAAACACTTTCCTTCTTCCGTGCACAAACCTATCTCTCCTCACGTGTGTTCACTCACGCGCTTTTCTTCATAGTGCCTTCCGTGCATGCTCATCCTCTACTTTAGGACTTAGTCATTTTCTCGAGATCAACATACATCATCATATGTCTCACAAAATCATACAAATTATCATCCCTCAAGAATCCCTCCCTCATATCGAGTTCAACCAATGATTTGAGTTAATGGTGCCTAACTAATCACACATAGGGTTCATTCCAAATATATGGCTCTAGAACAAGCCCATGAATCCTCACCCTCTCTCTCTAGCAACCCAAACCTCCAATGTTTCTACATAGGCCACATCTTCTTCTTAGTGTGTTGTCACCCCTTATTGATATGGCGAGGAACCAAGTCGAGGCCCATCCCATTAATATAATACATATTGCATATATATGGGATGGGCAAACATATTGAGCCACATTTTCATCTAAGATCAAACCCTTACCTAAAATATTGTATCTATATATCTTCTTGATTCAAGTGGGAAGGAATTAAATTAATCAAATTAGACTTATTATATAATCCCCAAATTGAGCTAGCTTTCTCCAGGGCACCAATCAACGAAACCATATTCATCTGTTTTATCTAGTTGGTTAGTCCAATCTATGAGGAATTGAAAAATGACCTCGATTGGGTTGTCCCTACCCCTATAGAGAGATGTGCCACCACATAATACCCCCATATAGAGATCGAGACCTCATTTGGGCATAGGCACCTACACCCACATATATCTCATATGTATATATATATATATATATATATATATATATATATATATATATATATATATATATATATCTCGAGTCTCCTCCCTATATATGTAACTACATATACACCCAAAGAAATGAATAGGGTTGGAGGACCCTATCCATCTCTAGAAGGCCCTTCCTAAGGACTTCATGTCTCCCACACTCACCACCACAAGCGCATCTTTTTCCTCTCAAACGCATGAGCTACCTCCTATACAAGCCTATATGAACCCAATGATTCCATATCCATCATTAACATTAGATCTGCCATCATAATTATATCTATCAAGTCCAAGACACCATCCAAAATCTCATGGTGTGCTCCCTCAATCATCATATGTCACTCATTTGCAGTTCTCGCTACAAAACAAACAACCCACACATATTATTAGACATCTATCCAACATCTATTCAATCCAAAACTCTATTTTATTAAACACACTTAACACTAAGGCTCATCTAGCTCACCGGGATGCTTCGTCATAATAGCTCCATATTCTTGGCCTCCCAAAACTACCCACACCTCCTCATATCTCCATAAATGAACCCTAACCAAGCATTCCCACCTATTATGGGACACTAATATCATCATTTACCTCCTTAATTCCTCTCATATCTTCCTTATCCATCCTATCATATAGGCTACTATCTAGGCACCAATATCGATAAAATATCCTCCTCTAAGCCTTTGTAGTCGCCACTCATGGTGTCATCCTGATCTATAAACTAACATTGATCCCATGTTTGAATAGTTTATTGAAATGGATACTTATAGATTAATCATTTCCCAAAAATCAAGAAATATTAATTGATTAAAATCTGATCCAAAATTGATTTAAAATATGCCAAAAATTGAATTAAAAATATGATTTAAAATATATAAATTTTTTCTAGTTTGCACAATCAAAAAGGTCAAAAATATGATTTTAAAAGAGTGTAAAAGTGTTAAAATTGCACCCAATTAATTAAAAATTTGTTTAAAATATATGAAAAAATCAAAAATAACATATCCACAAATGGACATAAACTCTAAAATTGATAATGGGGTTCACCCACGGATCGGGCTACAACTCTGGGATAGCTTAGAATGTAATCTAATCCATAATTAAATAAATTTTCAAGTACAATAATTTAACCTTACAAATAGTAATGGATTTTAAAACTGCAAAAATATTCTTATCAGACCTTTGAAGAACTCTAAACTCGATCAACAATGTTCTCCACCTTCCTGTAGCATTTACACATTCATTTCCCCATATTCTATGTTAAAAGAGGCATAAAAATCTTCATGTTTACAAAAACTTAAACCCAATCCAAAAAATTCAAATTCCAGGCAAAGCATCTGAGAATTTTGAACAACTCTCCAGTTCTACTAAAATCCTGAAAATGCCTTTAAATGGACAAAAAATAACAATATGCAAAAACTACAAAAAAGGATTTATACAATCCTACCCAAAGCACACTCCAAATGCAACAAACCTCATCTTATAGTGTTTCCAAGAAAGTGGTGGGTTGGTTGGGAACCTTATCTTTTACACTAAGGGTCGTGGGTTCAACTCCCATTGTTTCACCGTTTTCTTTACATTTTTGAATGATGAAACAGATAGGGTTATGGGCTAGGAGGAATACATGTTAAATGGGTTGGTTGATGGTTGCTGCACGTGTTCTGACTTCTCAATCCAGTGCCGATTGTGAGAGATTACTTTTGGCTAGGAGGAACTACCTGTAATAGAAAACAAGACCACAAAAGAGAATTTAAATGATATATGATAGTGGACTGCCTAGCGTATGCTAGTTCCGGGAAGTGTGATACTTCTAGACGACTCTCGATTAACTATTTTGGAACAAATTAATGCAATAAATAAGTAAAATCATATTGTAGTTGATATGATTTAGGTATCTCATTCAAGTACAATTAGAAAATCCAATCACAACAGGCTAGGATATTGTTGGATCTAAAGAATGAGGTGATTTGTCAAGGTACCGAGACTAGTCAGGGTTTGATTCGGGTTGTTTAGGTCAATTGGTAGGAGGTTGTTTGGATATGTTCTTAGGAAGGGTATAAAACACAGAGATCAATGTCGGTCTAGTATGACCGGTGATGGTTTATGTAGAATTGACAACGGTTATGGGTAACCGACATCGGTAAGGTTAGTGTACAAAACTCAAAGAGATCTGATTACAAGGTTTGATCTAGGATTTGATAGAGATGGTAGGGTGGATAAGGAGGTTTATAGAAGTCTCAGGTGTATTCAGGGATAAATAGCAGGTGAGGATGGGTGATTTGGTGGTGTGGGTAAGGAAATGGTTGGGTTACATGTTGGTAAGGGATAGAAGAATGAGCATGTAAAGTGTAGATTAATAACAGGAGTAACAAAAGCTACTAACTGAAATAACAATGTTGGTTAGGGATACACTTACTTGTGATGTAGACTAGATGTCTAAATGGTAATGGTAGTTAATCAAAAGGATGGTATTTAGTGCCATAGTAGTGAATCTTGGAGTGCTTTTGTGAGTGCAATGCTTCTAGATTTGTCCTGGTGCTAGCTGTGTGAATTTCGGATGCGTGAAAAGATGTAGTTCTGGTTGCATGTAATTGTGATCTCATCTCGTAGTCTAGAATGTGCCAACCTCTCAAACAAGGTTGCTAAGGTGAATAAATGGTAACTAACGATGGTTCCATCTTAACCAAAGCATCGAGTTTAGGTCTAACCAAATCGGTTAAGGTAGGATTCCCTAGGTTTACTAAAATGGGTAGATCTTTCTAATTTCTTGGGCCAAGTTGGTTTGTTGTCATGGATCAGAATGAAAGCTTCCCTTCTAATGAGTGGGAATGTGGTTAGAGAAATCTTAGGCATTGATTTTAGGGTTAGACCAAATCTTAGCTCATTAAGGCAAGTAAGACTTAGTTATTGTTAGTTATGGAAACATGCCAAGAATAGGTCTAGGGTGAGGTGGCTGGATGAGGTGTCTAGGTGAGGTGGAAATTAGGTCAATTAAGGTAATAAAATAATGGATATTGTGAGGATGGGTATTTAATCTAATTAAAATAATTAAATTAATTATTAATGTGGGGTGAAAGGGGGCCATGGTTAGGTTCCCATGTTTAAGTTGGTTATCCGATCAGGGGCTAAGGGGAATGTAACCAAATTTAGGTGTCTACATTTGCCCCTTTTTGTCACGTAGCTTGTATTGGTAAGCGATGCTGACAAAAATAAGAAGTGGGTGCCCCATGTGTGGGTGAAGGTGATCCCCCTCAAACTAGGAACTGGTGAGGTGGAAGATGGAAGTGGTGAGTGGTTTGATAAAAGGTGGATGTGGTGAAAAGGAGCATAGATGTGGGTGACTGTGGGAAAGGGTAGAGGTCAAAAATAGGCAAACAGGTAAATGGGCCAGGGTCAAAGGTAGTGGTAGTCAAATGCACACACACATTATAAACTACGACACAGTGACTCCATGTTGAAGAGCTTGCAAACTCTACATCATCCAAGGTCGATAGGTTTATCCGAACAAGGTTGAAGTGATTTCGGTATCCAAGGCATAGGATATGGTGCAAAAACACAACATAGGTTAGGTGTAGGAACGTTTAGGTATGTTTTGGTACACCAAAGGTTGGGTCAGGATAAATAGCATGACAATAGGCAAGGTAAGGTCATTAGGTCAAACAACATGGGTAATGTGTCACAAGGTATAGTGAGCACATGAGTTCAAAAGGTCACTAACAATGTTCCAGGTCTAGGTAGCTAGGTCATGGCATGGGTAGGGCTGAGGTACGGGTAAAATAACAAGTCCCTAAATGTAATGAAGGATAAGGATAGGTAATGTAGGCTTGGAGGTAGGTTGTGATAAGGGTGGGTAAGGTCAAACGGTGGCGGGGAAGGGTAAATTTTGGTTAGAAATGAGGAAAGGGTATTGATAGGAATATGATAGGTAACTAATGTCGGTCATCTTGTGTTATCCCATAAAATTGGCAAGGGAAATTTTACTGATAACCTTACCAAAATTTTGTTCCGGTCCCTCGTCAGGGACCCCTTGCGTTCGGAACGTTGCAAAATCCCTTCCCGGGAAATCTAGTTTTCCGAACTTAGCCTCTTTTTGGTCTTTTTTGGTTGGGCGCACATAATGACTATGCAACATCAAGTTTTGATGTGCCCCCTTTAAATCCTTTGGCACATGCTTTCTTGTGTCAACAGGCATTTTGGTGCACCTCACTATGTTGAGTCTTCCTTGCACATGCCAAGGCGCATGCGCCTCCATGTCAACAAAACATTTGTTGCACCAATGGCGCACATATTCCTCTGTCGACATCACTTTCAGTGCGCCAAGGGTGCATATAACTTCGTGTTGGTGAGTCTTTCGGTGTGCCACAGGCGCACGCTTTCTAGTGTCGACAATGCTTTTCATGCGCCACTTAAAAAGTTGGTGGCGCATTTATTACTACCTCGCCTATATATAGGCGCGTCTGTGCTATCATTGTCACCAAACACAAATCACGTGATTATTTTTCTCTGTACTGTCATCGCGTGTTGTCCACTCAAAATTCCCTGCTCTTAAGAAAGTGAATTTTCAAAATTTTGAGTTTAAGTGTCTTCTCTGTTGTACTGAAAATGTTAAAAGTCGTGAAATTGAGAAAATCTGCGTTTTTGGGTCATTTTGTGTGTTTTTCGGGCCTGTCGGACATTTTTGTCCCGCGTGTCCCAAGTTCAAAAGTGCGCTCTATTCCCCGATCGGCCGATCTCCCGAAGTTTGTCTTTTTCGGGCCCGTCGGACATTTTTGTCCCAAATGTCCCAAGTCAAATCGGGCAAGTTGTTCCATTTTCGGCCGATTCGCCCGAACCACGTACTTCACGCTTTCACGTCCCAAATGTCCCAAGCTCTTCCGGACCCATTGTCACCTTTTCGTCCGATCCGGCCGAGTCGCGTGTTTCACGCATTCGCATCTCACATGTCCCAAATGAACCAAGTGCCATTCGTGCTTATTTTTCCCGCTCTACCCAAATATCATGCTTATTCAAATTGGTAGGTATGTATTAAATGCGCATTCATTGTCTTTCTCTCTCCTAATCGGCTATATAACGGGCATACCCCCTTTGCATTTTTCACACTGCTTCCATGCTATCCTTTGCTCGAACCCTTGCAATATAATTTCCTGCGCGTGTATCCTTTCCCTCTGTAATTCCTTCCCGAAGTCAAGCTCGCGTCTCTATCCTCCGAATTACTATCAATATGAAGATCAAATTTCAGGGACAGGAGCAAATCTCGCCACTAGAATCTATCGTTCACAATATTGGGGACAGTGAAGCTCGTCATCTTGATTTCAGTGATTTTTGGGCAAGGATGGCAGATGCAAACCCTACACCAATGGCACAGATGATTCACGACAGCGGTTTGGCTTTTGCTGGAGGTTTCCCAATCTCGGTACAGTGTGCTGAAACAGTGCTTTCATGCGGAGCTCACTTCGACCCTGATTCGAGTGAATTAACCAATGTACACGGGAACTCATCGCCAAGCTGGATGCTACCACCATTAGCACTGCTTTGAGGATCCCAGAGATGGATAATGCCATAGTTGTTTCCCGGGATCAAGCACAGGCCCTGTTCAGTCAAGATAGTGACAAATACAAGGCGCGGGTGGCAAAGTCATGGCTTAAAAACCCTAAGAAGGGAGCGTCTCATCTTTCTAAGACTCTCTTCCGAGCAGATTTCAATGAAGAGTTGTCAGATTTCATAATCCTACTGGCTCGGGTTATGGGCTTACCTTCTACTAACGAGTTCCATTTCTGGATGTGCCCGCTCATCTCCATGGTGTGCGAGGGAACTCAAAATATCAACTGGGTGGAGATCATCAGCATGAACTTGGCGGAGCAGCTGTCCAATGTACAGCAAACAAAGAAGTTCTACATGACTTCGTACCTGATGTATACTCTGGCGGCATCAAGGCAGTGGTTTGGCTTTTCTTACATTGATGCCCACAAGGATGATCCTGTATACGCCTACTGCCCGCAGTTCACCCTAGAGACCAGCAATCGCAATTTCAGAAGGGTAAATGATGCTTTCACCATGTACGTGGTCAGGCTGCTTTGGAGGGTGACACTGCTAGAAGGTTTTCAGATGAAGCCATGAAGTTGATATCGCACTACGGTGCCTATTTTATTCAATTTAGAAAATTCTCTTATATCAGGCTTGCTGGCTATGAGAGCACTCCTTTGAGGCTACCCATGTTCTGCAGTGACAAGATGGCTTTGATAGAGGTATGCAGGTAATTAGACAAATTGCACAGAACCTGTAGAGACAAGAAAATTTCTGGTTTGCACTTTCCCATCTCTTTGGGAAATTACACTTGTAAAACAGCCCTGGACGCACAGAACATAGAAAGAGCCCTGGTTCCTATCACCGTTCATTTCTTTAAGCCAAGAACTTGCTTCGACTTGAAGAAGTTCATTGAGCAGAACATCAAGATAATCTATCATCATAGGGTAGATACAGAGGACTATTGGGCTGACTGTGCGGATGATTTTGAAGCTAGAAGGAGGCACTATGGCAGGTTCTCTCTGCAATTGATTCAAGAACTTGGCTTGTACCAAGTTCCTGAAGGACTCCAGGATGACAATTCTGATCTATACTCATATGAGTATGACAATGTGGTCAAGCACACTCCCTTGGAGGACTTGGATTGGAACAGGAAAGAAAAAGATGATCTGGCTGAGATCCTTGCTCCAGTCTTAGTCAGGACTAAGGTCTGGTTTGACAGGAAAGTTCGAGAGCTCAGAAGGCACTCAGGAGAATCCTCTTCCAAGGATGTTTCAACACCAAGGAGGGAAGCATCGACTCCCATATCAGACACACCTGTGCAAACCCCTCCTGCCTCATCAACACAAGGACCTGCAACTTCCACTCCTTCATCCACTCAAGTGTACCAGAAGAAACTTAAAGAGGTTAAGAAGGAGCCTGTGGAAAAAGATCCTCAAAGTAAATAGGTAGAAGTGCCTTTGGGACCAGAGAACATCATTTTTCTCAGTGAAAGTGAAGAGAGTGAAGTGCCAGCCCCTGCAAATGCTCCGAAGAGCACTGAACTTCCAAGTGCTATTGATTCTTCTGCAGCAATTGTCTCCAGCGCCCCACTCACATCTCAACTTGAGACCACAGCTGTGCAAACCTTGAGCGTCATGAGCTCTATGTCTCTTGGTCCTCTTGCCCCTCCTGTTGCTTCCTCTTCCTCTTTTGCATGGGTTCAACCTCTTGTTGACAGTAGAAAGAGGAAATCTTCCTCTCGGAGCTCAGGGCCAAATTTTGATGCTGTCGCAGCCTTGTTGGGCACTACTCCTTCTCGTGCCAAGAAAGCCAAAATCACCTCCAGAATAGTGTCTGATGCTCAAGGTCAGCAATTCCTAGAGATTGCTAAGCCTACAGTGGACAAATCGGAGCAGGACTTGCAGGCATCTGACTTAGAGCTCTCAAGAATTCCAATGGGAGAGTCTACTCCTGAAGGTGAGATCCACAACCTCTAGGAAACGGTCACAAGAGTCATTGGGAGGGTAGAGAAAGGGCAGCAAACTATTGAACAGTTGGAGGAACAGGCCCAGATTCTCACAAGTTTTATCAAATCTCTTTTGTCTAAGGACAAAGTTTTGGACCCTACCCCATTGACTACTCTTCCACCTCCTGTAATTTTGAGCCAAGATGAAATACAGAGTATCAAAGACATGCACAAGTATTCCATCTATGGCAGAGCTATGGAGGCCATGGTGGAAGATATGCTTGTTGCAGGATTGAATTTCATCGATGAAGCTTTCAAACTCCATGGAAAGGTGAAAAATTTGCAACAGAAGCTCTCCTCCACTATCGGGGTCATGGATAAAGAGCTCAAACTACGGAGCGGTTGCATAGTAGACCTCTCTGTCTCATGGGATGACATGATGAGAACATTTTATTGGTGAATAAGGTTTTTGATGATGTAAAGGATAATCTGTCAAAGTCCTGGGTTTACAACATGGAGTGGAAGATCAAAGTCTTGGAGGAGGCTTTGGGAGAGTTGAAGAATAGCTGGCAGAAAGGTGAGGCTTTCAAGACACCTTGCCGTGATATCTGCTTTCAAAGATATACACTTGTCATCTTCAAGATGAAACTTACGGTGTGCCTTGTAGACACCAAATTTGTGTCCTACGACCCCTTGTGACCCGCATCTCATCTCGCAACCTAAACTCATCACCTAAACCTTACACAATTATTTATTAATTACCTTGTAATTGATAAATCCACATCATCTCACCTGCCACCTCATTCTGCCACTTCATCATGACCTAGCCCTAACCCTAAACTAACCTAATTAAGACCTATAACTTGGTCTACACCTACACCCATGACTAATGACCCCTTTCTCGCACCCAAAACCGACCTTCTAGTCACTTGACCAAGCCCGCAACTAATCTCTCGGGAGAAAAGCAAGGAAGGTGGGCTATTTTACTAAAAATAGCCTACTTTTTCCTTACCGATGTCGGTTCCTACTCGACCGCCGTCGGTTACGTAACCGCCATCGGTTCCCTGTAAATGGTCTCCCCAAACCAAAAACAAGGGATCGGAATTTCATTTTGGATGAGAGTGGAAGGATTTTAGGAATCAAGAGAGATCATTTGGGAGCGATAAAGAGAGTCCAGATCTTCACTTGACCGAGCGAGAGGCAGTGGAGAAACCAGAAGAGTTTGTAGCAAAGGAGATCAACTTGCATCTTCGTCAAAAACCAGTAAGTCACATCTTGCATGTCCTCTGTTATAACATTTCTTATGCTTTTGAATCACAGTCCTCATAAATCCATTCCTGAATCCACTACCCAGCGTGCCATTGCATCTAACTATCATTCTTTTACCTCTCATCACCTCATTTCCTAATATCACCCATAAAACCAGCCTTACAAACAACATAGCTACCCTACAGCACAACCACCCCACAAAACAACCAACCTACAGATCCTAAACCCTACCGACATCGGTTACCAGTAACCGGTATCGGTTATCCTGACTACAACCAGAAACCAGCCTTTCCCTACCCGTTTCAACAAAATAATTTAATTGATATTTTAGAGTCTTTTGTGTTGATTCATATCGATGTGGGAACTGACCACCTTCGAAAGGAAGTTTTATATTTCCTGGGCCCAAGGCAGTTTCCTCATTTATTGTTTAATCAAAATCTTGTGGTCTTGTGTTCTTATTTGCAGGTAGTCCTTCCAAGACAAAAAGGAGTTCTTCATAGTCAACCTGATCTTCCTCTACGGTACGCGCACACCATCTCGACATTCCACAGGTATTCCTCCTAGCCCTAACCTTATCTGTTTCTAAAAGGAATGAAAGGATAGAAGCAACTCTATTCCCAGAAGCCGAAACATTCCGAGTGAAACATTTTGGCACGCCCGGTGGGACCCATTTTGGGTTTCTTTCTTTCTTGCTTGCTTTCATATAGGGAGTATACTTGCTGTTTTCTTCTTCTAAAAAGATATTCACAAGGTTTTGTATTATTTTGATAAAATAACTTGCTTTGCTTTTACATCTCGCATTAGTGAAAGTCATCTCTTTTGCTTCATCAAATATCATTTTCGATTTGGGTTTAAAACACGTGCATTGCATTACTGCTTGCGTTGTTTTCAATTCTAGTGAACATAGATTAAGTAACAGGTCGTACACGTGGGGGTGATATCCATGGTATTGACAAGAAATTAATCTTACTTTCACTGCACAACACATACCGAATCACTCCACAATTAACACAACAGCTCAAACATCCCCCTTTTCCGCGGTATTCCTCCGCCCGATTGAGGTAACCTTATAAGCCAAAACAACTTGACATTTCCCCTAAGTCTTTTGTTTAGGATTGACATCGTTCCGCATCTAAAGGCATAAGCCCACAATAATTAAAATTAACCCTAGGGTTAGTCTCTGGATTTGCGTGTGCATCTTGCTTGTTTTTAGTTCTGTTTTCTTTCTCATACCCTGTCTTCTGTGATCAATAATTGGACAAGTATACTAAACGTTGTTAAAAATCAAATTAGCAGCCTTTTATATCTTGTTGGCCAGAATTCTTACACCGACATCGGTTACCTGACCAGCGTCGGCTATAGTATAACCGACATCGGTTACGAGACCGATATCGGTTACTGTCTTTCCCAATTCCTGACAAACCAGCAACCTACCAATTTCACCGATCCGAGGTTTGTTTCTTTCTGATGATTGAAACCCTACTGTGAACTCCTGTCCATGGTTGTTATCACTCGAAAGCAAGCCGCCACCATGGTTTCACATGCTTGCTCTGTTTCTTTGCCTGAATCACCCCCTTCACATTCTGTGGGGAATCCTACGGATACCAGCGAGGTTCCTAAAATTCCTGTGGGAGATAAGGACTTTGCCAAGTTTCTGGATGCTAATTCTAGCGCTGTACAATACTATTTGTCTCATACCCCTGACCGTACGCTTGATGGTCAGCTCCTTGTTGGTATGCCTATTAGTATAGCTGCTCATTTAGCTCCCACTCCGCCTGATAACACCGCCTTGCTTCCTGCATCTCTAGCCCCGTCTCCCAATCCGACGGCTTCAGAGGTTCATACGACTCAGATTGGCTTTCCGTTGGTTAATCTTGGACCCCACATATCATTACCGCCGACTGCCCCTACCTCATCTCTCTTGCAGACTGCTCCGTTCATGACTTGCTCTCTGCCACCTATCCACACTAGCTTTCCTTCTCAAGCTCCGCCTACCTTTTCTTTCCCATACACGTATCCAGTGACCTCAACATCTTATATGGGACATCCCTATTCGGTCACCTCAACATATTCATCCTCCATACCTTATCAACACTTAACCCCACCATTGTCCAGCGGAGGCCCTTGGCCCAATTTGCCTCCGTTTACCACAATCGCACCATCATCTCATCCAACCACGGATTTCATTAAACAAATGATGGACAAAATGCAAAACCTGGAGGCTTCTGTTTCAGGAAGTCGTAGCGCCTTGACATACGAGCAAGTTTGTCGGGAGCCTATTCACCCATCTGTCCCCCTTCATTCGTATCCTCCTCAATGGGAATTACCAAAATTTACCCGTTTTAACAGTAAAGAGGACCCTCAACAACACTTGCGATCATTTAGACATGCTTGTTATTTGATTGCTCATGATGATGCCTTGTTACTCCGCACCTTTCCCATGTCCTTATCAGGACCCACCTTGGAGTGGTACAGTGCTTTAACCCAGCACTCAATCTTCTCTTTTAACCAACTAGCCCAATCTTTCTTGGATCATTTCTCCATTAACATTGCCAAGAAAGTATCTATCACTGACCTTTATGCCATCCGACAATTCGAAGACGAATCTATCACAGATTTCGTTGGACGATGGCGGGGCCTTATCAACCAACTTACATATGCCTTGCCTCAGGTTGAACTTATCAAAATTTTTACGCGGGCATGTGCTAAGCACATTTCTCCTACTCTTCAAATTCAAACTTTCCGCACATTTGATGAGGCCTTTACCATGGCTCGGAAACTAGAAATTCGAGCCTTAGAAGAAGAGAAATTGCGGTTGCGCAACAAAAACCCCAATTTCCGAACTCCAGATTCCACCAACAAACCTAACACCACCAATCCTCACCCATCGACCGCTTCGAAATCAAAAGGGGCCGTGCACGCGGTGATGGTCAAATCCCAACCACCATCTAATACCCCGCCAAAAACCACTTATAAGTATAAAGCAGAACCCATCAACTACACTCCCTTGGGAGAAACATATGGTGTGATATTGGAAAAATTGCTCAAAGCAGGAGCCATTACCTTACCTCCTGTTAAACCTCACTCCGGGTTTGATTCTACCCGCGCTATACCTTCCTGGTACAAAGAAAATGACTTCTGTAACTTTCACCGCGTAAAAGGACATAGTCATGAAAACTGCAAAATGTTGAAAAACATAGTGCAGGAAATGGTTGACGCAGGTGATATAACCCTCGATAATCCTAATGCCCCTGCCAACCGAAATTTGAAAATCTTCAACAAACCATTCCCAAATCACTCGTCCAACAGTAACGTAAACTAGGATATCTTAGCCGAGGAGAGTGTTCATGAGATCCATGCAGTCTTCGACTCCCAGCCAAAAGCCTCTATCGAGAAAATTTTGAATCAAGCCTCTCCACTAACACAGGAGTCCGAACCTCCTTCACCACCATCAAGCCAAAGCGAAATCATTCCTTTACCCATAAAAGAGTTAACTGCCCAGACTTCTCTTCTCATCAATGAGTCTGCTTACACCACATCCCTACAAGACTGCGAATGGATGTTATCTAATCTATCTATTTCCCAAATGTCCCCTTCTACCACTCTTGCTGCACAAGAGGAAGGCTCGCCACTCCTTTTGACATCCTTAGACGAGAAATCTCTTGCACCAACATCACCAAATTCTTTAACCATGACAGATCCTCTCGAACATGCCCTCTTACCTATTAGTTCTTCATCGCCTAAATCTTTTCAAAGACCAGTCGACCTCTTAACATCTATTGATACAGTGCCTCATCTACCCCCTGTATCATACCCACAGTGGATTGGAATCACAACCCACCTTTCTTCCGTACAAAATTTACAATTCACACCTGAAGACTGTCATTCTCCAGAGGATAGACGAATCCTGTGGGAACGTTTGAGTACCCCCTATTCTACTCAAATGCAGATGACCGATCCAGACACCTCTACCATATACCCTAAGTGTTTACAGAAACTCAAAATGCCTATGTCCTCATTCTCGTCCCCCGTATCTATACCAAGTATCCCATCCACCTCTATTAACCCAACTAAATCTTCCCCTACACTTGGGACCTCACCAATACCCAGTCTAACGCACCCGCCTAAGCGACTTGATTTATCCAAAAATAAAGCCGCCCCGCCACCTAGGAGACAAACTCAATCCGTGCCTCTATCACAATCAAAACCATCATCGTCACACCTACCTTCCATATTGGGACCTCATCCCTCCACCTTGCATCAATATATCATACCTCCTGCGTTTTCTTCAAAACGACCTACGCCTTCTGCACCTATACAGAGATCAAAGGGTATATCAACATTGTCACCCCACATATCCTATCCACCCATCAACCCTAAACGAACTCCATCATCAAAGGATTTATTTTCTGTCACTCCCCTTTCTCCGTGGTTGTTTCCCGCTACCACGTCATCTGTAGCCTCATCATCTAACCAGCTGAATATAGCTTCTGTGCCAAAGAAACCACGTTTAGTGAAAACCACGTATCAACACCCCTCGGCTAAACCACCACCCGTATGAACCAACCACGCCCAAACATTACCAAAACCCGCAAAACCAATACCCTCATCCTCCTCCGATTTTGACCCACTCAAAGGATCTTACGCCAAAATCCTTGCTATGTTGGTGGAGAATGCGACCATTTCCCTACCCCCACTTAGACCTTATGACCCGTCTAAACCTCGACCTATAGGTTATGATGAGTCTAAAATCTGCGCCTATCACCGCACACCAGGACATGATGTGGAGGGATGCAAAGCTTTAAAAACCATCCTTCGTCAGTCACCTCTCCCAGATAGAAAGGTTAAGAAAGACAACTTACGAAGGGAGAGACCTTTAGCTTCAATTCCCTCTACTATACCATCTATCCCCGCCTCACCAAGATCTATCATTATTACAACCCCACCTCTTGAAGACCATGATTTATCCCAACCATCTTCCTCATCTCAGGTCTACGAGATTAATATGATTAGTGTTGCTACTCGAGCGCAGAAAAACAACGAGAAAGCAAAAGAAAGCACACATGCGTCCTCTCTTTCTCCATCCAGCATCCCGATTGCACCACCACCCAAAGTGGTTATTCGTGGACCCGCTTACCCCATCTCTAATGGAGTTGCCCATCGAGCCATGATCAAACAGCTTCACCAATCACCCGTAAAAATGACACTATATGATCTCATTCAGACTTCTGAATCCCATCGACAAGCTCTCGTTGAAATTCTTCAAGGGATCGAGGTCTTACCTAATGAAACCCTGCCTGTTGCCTCCATTCTAACACCCAATCACGTTGCTTCTCTCACCAAACAACCCACTGCCCCAACCACTTCTGTACAACAACAAGCTGCGGCAGTCAGTTTCTCTGAAGATGAAATTGTTGACTTTGGTACAGAAGATCCTGACCCTGCCCTTTTCATCTCAGCTTACGTCCGGGACATTCGGGTACGTCGTGTTATGATTGACGGGGGCGCTAGCCTAAACATCATCTCTTCAAAATCCTTCCAACAAATGAATATCCCTTCTAGCTACATGTGTGCCAATCCCATCATGTTGCGGTCATTCAATGACGCTATTACCTCTACCTTAGGCACCGTGATCCTCAACATTCGGGTAGGACCACGTACTTTACCCAAACTCTTCTATGTCCTTGAAGGAGAGTTCCAATATAACATATTGCTAGGTCGCCCTTGGATCCGGGCTATGGGATGCGTTCCCTCAACATTACATAGATGCATAAAATTTGAGTACGAGGGGAAGTCCTACACCGTAAAAGCTGATCCTCCCCCCTTTAAAACCTGCAATATGTTATACCGCCCTAACGATGTGCTTATACCAATCAAGACACCCATACATTCAACCCAACCATCCTCTTCAAATGTACCTCAACCATCCACCTCAACCGCACCTACGCCTTCAACTGATGAAACCACCGTCGCAAAAACCACTTCCCTTCCCCATGCTAACATCCCAACCATGAGACCCCTTAGTAGATGTTTTTCAACGCCTTACGCTGGGGGAGTATCACCTATATAATGTTAGTTCTTTCCATACCCCACAGGAATACGGATAGGTACATGCACATCCTACCTATGACCATTGTGTGGGGAAGTAATCTCTTACGGACCACCCCATTGCCGCACCAACCTAACGTATGGGGGTGTTGACGCATCCTCCATTACCCCTGAACCCCCTCTTGGTGTGGTTCCCTTCCAATCCGATTTTCAATACTTGACAAATCGTCGTTTCGCCCTCACCTTCTTGACTCGCTGTGCTTGGAAAGGCTTTGGTTTTGGTCTTTATGAACAAGGCCGACATACACTCATTCCCGTGACTACACGCAAACACAATGATCGCAGTGGTCTCGATTTTCCTGAAACACCTACACAGGAGGAACCTCGTGTCAGTTGTCTTCTAGAAGACAACGACATCACCCCTACTGAACCATCATCACCCATTTTGCCTTCGTCACCCACAGAGTCAATAGATCCCGAATCTATCCCTCCTAACTTTTTTTTTTCATAAATGCTATCTTCCTAGGTCCTCTCAATTATCAACACGGTAATGAGGACCCCTCTTCTATCCCCCTTCTGTATCTAAACATGATCGAAGAGGATTCGCCTTCGATTAATGTTGTTGAGTGCGGGATGACGACTCCATCCTCACTTACCTTGGGGCGAGACGACTCCTATATTCAATGCACCTTACCATCTGAAACTCAAACCATGTTGAATGAATCGACTATAGAAATCAACATCCACACGGAGGAGGATCCTCACATTGTGAAGATCGGACAATCCCTTAACACATCAGAACAAGCCACCTTTACTACCTTTCTCCGTACCGCAACCAAGCTTTCGCTTGGTCCTACGCTGACATGCCAGGAATTGATCCTACCATTGCCGTCCATAACATCACTCTAAACCCTGATTCCAAGCCAATTAAACAGAAATTGAGAAAAATGCATCCACGCATTGCTCTCTTGGTCAAAGAGGAGCTTCAACGACTCCTTTCTATTTCTTTCATTCTGCCTATTGACTATCCTCAATGGATTTCTAACATCGTACCTGTCACTAAAGCGACGGGGGGACTTCGGATATGCACGGATTTCTGGGATCTTAACCTCACTTTCCCTAAGGATGACTTCCCCCTGCCTAGCATTGACCAACTTGTAGATCTCACTACAGGCCATGAGATGCTCTCTCTCATGGATGGTTTCTCGGGATATAACCAAATTTTGGTTGCCCCCGCCGATCAACATAAAACTACCTTCATAACTCCTTGGGGAACCTTCTATTACCGTGTAATGCCATTTGGCCTTAAGAATGCTGGTGCAACCTATCAGTGGGCTATGACCTATATTTTTCATGACATTATGCACACTATCCTTGAAGATTACGTCGACGATCTTCTTGGCAAGTCTAAACATCGTAGTGAACATCTCGATGTTTTAACCATTATTTTTGATCGCCTGTTACAATATTCTGTCTGCCTTCAACCAAAGAAATGTGTCTTTGGTGTCCTTTTGGGGAAACTTCTTGGCTTTATCGTCTCTTTGCGTGGCATCGAGGTCGACCCATCTAAAGTCAAAGCTATCCTAGAAATGCCCCCACCTACCAATCTCAAACAATTGCGTAGTTTACAAGGTAAGCTCCAATCTATCCGACGTTTCATCTCCCAACTCTCGGATCGATGTCAACCTTTTCATCACCTTCTTAAAAGGACATTGATTTTCAATGGGGCGAAGAGTGCCACCTAGCCTTTAAAGCTCTCAAAACTTATCTCTTGCAGACCACTGTGCTTATCCCACCTCGGGACGACCGCCCTTTCTACCTTTACCTTTCCGCCACTGACCACGCTGTAGGGGCCATGCTTGCACATCGTGACTCCGAGAATTGAGAACAAGCCGTTTATTATATAAGTCATACTTTGGTGGACTATGAGACTAGGTATACACATGTAGAAAAGTTATGCCTAGCCCTATCATTCGTGGCTACCAAACTCGACACTACCTTCTGAATCACAAAACTTTCGTCATCACCAACACGGACCCCATCCATTACATGTATGCCAAACCTCATCTAAACCAACACATCGCCAGATGGCTCATGCTCCTCGCCGACCTCGACCTTGAGTTTGTCCACCAGAAATCAATCAAAGGACAAACTCTTGCAGACCAACTTGCGGAGGCCCCTTTACCTGGGGAACAATTTACCAATTTTACATTCCCAGACGAACTCATCGCTACTCTTTCCCTCAAGGAGGAGTCGTATCCAATGACCCTCTTCTTCGATGGATCCAAATGCCACCGTGGTGGAGGAGCCGGCGTTGTTCTCATTCCTCTCGACGCTGAGCCCATGCCTCTTTCATTCCGACTCGATTTCCCTTGCACTAATAATACAGTGGAATACGAGGCCCTTGTTCTGGGTCTCCAAGTTGCGTTACACTTAGGTATCAAATCTATCAATATTTTTGGTGACTCTCAATTGGTAGTCAATCAAGTTATGGGCATCTACCAATGTAAAAATGAGGAACTTCAAAAGTACAAACACTACGTGGATTCACTTCTAGCCTTATTTACTCACTATTCTATCCAAACCATTCCCCGCTCCACTAACAAATTTGCGGATACTATGGCTTGCTTAGCCTCGCAAATTCCAGCTTCATCAACTGACTCTGAATTATTCATCTTGGTCCAACAACTTTTTGCCCCATCCTACTCAACCCCGGTAGTTTGTATGATAAATACTGTGTCTACTAATTCGCAGGATACCTGGTACCACCAATTTCACGACTACCTTACAACCTCTGTTCTCCCTTCTGACCTTACTAGTACTGGCAAACGCGCTTTTCTTAAACACGTTTCTCGTTATGTAGTTATGGGGGGACTCCTTTATAAACGTGGCTTTGATGGCATCCTCCTTCGATGTCTCACCGGCGCGGAGGTCACCCATACCATCCAACAGGTCCATGACGGTATCTGTGGCGGACATTTTAGTGGCCTTGCCGTGGCCAAACGAATCCTTCACCTTGGTTATTATTGGCCTACTCTCAATAACGATTGCTACGAATATGTTAAGCGTTGTGTTATGTGTCAACAACACGCCAACCTTCAACATACTCCTAGCCACCCCCTACAGGTTGCCGAGATCTTTGGCCTTTCTCACAATGGGGTTTAGACCTTATTGGTGAGATTCACCCGTCCTCTTCGCAACGTCACCAATGGATTATCATAGCAACCGAATATTACACAAAATGGGTGGAGGCTATTCCACTCATTTCAACCAAAAAAGAAAAAATTGTAGAATTCATTAACCACCACATTATCTGTCATTTTGGTGTTCCTCATCGCCTGATAACAGATAATGGAAAATCTTTCAAAAATAAGTTATTGCAAGACCTTTGTGACAACTTTGGTATTAAACTTAGCTTCTCATCACCCTACTATCCACAAGAAAATGGACAAGCCGAATCCTCTAATAAAACCCTAACCAAAATCCTCATGAAAGTTGTCAATGAGTCTGGAAGAAATTGGCATGATCACATCCCCTTTGCCCTTTGGGCTTATCGTACTAGCATTCGTACTCTACTAATGCTACACCTTTTCTTTGGTATATGGTACCGAAATTTTGTCTTGCCTCTCGAAATACAAATACCCTCCCTCAGGATATCTCTTCAGGATATTCTCACCAACGATGATTTCTTCCAAGAGCGGTTAGCCCAATTGGAGCTTCTTGACGAACGTCGTCTTACAGCTCTCGATCACCTTCAAATCTACCAAAAACGTATCAAGCGTGCTTATGATAAGCGACTTCATGAGCATACCTTTAAGGTTGGTGATCTTGTCCTCAAAGAGAATCAACATGTAACCAAACTAGAAAAGAGCAAACGTGGAAAATTTGCTCCTAATTGGATCGGACCTTATATAATCACTCACACTTATGGATCAGGCACTTATCGTTTAGCTTTGCTTAATGGTAAACCTGAGCCTGAACCCCTTAATTCCTTGCATCTTCTACCATTCTCTTTGTTGAATTTAGTGTTATATCACTTCTTATCTACCTCTTGCTCGTCCCTTGAGCTCATTTACCGCTACATACACTTTGTTTCCTACATCTCCAAATAAAATCAAGCTCACTTCTCACCTCCCCTCAACAATGTCTTCCCCTTTTTAGTCTAGTCCATGACTTCAAAGTCTTAAAATAACACCTTCTTATGGGATTTTCTTGAGTCAAACTTCCTACCAAACTAGATGCTTCACGCCAAAAGAACATCTAGCTATCTAAATTATATATAGACTGCTCCCTCGAAGGACAACTATATGCCAAATTATTGCTGCTATTATATATAGACTGCTCCCCCGAAGGACAGCTATGCACTAAAATCATATCTGCTACTATAAATAGACTGCTCCCTCGAAGGACAGCTATACACAGTCAGCCTTTATCAGAAGCTTCTCGCATGGATCAGCTTTGTGAAGACCTCAAGAATAGCACAATCAATATCCCTTGTAGACTTCCCGCATCGATCAGTCTATATTCAGTAAAATAAAAGCCTCATTCAAAAGAACTTTTTGGGTCATGGACTTGTCTATTTAGGGTAGGTTCTCTTTCGTCAGAACACTCACTTTGTAACAAGTTCTCTGTACCTCAGCTATATCATCCACCTCACCTCACCATTTGTTTCAACTCAAGGGACGTAACGTACGCTCGATATGTTGTGATCATACAACTCTTTTCACCTATTGATTTCTCGTCTATGCATCGGTACCTAGGGCTTCAGGCTCATTCTATGTTGTGTGGTTTGTTTAGCTCTTTTCACCTACGGAACACTCTTTCCGCTTTGCCTCGCATCTAGGATTGTGTGTTGATCTTAATCAGGACATGGTTCCCCTCGACTTGGGTAGGCTAATTTTCACTTCCCTTATACCTTTTACAACATCACCAATTCATTACCAACACCAACAACCTTACCTTACCAATATTAATATCAATACTTTTACCAACCAACCAATCGCCTAACCATACCTAAATTGCCTGAATTCACCTCTCCCTGGTCCTAAGGGAGAACTACATCGGTCTGAGGCCCCTCCTTGCTTTGTGTAATGGGCTATGTAGGCAGCACTTTGGAGACATGGGGTCTCCCAAGGTTAGCTCGACCATCCCCTTACCATAACCTATCATGTGTGGTAAATATAAATATTTTTGTGTATTTCTATTTAATCACATTCCTCTTTTATCCTTTTTTTCAAAACACCAACAGTCAAAACGACAACATTCTTATTATTATCATAACTCAAATCAACATACATATTCAGTTTTATTTAGATGTTAAACAAATACATCTTCTCTATCATCGACACGCAGGTCGGCATCCTTATTTATTCTTATACCTCGATAACATTTACTTAGACCCTCACGACTCATCCCGACCCAGGAGATGATCGTGATCGTCGACAACTCTCGCTGAGCCTCTCTATCCTCAATGGTACCATGGCTATTGGTACCACCCACTGATCTGCCAATCTCTCCTGTAACATATGAATATGCCCTCTCGCATGGAGGACTCCAGCCTCTAGTCTCTCCGCCCGTGACTCCGCAACCGCTAACAATCCTCTTGTCTCATTCACCTGTGTTTGAAGCTGCTGAACTAAACTCTACAGACGATCTCTCTCTGCTGTAATCACAGCTATGTCAGGGTGATCACGTACACCTCGCAGCTCTGCTACCCACCATAACCTATAGGCCTCTGTCGTTCCTGCATCCATTACCCTGCGATCGGCTGCTACCTCTTCAGGACCTTCTGGAGGTGTTGGTCGGGGAGGTGAGAATGCTGCCTCGGCATCGATCCTCATATATGGTCTATAAGCCAAGGGTATATCCTGCACAAATCCAAATTGTCGCGCACACGATCTATAGGAATCCTCTCATACTCACCTGGCCTGTGCCCCGCGATCCACCTCAATCGCTCTACACCCCTCAACTCCTCAGCTATGTTCTCTATTACCATATAGTTCCCGTAAGGCCTCCAACAGATATCCGCAATCGTCACCCTCTCCCATACCCACTGTAATACTCAATGTCACCCATCACAGGCTGGGATCTTGCCTCTTGTTGCATGCCGGACCCATCGTCGAACCCCAACCTCTCGTACTCGGTCTCTCCTAATGGATGGGTCGGCCTATTGGTCACACACAAACAATGTGCTCATAGATAACCGATATCGGTTTTTCCTTTCCTCACCCAACTTTTTGCCCTTATTTACTATTGCCCCTTTTCCACCAACATCGCCTATATCAACCTTTGATGCAAACATTATTAACCATTTGGCCCGACCCAAGGCCTCACCCTACCCATTTGGCCCGACCCAAGGCCGCAACCTTAACCATTTGGCCCGACCCAAGGCCTCACCCTACCCATTTGGCCCGACCCAAGGCCGCAACCCTAACCATCCGGCCCGACCCAAGGCCTCACCTTACCCATTTGGCCCGACCCAAGGCCTCAACCAACTAATCCGGCCCGACCCAAGGCCGCAACCTTACCCATTTGGCCCGACCCAAGGTCGCAACCCTAACCATCCGGCCCGACCCAAGGCCTCACCTTACCCATTTGGCCCGACCCAAGGCCGCAACCCTAACCATTCGGCCCGACCCAAGGCCTCACCCTACCCATCCGGCCCGACCCAAGGCCTCACCCTACCCATCCGGCCCGACCCAAGGCCGCACCCCAACCATTTGGCCCGACCCAAGGCCGTACCACTTCCATACCTTACCCAACATCACCAACATACACTCTTATCCACCCATCCTGTAGTTTTTTGTCCAATCGAGCTCACCTGTTCGTGTTTTAGCATAATTAGGGTCCTTGACTTGATCTGTCGACCAACTTTGCCCAGACCTAGACCGTGACGTTTATCTCAACCAAACCAACCATTTGGTACTGCCGAACATGCCTAAACGTTCCTGTACCTTACCTGTTATATACCCTGGAGCTACTTCCTATGCCTTGGATACCAGGATTATATCACCCTTGTTTGGATAAACTATCGACCTTTGCCTATGCATTGCTGGTTTGCTCGTCAAATCATGTACCCTAGTCATACTATTGCATTTCAACATGCGTCTGCTTCCTTGGACCTACCCCACCACCTTACCATCCCCTCTACACCATTTACCCTTTATCAACCCTATCCCTGATTTCCCGTTCACTCAATCTATGATAGATTTGAGGGGGATTACCTATACCCTTAACAGGGGAAACCACTTCATATTATTGTCCGTGCAGCTTTACAAAACAAGCTACACGACAATAAGGGGCTAATGTAGACACCAAATTTGTGTCTTATGACCCCTTGTGACTGCATCTCATCTCACAACCTAAACTCATCACCTAAACCTTACACAATTATTTATTAATTACCTTGTAATTGATAAATCCACATCATCTCACCTGCCACCTCATTTTGCCACTTCATCATGACCTAGCCCTAACCCTAAACTAACCTAATTAAGACCTATAACTTGGTCTACACCTACACCCATGACTAATGACCCCTTTCTCGCACCCAAAACCGACCTTCTAGTCACTTGACCAAGCCTGCAACTAATCTCTCGGGAGAAAAGCAGGGAAGGTGGGCTATTTTACTAAAAATAGCCTACTTTTTCCTTACCGATGCCGGTTCCTACTCGACCGCCGTCGGTTATGTAACCGCCATCGGTTCCCTGTAAATGGTCTCCCCAAACCAAAAACAAGGGATCGGAATTTCATTTTTGGATGAGAGTGGAAGGATTTTAGGAATTAAGAGAGATCATTTGGGCGCGATCAAGAGAGTCCAGATCTTCACTTGACCAAGCAGAGACGAGTGGAGAAACCAGAAGAGTTTGCAGCAAAGGAGATCAACTTGCATCTTCGTCAAAAACCAGTAAGTCACATCTTGCATGTCCTCTGTTATAACATTTCTTATGCTTTTGAATCACAGTCCTCATAAATCCATTCCTGAATCCACTACCCAGTGTGCCATTGCATCTAACTATCATTCTTTTACCTCTCATCACCTCATTTCCTAATATCACCCATAAAACCAGCCTTACAAACAACATAGCTACCCTACAGCACAACCACCCCACAAAACAACCAACCTACAGATCCTAAACCCTACCGACATCGGTTACCAGTAACCGGTATCGGTTATCCACTTCTGACAAGAAACCTTGCCTTTCCCTACCTGTTTCAACAAAATAATTTAATTGATATTTTACAGTCTTTTGTGTTGATTCATATCGGCAGGGGAACTGACCACCTTCGAAAGGAAGTTTTATATTTCCTGGGCCCAAGGCAGTTCCCTCATTTATTGTTTAATCAAAATCTTGTGGTCTTGTGTTCTTATTTGCAGGTAGTCCTTCCAAGACAAAAAGGAGTTCTTCATAGTCAACCTGATCTTCCTCTACGGTACGCGCACACCATCTCGACATTCCACAGGTATTCCTCCTAGCCCTAACCTTATCTGTTTCTAAAAGGAATGAAAGGATAGAAGCAACTCTATTCCCAGAAGCCGAAACATTCCGAGTGAAACATGTCTCTTTCCTTGCAAGAAATCAAAGCTCAATTTAGAGCTTTTGTTAAATACAATCTATTCAAGGAAAGCTCCATCTCCAAAGAGAAAATGAAGGAGATCTACTCTCTTCAATCTGCCATTGAAGAAGAAAATAAAGATTATCATACTCATGTCGAGTTTGATAAAGAAATGGAAAAGTGTCTCAGATTTTGGGGTCAGTCTACAGCCAACACGTCAGTCCCTCGTGGCAGAGACATAGCCGAGGCGTTGAAAAGATTCAGGTAGTGGATTTTAAAGTCAGTGGGTCCCTCCCAGTAACTAACCACCTGTCTTCTTCTCCTTATTCTTTTCTCTTCTTCCCATTCTTTTTCCGTTTTCTTTGTAAAAGTTTAGGTATTGCGGTTGGCAGTCCTTAACTAATCTTAGTTAAAAGAAGCGGTTACGAAGAATAACTGATTTGTAAGCTATATAATGGCCTCTCTACGCCATTTTGAAAAGGAGGAAGAACTTGGTTTATTTTCTGAAAGTGTAAATAGATCATAAAGAAATCAATACAGAAGGGCTTTCCATTCTTTGTCTATCTGATCTCTGTTATCCCTAAGCTTTCATTTAATTTTTGTGAAGATCATTTGTCTCTAGTTTGTTAGTCTTGCCGATTGCATACTCTCCAACTTTGCAAGCATGGTGATCTTGTATAACCAAGAAGGAACTTTGTGTCCTTGATTAATGAATCTGTGTTATGTTAAGAAACTTTGTGTTCTGGTAGATGTTATTTACAGAACTTTGTGTCTTTAAATTCCATCTTATTTATATGATACAAATGATCTTGTTTCAATTCACTGTAACTTCGCATACATAAAGAATTACTCTGTTATCTATAATTCTGCATGTTGCCTTTCTGCTCATTCTCATACTCTCATTCCTCAGTCCTTTTGTAATTGATGATCTTTATAGAAAACACTTTCGTAATATCCAAGTTTAACCAGAAAATCATGTTTTGTATATTTGTAAATAGGTTCGTTTCTGAATAAGGGAACCTCTCCCATTAAAGAGGAGGGACTTCTTGTCCCCTGACTGTTGCTCTTCGTAAAGTCCTATTTGACGACCAACACAGGCTTTTGACCATGTCGCTTTTGAATCTTTTCATGGACCCATTTGCACACTTCTCCACTATTTATCCTAGTAAGAGGTCCTCTTTCTTTTGTGCACTTTGTGTTTGTGGTTTTTGGCTGCTTGTTGGTATGGATTGGATTGGAAAGACTATGAAATCATGAACTTCCCCCTTCCTTGCTGTCTTTTCCATTCTTCCACATGTTCTTCCCCCTCTTTCCAGATCTGCTGGTAGAGGAAACTCTGTCCTGAAATGATTGCTTAAAAACTCTTTGTTTAAGCCTCTTCATCACCCCAAGGTACCCTAAAAAGGAGCTTAACCACATATAAACCCCTCAGAGAGAGAATCAAAGCTTAAAAAGAAACTGTATTTTTCTTCTCCTTTGGCGCATTGGCGCACCCTGCAACATGAAGAATAGTTGCGCCAATGGCGCATCTGTCACCCCGTTACACAAAGAACAGCCATGCCCATGGCACATATTCCCCTACCTGCTACATAATGAAAAGTTGTGCCCTCATGGCACACTTCCTTAGTTTGTTGCAAATGCTTTCCTCGTGCCCCCTCATGGCACACCAAACTCATTTGTTGCATCGTTAAAACCTGCGCCCTTTGGCGCACCCTGCATGTATGCAACATAGAAATTATCTGCGCCAAGTGCAAAACTGTAAAATGGCGCAGGCACATCCCTCATTACAATAACAGCATGTCATGCAGACCTTCCATGCGCCGCGCCAGGTTCCCTTATGGCACATGAAAAAATGATGTAACATGCGCAAATCCTACACCCTTTGGCGCATCCTGTACCCATGTAACATGCTACATCCATGCGCCCGTTATAAAATGCATACATATGGCGCAGGTGCACTTCTGATTGCAACAACAAAATGTACCATGCAATTTCCATGCGCCATGCGCCCTTTGGCGCTGATTTTCCCCCTTGAATGGCCTTTTTCTATGCACCATACTATTTAGCCACAGCTTTGTAGTATCCATGTGCCCTGCACCCTCAAGCATTTAAATCATTAAACTCTTTCTCCTGTTAATGCTTTAATGGAAGATCAAACCGCTAACATAACCTTCCTACGTTGTGTTTCACTTCTTCTCCTTGCAGATCAACAACTGAGTTTGGAGTTACATATGTCAACATCAAGCAAGAAACCTACCAAATCTAAAGGCAAGGCCAAGCTCACAGAAGAAGAAATGAAGTATAAATATCAGAGGATCAGGATGCCTCAACCCCAGGCAGAGTGTGACTTAGATATCATAGACTCAGAACTTGGACACATTGATATGGAGGAGTTCTGGACCAGAACCAGAAAGGTCACACGAAGTCCCTGGATGGACAAATTGATAGGCAGTGCCCTGCACTTTGCTGGAGGAATCCCAGTTAGCGCCGTGAACAATGAATTTATGATGGTAGTTGCCCGATGCTACAACAAAGACACAAGATGTGTCCACAATGAGAAGGGTGAGGTTATAATCAACCTCACTGCCCGCCATTTCAAAATAATGCTCGGCATCCCTCACCACCGGCACTTTGTGGCCGTCAGCCGGGAAGACTGCGTCAAGGCCTGGGACGACAATGAAGATCAGTGTATGCAGCTGATGAACGAGGTATATTTGAAGAATAAAAAGGTGGTGACTCGGTGGCCACAAGTCATTCATCGTAGTGACTTTTCAGAAGAACTCAGCGACACCATTACATTCTGAGCAGAGTCTTTGGGCTTCCTGATGCCCATTATTTTCACAAGTGGATGCTGCGGTACCTAGAAACAATGAACAAAAATGTGCCCGATCAACGCTTTGAGTGGGCAGAAATCATAAGCAGCACAATCTCTGAGCAGCTACAACAACTTAACACAACGGGGAGGTTCTATATGAACTCCTACGTGGTCTATGCTGCAGCTTCAGAAAGAGATTATCTAGCTCTGATGCAATGCGGGGTTTGGCCCCAAGTTAAAATCTATGAATACTATCCAGAACTGAAGCTGGAAAATAGCATCCCCAATTTACAAAGATCAATGATGCATTCTTCTATTTCATCATCTGCCTGTTGAGGCCGAATATGACTCATGGTCACACGATCAAGAGTATTGTAGCAGCTACCGAGAAGTGGGGGGCCCTGTTCACTCAATTCCCCACATTCACCTATCTAAGGGTGGCTAACTTCTTGGGGGAACCAACTAAACTGCCAAGGTATGCCGGTCCCAAATTGATCCTGCTAGAAGCTGTCAAGGCAGCTAATCACCTACCATGAGAAGTGCCTCAAGAGAAAGAAGGGTGGAACTCCTTTCCCCCTCACAGTGGGTAGGTATACGTGTCTCACTCACCACAAGGAAAAAGACATGTTTGCAGAACTGGAGCTACTGAATCTAAAACATAACTTCCCAGCAAGGCCCACCTTCGACCCAAGAAATTGTCTGCCTAGGGCCAAGCTCGACCCGATCCACATCCCTCAGATCGAAGATATCTACATCGATATATATCATGAGGTTGAGCTCAGGAGGAAGGACCATTCTCACTTGGCCTTAGCAGAAATCATCCAGTACGGGGTGGCCATCGTCCCCAAAGGCTACCAAACTACTGAGCAAGAAGTGGATCAAGTGTATCTTGACACAGGTGGGGACGATTGGCCTTTCACGGTGATTGATAGAACTAAAGCACCCCAGACAATAGAGGAAAGGGTCAAGGAAACTCTGCGCAGGATGGAGCATTGGTGCCGAATGAACGGGCTCATCTACCTCGGAGTCGATTTCACAACCTCTCCATTGGGCAACGCACCTCCTCGATCAAAGCAGCCAAAAGGCAAGGGAAAAGGAATAGAGGGTGAATCCAGTTCCACCCAAGAGGAAGCTCCTGAAAGCCCTCCTTCCGCTTCACAAGAATGGTTGAAATCCTAAAAATCTCAGAAGAAGAAGCGGCGGAAGATGTTCCAATAGGCATATCCACTCAGGATGTGGCCATGACTATAACAATTGAGGTCCCTTCTGTCCCTTCTCCCTCTCCTCCTTCCCCTCCTCGAGTGACCCAAGCGACCATCCCTTTGGTCGTGTCCTCTCCCCCTTCTTCTACCATTCCTCCTGCTTCCTCATCCATCTTCTCTTCTCTCGCGGACCTGTCCCCCTCCATTTCTTCCCTCATCTCTGAGCTCCCTTCCCTTCCTATGTCTTCCTCCCCTGTAGTATCCCTTCCTCCCGTGGGCACTTCCTCGGCTTTTCTCTCTATGCCACCGCCACGTGTCTCCACGTTTTTCCCTTCTACTACTACAGCTGCCCCCTTCTCTATTTCTGGTCCTTCTCCCCTAAGTCCAGCCTGGATCTCCCAGCACCTAAGTCAATAGAAAAGGAAAGTTCCCATCGCACCGATGGACTTTTCCGTTATCCAATCAAAGGGGGCCAAGAAGAAAAAGCCTATCACATGCTTCTCTCAGAGTGCTTCGGGAGAGAGGGTAATGGAGATCGCATACCCCAATCCTCTGAAAGATAAAAAGGATCTGTCTTCGACAGATTACACAGTGACTCAAGTCACAATGGGGACGTCTTCTGAAAGCCTTCAGGGAGAGGCCCTATCTGTAGTTGACGCCCTCTGCAAGAAGCTTCAAGAAGCAAAAGAAGAGAAAAGGCTACTGAAAGAGCAAAATAAACATCTCGCTCCATGCCTTACGAGAAGATGGGCAAGTGCACCTCCCACAACTACCGCCGAAACTCCTGAGCCTCTGAGTCGGGATAAAATTAATGAATATGCAAAGATCGGCGAAAGCGGGGTATGGCGTTTCCACGGAGGAGCCGGATCCTCAAGGACGGTGAACAAGTGATCGCAAGTTCACCGATTTGTATCTAAACATCAACAATGTGAATAAAGAACTCCGGGCGTTAGCGAGGACCCATATCCGAAGATTTGGACCATGCTAGGTCATGTAGCATGAGACCTTTCAACGAATGTTTGACTATTCAGTCAAAGATCTGGTCAAGTTTGGCATTTTGGTCACCCCAGGGCCCTCAATAAAACCCTTTCCACTCTGGATTACCAGATGGATCAACTGGAATTCATCCTCGAAAAGATTGATAAGGTAAAGGAAGAAGCCCTGGATGCAATGCATCAGATGGAACAAATTGTTCTAACGATGTCTCCAGGGTTGCTTACTCCTTCTTTCACCTTAAGGAAGGTTGACGAAACCATTCAGATCTTCAAGGATATTTTTTCACAAGGGCTGGGGCCAGAGGTCACTTTTGACACAGAATCCATCAATAACCTGCTAGCTTGTCGAGGACTTCATCGGGTTCTTAATAGAAGCAGAGAATGAATATTCCAAACTCCCAGAGAAGCTCACAGACGAGCGGGAGACTTACGAGGCTATCACTGAGTGACACAAGGATCCTTCCCAAGATCAACTAGAGCCCATGATCAGCAAGTTCATGGAATACCGTGCCCAATTCCACATCTCGTCACCTGAGCAGCAGCAGAAGCAGGATCCCCCCTTTCAGCCGCGGGACGACGACGATGAATAATTTCTCTCTCTTCTTCGACTTTATTTTTGTAAATGTCTAAAGTATGTTGGCACAAATGATGACATCATCCATGTTGCACCATGGGATGATGTCATCCATCAAGTTGTCAAAATTCAACATGACTTTGAGATATTTTGTAGATATTATGTAAATAGGTGGTTGGTTCCTTTTTGCCTTCCTTCTTCTCCTTCTTCTATAAATACTCGAATACTTGTTGTATTCGGGTGTGAATACTTTTCAGATGAGAAATAGAAGTAAGAAGAAGATTTTGAACTCTCTGTAACAGAAACAAACATTAAATACAATATATTTAGACTTTGTGTTGAATACATGTGTTTTAATATCATATATTTCTTATGTTAGATTTGTGTGATTGTTCTGTTGGATTTGCTTCTACTTTGTTGTCATTTATTCATCAGTATTGCTTTATCCATCTATGCAAGTAGGTTCGGCTCTGTTTACTACCAACCCAAACCATAGACCCTTTGACCCTTCTGCTTTGGAATTCATTTCTTTTCTCCCTTCGGATATGATCTTTCCTCTGTCTCCCCCTTCGTTCCTTTCTTTCTCGCAGTTGGAAACACCCCTACTGGGATGAGATCCCAAACCCCCGAAGGCAGAATATTGTGAGACTTGCACAGATTCCTGTTGGTAGAATAGCAATAAACCAATTTCGCTATCGACTCAAAGAGGGCTATGCCCTGCACACTGTTGACTCGTTTATCCATAAACCTGGCCAAGCGACAAATTTTCGAACCAACAGTTTTTGGCGACTCTCGCTGGGAATCGAACAGATCTATCCGATCTATGATGGTGGTATGATAGAAAATCAATAAAAATCAGAAAAATCACTACCTGTTTGCAAATTTTAACCTTTGTTCAAAATTCAAAATTTTTGCAAAAGTAACCCAAATTGAAAATTTTCTTCTGAGATCCATAGATCTGGCCTAGTTGGAAACCTTTAGTTCGCTGAGTTTTTATAAAAATCTGTATTTTTCCGTAGATCTGAGTTTTTGACTATTTACCAAAATTTTCAAACTCTTTGAAAAGGTCAAATTTAGATCTGAAAATCAGCTTACTAAGCTTCACTATCATTTTATCCTCGTTGTTCTTAGTCATTAAACCGCAATCGGTTTTTAGAAAAGGATAAAATTTAATATTTAGAAAAGTACATGCTGCTGGTTTTTGTCAGAAAAATCAGAAAATCAGCAAGTACAATCAAAAAGAGTTTTTAAATCTGCTCCGCAGTATTGTAGACCTGAAAGGTACACTGGCAGGTGAACCATTTACTCGTAGCAGGAGAGCTCATGGAGAAGTCGACCCTACCTTTGATCTGCTCCAAAGGCATAACTTCAGTATTACACCAGCACGCTTCTCGTCACTAAGCTCACGGTGACCGGTCATCCAGGAGTGTCTCACCTCCACGGAGGAAGACCCTCTCGCAAGGGGCATCCACATCCCTTTGCAGTGCTTTATTGCTCAGTGGAACCGCACTTCCAGCCCGTGTTCTTTTTCCAGCCTTTCAAATGGCAGTGCCATGGGGAAATGCTATGGGCCCTCTCGCATTACCACATCCAGTTCACGCGCTCCCTCATGGAAACCGAAAGAATTTTCCCAAATTTGATGGGAGCGGGAACCAAAGCACGGATTCACACATATCTGCATTCATCATGTCATGCAGCATCCTAGATGTGACTCATGAAGATGTGTCGGTTCACCTTTTTCTGGAAACTTTACAAGGGCCCGCAGCAGAATGGTTTCAAGCATTTTCCGGCCGGGTCTATTATGAGTTAGGCCACCTTGCGGGATGCTTTTGAAGATAGATACAAGCCTTCGGAAGATGCATTTGCACTATTATCACAGATCACTCACCTAAAGAAGGAGGCCAATGAGACCATGCACGATTTTATCACCAGGTTCAATGCATTAATCAACCGCGTGCCTGTTGCCATGCTTCCAACACCGGAAAATCAAAAGTGTTTCTTCGTGAATGCTATGAGTTCGAAAGTAAGTTTCTTGCTCCTACAAGAACAAGTGGCTACCTTGATTCTCCAGGCCGCTGTAATCCGAATTGAAGACAATTTGCTAATATCTGGTGAATTGAAAAGGGAATCATCTAAGCTTAAATCTTTGGGCCCTTCGCCCAATACTTCGTCTGATCCGGCATTTCAAAAGATGGCGAACGACTTGCTTGCATTAAAAAAGTAGTTAGCTCAAGCTTCTCCCAGTTCCTCATACCGGGATATCCCATGGAGGAATTTCATTTCCAGCCATGTTCCTCAAAGGCCGCGCTTGCCTGCAACCGCTCCACGGTTGGCACTTGAGGCTCCTCTGGTCAACGCTTTAGCTGAAATTGAAGAAGAAGAGGAACAAAATTACGAAGAACCTTCATCTCAAGGCGAGGATGATCAAGATGTCGGTGAGCCGACTGGCGACTCTACTATCGGGTATATGGAATTTGATGAGGAGGAATCTAACCAAGAAGAGGGTACCCAGGGATATGCAAGTGGACAGTCATACGTTGTTTTCACCCGTTCGCAAGGAAAAGAAGCAGAGGTCGCTGCCAATGTGCAGAAAGAAAAGACTACGTCATCTACGTACCCAACCATTGCAAAGAGAGGTAATCCCCTACCCACTCAACCTGTCAATAAGTCTTTTTCGAAGAGAGCTTTTGCCCTGTATCTCCCCCAAATCAGCCCTCTCATATTCCTATCAAGACCAAGTAATCCTACCCTACCATCACGAAGTGAGGGACTCATTCCTTCACCAGTGCAACCTTTGGCCGCATTTGATATCATAGATCATGCTAAAAAGACCAAGATCCAAATGTCTGAAGCCGAGTATCTTCAGTCAAACCCCAAGCAGCTCGTAAGATTGACTAGGTATATTCAAAGTCAAGCTGTCATAACTCCCCAGGTTTCCTTAAAAGGAATCCTTTCCACTCCTCCTGCATCCCACATAAATGTTGCCTCAACATCTGCATCAGGCAAGATAGAGCCTTTCTATCTCTCCCTCCTAATCAATGGCCACAAGTTAAGTAACTGCATAATTGATTCTAGGGCTTCTGATAACGTCATGCCGGCAAAAGTTTCCCATGCTCTGGGCCTCACCCTTACCAAGCCTTTTGGTAGATGTTATTCCTTAGAAACCAAGCAGGTTCCATTGATTGGTCAGATCAAAGATGCTCAGTTCGCATTCCATTCCCAGAGAAAAGAGTAAAAATGACCGTCCTCGTTGCCGACATTCCAGCAGCCTATGGAATTCTGCTAGGAAGAATTTTTTGTAGCGAAGTTGGTGGGGAGATTCATATGGACTGGTCCAAGGCTAGAATCCCCGTCAAAGGTGTAATGCAGACTTTGGAGCCAGAATCACAAAAGAAGTACTTGGTCACTAACTCTGAAGACCCCAAGGCCCAAATTCTTTTCGAATCATCAGGAATGGGGAACTATTTCTTGTCTACCGAGTCTGACAAAATGGTTGTTCTCGTCCAAGAAGAAGATCTTAACAAGGTCTGGACCTTGCAGTTTGATGGCAGCTGCGCAACCAGTGGATGTGGTGCCGGAGCCGTGCTAATATCTCCCGAGGAAGAAATTATTCCTCTCTCTTTTAAATTGCAGTTTTTCAACACAAATAACACTGCTGAGTATGAATCTCTGTTACTCGGCATGCAAGCCGCAAGGGAGAGAGGGATCAAAAATTTGAAAGTACAAGGTGATGCAGAGCTAGTCGTGAATCAGGTTAAGAGGATATACCAAGTGAAGAATGAGAGGCTCAGGTACTACCGTAATGTGGTGACATAGCATCGAGGAATTTGACACTTTTTCAATAGAATCCATTCCAAGAGCTCAGAATGACATGGCCGATTCATTGGCCATTTCAGCATCCCTCATGCTCCCGCACCCAGGTTTGAAAATAAAAAAATACACCATTGAGATGGTTTTCCACCCAAGCGTGCCGGATAATTCTCAGCATTGGCAAGTATTCAATGATGACAATCAACTCATTGCTTTTCTAGAAAAGGTGGAAAATTTTAAGGAGCTTCACTTTGAAGGATCCACTTCCACTTTCCGTGAATCAGTCACCGATCAAAACTATGAATCGGAGGGAATGACGGCATATGTCAGCTAAAAGGGAATAAAATTCCCAAGGGCCTGGTTTCTTTGGAACGGTTGTTTGACAGGCATGACCGTTTTATGAAAAAGAAAAAGTAAGATGGTATGGGCTCCTCCCGAAACCGAACCAGTTAATTTAGGTTCGGTAGAACATCTACGATTTATGAACGTTGGAAAATATTGCACACCTGAAGAGAAGAAAAAGTTTGTCAAACTACTAAAGAAATACATGGATGTATTGACATGGTCCTATGCCAATCTGAAGTCTTTTAAGCCAAAGGACGTTCAGCATGACATCCCGTTGAAAGAGGACGTCAAACCCTTTCGCCAGAAGCAGAGGCATTATAACCCTAAGATCTCAGGTACTATCCAAGCTGAAATTTAGAAAATGCTGGATGCAAGAATCATTTTTCCTATCCATCACAGTACTTGGGTAGCAAACATTGTGCCAGTACGCAAGAAAAATGGTGAAATACGCATATGCGTAGATTTTGAAACTTGAATCAGGCTTCCTTAAAAGACAACTACCCACTTCCTATAATGGATCAAGTTCTATAAGTAGACTGGATCAGAAATGTTGTCCATGCTTGATGGTTTTTCGGGCTACAATCAGATTGAAGTCTCACCTGAAGATCAATTTAAAACAGCATTCACTACTCCCTGGGGTACGTTTGCCTACAGCAGGATGCCTTTCGGCCTAACCAATGCTGGTGCCACTTTTCAGCGGGCCATGGACCTTGCATTCAAAGGTATGATGGGGAAGGTCATTGTGGTTTATCTAGATGACTTAACTGTGTTCTCTAAACAATGAAGTGATCATTGTGATCATCTGGAGCAAGTATTGGCCAGATGCCGAGAGCATGGGATTTCCCTAAACCCAAAAAAATCTATTTTGGAGTCACAGAAGGAAAGTTGCTGGGGCATGTTGTTAGCAAAGAAGGAATGAAGATAGATACTAAAAGAGTTAAGGCTATTCAGAGCCTCACCTTGCCTACAAGCAAGACCGGCGTTCATTCTTTCTTCGGAAAGGTGAATTTTCTTAGGTGCTTTGTTCCCGACTTTGCTGAAAAGACTCGCCACATATTAGACATGATGAAAGGGTCACCAAATTTTCGATGGAGTGAGGAAGGAAAGAAGTCATTCGAAGAAATAAAAGCTTCTGTCGCTCACGCACCAGTCCTAGTGTGTCCTGACTTCTCCAAGGATTTTATCATGTATAGCTATGCGTCTGAGCATACTGTATCTGCCATCTTGATGCAAAAGAATTCTGAGGATGTTGAATCCCCAATTGCATTCATGAGCTCTCCCCTCAAGCCTCACGAATTAAAAATGTCTCAATTGGAAAAGCATGCCTTCGCCGTTGTCAAAGCGGTCAAAAATTTCAGGTATTACATTTTAAATTCTCATACAGTGGTGCTGGTCCCTGACACGGCAGTCAAGTCAATTTTAACTCAACAGGAGTTAGGAAGCTTGCAAGGAAATTGGATTGCAAAGGTCCAGGAGTACGATCTAGATATAAAACCAACCAAGTTGGTAAGAGGCAAAGGCTTATGTCAACTTATGGCCGAAAACCAAGGATCGGAAGTTTCCGGGAAAAAGATGATTGTACCAATGAAGCACAAGACTAGCTGGATAAACCCGATTCACTGCCTCTGGTCCTATTTGTCGCAACCAGCGATGAGTGGTATTCCGATATTGCTTTCTTTCTTACCTACGGCGAATGCCCAGCTCACCTAACTGCAAAGGAGAAGTGCACTATAAAGCTCAGAGCAGCCAAATATGTCATCTGGGATGACGGTTTATACAAACACGGGATAGACGGTGTCTTCTTGTGATGTGTTGACAAGCCACAGTAGGTGAAGTTACTTGAAAGTTTTCATAATTCAGCCTGTGGGGGCCATTTCTCCTCTTCGTAACAGCACACAAGATCATCCGGGCCAGGTACTATTGGCCGATGCTTTTCCAAGATACAGCCACCTGGGTAGCAAAGTGTGAGCCTTGCCAGCAGTTCGTCGGCAAGCCCAAGTTAGCTACTTTTCCCCTCAGGCCGGTCGTTGTTGACAAACCATTCAAGTAGTGGGGAATTGATTTTATCGGCGCACTCAATCCCCAATCGAGTGCCGGACATAGGTATGTCCTAACAACAACAGATTACTTCACCAAGTGGGTAGAAGCCATACCTGTCAAACATGCCACTTCCGAAGTTGTTTGCAGTTTCATCAAAGAAAACATCATTGTCAGGTTTGGTGTTCCAAACAAGATTGTTGCTGATAATGCTTCTAACTTCTCTTCATGGGAAGTTATTAGTTTTTGCTACGAATACGGAATAACTTTGGCTCACGCCTCAGATTATTACCCTCAGGGAAATGGTCAAGTAGAATCCGAAGAATAAAACTTGGTGACCATCATACGAAAGCTGGTGGATGAGAATCAATGAATGTGGCACAAGTCCTTATACGATGCCTTGTGGGAAAATTGCATTACTCCCAAGATATCTCTCGGTATGTCACCTTTTAAGTGTTATATGGCACCGATGTCGAGCTTCCCATTTCATTGAACTCCCTACTCTCTGCGTTTGGCACGGGTAATCGAAGATGAAACTTTTCAAAACCCTTGAAAAAGGATCATGTATCTAGCAAAGCTCGAGGAAAAGAGATTAAGGGTGGTCGACAGGATCACATGAGCATCGGGATCAAGTCAAAAGAATGTTCGATAAAAAAGCTAAGCCAAGAGAGAATTCCGGTGGGAGACCTTGTCCTTTTGTGGGACAAACAAAGAGAGCCGAAAGGTATGCACGGAAAATTTGATTCCCTATGGAGAGGGCCCTTCAAGATCAAGCAGCTCAATGGAGAGTATAGTTTCTATCTCTCGTATCTGGATGGAACTGATCTCCCACTTCCCTATAGTGGGCAACATCTGAAAATCTTCAGGAAGTAAAGCTTGCTCTCTTCTTTGCTGATTTCTTGCAGTTTACTTCGAGTTGTGTGTTTCCCTTTCTGGTCGCCCTTGTTTTTACTTTGTTACCCAATGGATAGGCACGTGAGATCCGGGATTCTCTACCCCGAGGTCCACTCAAACATAGTCCCCGTAAAGAGCCGGATGTTATCCCATAAATTTAGCAAGGGCAATTTTACTGATAACCTTACCAAAATTTTGTTCCAGTCCCTTGTCAGGGACCCCTTGCGTTCAGAACATTGCAAAATCCCTTCCCGGAAATCTAGTTTTCCAAACTTAGCCTCTTTTTGGTCTTTTTTGGTTGGGAGCACATAATTACTATGCAACATTAAGTTTTGATGTGCCCCCTTTAAATCCTTTGGCACATGCTTTCTTGTGTCAACAGGCTTTTGGTGCACCTCACTATGTTGAGTCTTCCTTGCACGCGCCAAGGCGCATGCGCCTCCATGTCAACAAAACATTTGTTGCGCCACTTTTTGGTGTGCCAATGGCACACATATTCCTCTGTCGACATCACTTTCGGTGCGCCAAGGGCGCATATAACTTCATGTTGGTGAGTCTTTCGGTGCGCCACAGGGTGCACGCTTTCTAGTGTCGACAATGCTTTTCATGCGCCACTTAAAAAGTTGGTGGCGCATTTATTACTACCTTGCCTATATATAGGCACGTCTGTGTTGTCATTGTCACCAAACACAAATCACGTGATTATTTTTCTCTGTACCTGTCAGCGCACCAGCCCTGTCGCTTTTGAATCTTTTCGTGGACCCGTTTGCACACTTCTCCACTATTTATCCTGGTAAGAGGTCCTCTTTCTTTTGTGCACTTTGTGTTTGTGGTTTTTGGCTGCTTGTTGGTATGGATTGGATTGGAAAGACTGTGAAATCATGAAATTCCCCCTTCCTTGCTGTCTTTATCATTCTTCCACATGTTCTTCCCCCTCTTTCTAGATCTGTTGGTAGAGGAAACTCTGTCCTGAAATGATTGCTTAAAAACTCTTTTAAGCCTCTTCATCACCCCAAGGTACCCTAAAAAGGAGCTTAACCACATATAAACCCCTCAGAGAGAGAATCAAAGCTTAAAAAGAAACTATATTTTTCTTCTCCTTTGGTGCATTGGTGCACCCTGCAACATGAAGAACAGTTGCGCCAATGGCGCATCTGTCACCCCCGTTACACAAAGAACAGCCGTGCCCATGGCGCATATTCCTTACTGCTACATAATGAAAAGTTATGCCCTCATGGTGCACTTCCTTAGTTTGTTGCAAATGCTTTCCTCATGCCCCCTCATGGTGCACCAAACTCATTTGTTGCATCGTTAAAACCTGCGCCCTTTGGCGCACCCTGCATGTATGCAACATAGAAATTATCCGAACCAAGCGCAAAACTGTAAAACAGCGCAGACACATCCCTCATTACAATAACAACATGTCATGCAGACCTTCCATGCGCCGTGCCAGGTTCCCTTATGGTGCACGAAAAAATGATGTAACATGCACAAATCCTGCGCCCTTCGGCGCATCCTGTACCCATGTAACATGCTACATCCATGCGCCCATTATAAAATGCATACATATGGCGCAGTGCACTTTGATTGTAACAACAAAATGTACCATGTAATTTCCATGTGCCATGCACCCTTTGGCACTGATTTTCCCCTTGCAATGCCTTTTTCTGTGCACCATACTATTTAGCCCTGCAGCCTGCAGTATCCATGCGCCCTGCGCCCTCAAGCATTTAAATCGTTAAACTCTTTCTCCTGTTAATGCTTTAATGGAAGATCAAACCACTAACATGACCTTCCTGCGTTGTGTTTCACTTCTTCTCCTTGCAGATCAGCAACTGAGTTCGGAGTTACATATGTCAACATCAAGCAAGAAACCTACCAAATCTAAAGGCAAGGCCAAGCTCACAGAAGAAGAAATGAAGTATAAATATCAGAGGGTCAGGATGCCCGAATCCCAGGCAGAGTGTGACTTAGATATCAGAGACTCAGAACTTGGACACATTGATATGGAGGAGTTCTGGACCAGAACCAGAAAGGTCACACGAAGTCCCTGGATGGACAAATTGATAGGCAGTGCCCTGCACTTTGCTGGAGGAATCCCAGTTAGCGCCGTGAACAATGAATTTATGATGGTAGTTGCCCGATGCTACAACAAAGACACAAGATGTGTCCACAATGAGAAGGGTGAGGTTATAATCAACCTCACTACCCGCCATTTCAAAATAATGTTCGACATCCCTCACCATCGGCACTTTGTGGCCGTCACCGGAAGACTGCGTCAAGGCCTGGGACGACAATGAAGATCAGTGTATGTAGCTGATGAACGAGGTATATTTGAAGAATAAAAAGGTGGTGACTCGGTGGCCACAAGTCATTCATCGTAGTGACTTTTCAGAAGAACTCAGCGACACCATTACATTCCTGAGCAGAGTCTTTGGGCTTCCTGATGCCCATTATTTTCACAAGTGGATGCTGCGGTACTAAGAAATAATGAACAAAAATGTGCCCGATCAACGCTTTGAGTGGGTAGAAATCATAAGCAGCACAATCTCTGAGCAGCTACAACAACTTAACACAACGGGAGGTTCTATATGAACTCCTACGTGGTCTATGTTGCAGCTTCAGAAAGAGATTATCCAGCTCTGATGCGGTGTGGGGTTTGGCCCTAGGTTAAAATCTATGAATACTATCCAGAACTGAAGCTGGAAAATAGCATCCCCCAATTTACAAAGATCAATGATGCATTCTTCTATTTCATCATCTGCCTGTTGAGGCCGAATATGACTCATGGTCGCACGATCAAGAGTATTGTAGCAGCTACCGAGAAGTGGGGGGCCCTGTTCACTCAATTCCCCACATTCACCTATCTAAGGGTGGCTAACTTCTTGGGGGAACCAACTAAACTGCCAAGGTATGCCGGTCCCAAATTGATCTTGCTAGAACTGTCAAGGCAGCTAATCACCTACCATGAGAAGTGCCTCAAGAGAAAGAAGGGTGGAACTCCTTTCCCCCTCACAGTGGGTAGGTATACGTGTCTCACTCACCACAAGGCAAAAGACATGTTTACAGAGCTGGAGCTACTGAATCTGAAACATAACTTCCCAGCAAGGCCCACCTTCGACCCAAGAAATTGTCTGCCTAGGGCCAAGCTCGACCCGATCCACATCCCTCAGATCGAAGATATCTACATCGATATATATCATGAGGTTGAGCTCAGGAGGAAGGACCATTCTCACTTGGCCTTAGCAGAAATCATCCAGTACGGGGCGGCCATCATCCCCAACGGCTACCAAACTACTGAGTAAGAAGTGGATCAAGTGTATCTTGACACAGGTGGGTACGATTGGCCTTTCGCGGTGATTGATAGAACTAAAGAACCCCAGACAATAGAGGAAAGGGTCAAGGAAACTCTGTGTAGGATGGAGCATTGGTGCCGAATGAATGGGCTCATCAAAGCAGCCAAAAGCAAGGGAAAAGGAATAGAGGGTGAATCCAGTTCCACCCAAGAGGAAGCTCCTGAAAGCCCTCCTTCCGCTTCACAAGAATGGGTTGAAATCCTGAAAAGCTCAGAAGAAGAAGCGGCGGAAGATGTTCCAATAGGCATATCCACTCAGGATGTGGCCACGACTATAACAATTGAGGTCCCTTCTATCCCTTCTCCCTCTCCTCCTTCCCCTCCTTGAGTGACCCAAGTGACCATCCCTTTGGTCGTGTCCTCTCCCCCTTCTTCTACCATTCCTCCTGCTTCCTCATCCATCTTCTCTTCTCTCGCGGACCTGTCCCCCTCCATTTCTTCCCTCATCTCTGAGCTCCCTTCCCTTCCTATGTCTTCCTCCCCTGCAGTATCCCTTCCTCCCTGGGCACTTCCTTGGATTTTCTCTCTATGCCTCCACCACGTGTCTCCACATTTTCCCTTCTACTACTACGCAATGCCCCCTTCTCTATTTCTGGTCCTTCTCCCCTAAGTCCAGCCTGGATCTCCCAGCACCTAAGTCAACAGAAAAGGAAAGTTCCCATCGCACCGATGGACTTTTCCATTATCCAATCAAAGGGGGCCAAGAAGCAAAAGCCTATCACACACTTCTCTCAGAGTGCTTCGGGAGAGAGGGTAATGGAGATTACATACCCCAATCCTCTGAAAGATAAAAAGGATCTGTCTTCGACAGATTACATGATGACTCAAGTCAAAATGGGGACATCTTCTCAAAGCCTTCAGGAGAGGCCCTCATCTGCACCGACGCCCTCATCTACGGTTGACGCCCTCATCTGCAGTTGACGCCCTCTGCAAGAAGCTTCAAGAAGCAAAAGAAGAGAAAAGGCTACTGAAAGAGCAAAATAAACATCTGCTCCACGCCTTATAGAAGATGGGCAGTGCACCTCCCACAACTGCCACCGAAACTCCTAAGCCTTTGAGTCAGGATAAAATTAATGAATATGAAAAGATCAATGAGCAGGTATGGCAGTTTCCACCTGGAGGAGCCAGATCCTCAAGGACAGTGAACGAGTGATCACCAAGTTCACCGATTTGTATCTGAACATCAACAAGGTGAATAAAGAACTCCAGGCATTAGCAGGACCCATATCCGAAGAGCTGGACCATGCTAGGCTGCAGCATGAGACCTTTCAATGAATGTTTGAATGTTCAGTTGAAGATCTATTCAAGTTCGGCATTTTTGTCACCCCAAGGCCCTCAATAAGACCCTTTCCACTCTGGATTACTTGATGGATCAACTGGAATTCGTCCTCAAAAAGATTGATAAGGTAAAGGAAGAAGCCCTGGACGCAATGCATCAGATGGAAAAAATTGTTCTAATGATGTCTCCAGGGTTGCTTACTCCTTCTTTCACCTTAAGGAAGGTTGACGAAACCATTCAGATCTTCAAGGAGATTGTTTTGCAAGGGCTGGGGCCAGAGGTCACTTTTGACATAGAATCCATCAATAACCTGCTGGCCTATCGGGACTTCATCGGGTTCTTAATAGAAGCAGAGAATGAATATTCCAAACTCCCAGAGAAGCTCACAGATGAGCGGGAGACTTGCGAGGCTATCACTGAGTGACACAAGGATCCTTCCCAAGATCAACTAGAGCCCATGATCAGCAAGTTCATGGAATACCATGCCCAATTCCACATCTCGTCACCTGAGCAAGCAGTAGAAGCAGGATCCCCCCTTTCAGCCGCGGGATGACGACGATGAATAATTTCTCTCTCTTCTTCAACTTTCTTTTTGTAAATGTCTAAAGTATGTTAGCTTAAATGATGACATCATCCATGTTGCACCATGGGATGATGTCATCCATCAAGTTGTCAAAAGTCAACATGACTTGAGATATTTTGTAGATATTATGTAAATAGGTGGTTGGTTCCTTTTTGCCTTCCTTCTTCTCCTTCTTCTATAAATACTCGAATACTTGTTGTATTCAGGTGTGAATACTTTTCAGATGAGAAATAGAAGTAAGAAGAAGATTTTGAACTCTGTAATGAAACAAACATTAAATACAATATATTTAGACTTTGTCTTTGAATACATGTGTTTTAATATCATATATTTCTTATGTTAGATTTGTGTGATTGTTCTGTTGGATTTTCTTCTACTTTGTTGTCATTTATTCATTAGTATTGCTTTATCCGTCTATGCAAGTAGGTTCGGCTCTATTTACTACCAACCCAAACCATAGACCCTTTGACCCTTCTCGCTTTGGAATTCATTTCTTTTCTCCCTTTGGATCTCGATCTTTCCTCCATCTCCCCTTCATTCCTTTCTTTCCACAGCTTGGAAACACCCCTACCTGGGATGAGATCCCAAACCCCGAAGGAAGAATATTGTTAGACTTGCATAGATTCCTCTTTGGTAGAATAGCAATAAACAGGCCGCTTTAACTTTGACTCAAAGAGGGCTATGCCCTACACACTGATGACTCGTTTATCCATAAATGCCCAAGTGACATGATTTTCGAACCAACATACTAAACCGATGACGGGCTAAGTAAATCGACCATAGTTTTCTAGGGCACACGACTAATGTCGGTTTAGGTACAACCAACCACGGTGTGCTAGGGCATAGGACCGATGTTAGTCTAGGTATAACCAACGTCGTCGAGTCGATGTGGATATATAAAAGGAAAAATCCATATAATATAGATTCATTTGTATGTTTTTCTTTTGTGAAAATGATGAGAGCATGAGACTTTTGTGCCGTGGCAAGAGGAAAGTACGGGGCTATACTAAGCTGAGGTGGAGAGATCCAGTTGGAGAGGAGAGCCAGGTAGACGGGTCCACGAGATCAGGTGGAGGGAGGTGATTGGTAGAGAGGTTGGAGGTTGATTTGGACATGGAAGAGGCGGGGAGAGGGGTGGGTAGACCACCAAAGACAAGAGGCTAGGTGTGCCACCATGGAGGTGACATCGAGACGAGGTAAGATCTAATCCTTTCATTGTTATTGGAGATAGGAAGAAGGAAATGTAGAGGGGTAGAGGTAGGGAGGTTAAAATAATTGAAATTTGTGGTTAAATGAATGAAAGAGGGGTGGGAAAGGTCATAGGTAGGGGGAAGAGGGTTAGGGAGGGACTTAGGTGAGGTGTGGGTAGGTTCATAGGGAAAAAGGGAAAGAAATTAAGTAAAAAAATTGGGGTTTCGAGGTTTGAGTACGATATCGTGGACGACACACCAGTCAAGGTATGGCCGACATCGGTCTTTGTACACCGACATCGGTCAGGTATGAGGGAACTAATGCCAGTTAGAATGGACCGGTGATGGTCAGGAGTAACCGGTGCCGGTTAAGGTGAAAGGGATAGAGGTCTAGGAAGGGTAAGGGGAAAGTGGTTAGGGTAAAGAGTGTAAAATAGATAGCGGGTGAGGGGCCGGGAAGAAGGGAGGGGTTGAAGGTCAATGTTGGGTAAAATCAAGTTTTAATAATGTGTGTGATTGGTTGAATGCAGGCCAGGGACCAGCTATGGATGTGGGATATGGTACCTCCCTTACTCATGGAGGTACGAGGGAGTGTGACAACCGATGATTGGTGCCATGTTGCAGAGGTTGGCCTAATTGGGGTTAGATTCTACTTGCACATAGTCCGAGAGTCAAGATTGATGGTCTCTCTCATCAACAAATGGGACTCAGTGACCAATACCTTCCATCTATCGATGAGTGAGATCACATTCACCTTAGAGGATGTGTATATGATCCTACAGTAATCAATAGTGGGGACGCATGTGTATTCTATCTCCTCAGAGGCCTCTGAGAAGTTGATGCTAACCATATTTGGTGAGGGGCTGGTAGATTTGAGGTTCCATAGTGCTAGTATGAGCTATGGGGATATGTACCAGCCCATACGGAGGAGATGAGGCTGGTAGTGTTGCTGATGGAGGTAGTCTACTACACTGACTGCCGGATGCGAGAGGGTAGGAGATTCCTGTCATCCTTGATGGGGGTTTTGCACGACATGGTGGAGGATAGGACCCATTTTTCATGGGCACTGTATTCCTGGTATAGTTATATAGAGAGCTATGGGCTTATGGGTGGCTATGAAGGTTTAGCCTATGTTGTACTTTCCTACTTCATTGTTGGGCATATGAGCACATTGTGTGTGTGCATCCAGTTGGTATGCCCCGAGTTGATGCATTCAAGTCGGGTTTTGTTCGAGTGGGCTTCAAGCGATGGGTGCCTATGATTGGGGAGCACCGAGCTACTAGAGCTACACATGATGTATCCTATTACAGGTGATTGCTAGAGGGGTTGTCCGGTGTGGACATCATTTGGAGGCCCTATGTGGGTTTTCCATCATATGGGCGAGATGGAAGAGGAGTTATAGGAGCTACAACTGCTCCAATGGATAGAGGGGTGATATGTAGGAGAGCACGAGATGATACCTATAGAGAGGGTTAGACGGCAGTTTTGGCTATGTCAGGATATACCTCTACCCTTCCCACAATATAGGAGGGATGATGTGGAGAGGCCTCTACCTCTACCATAGCCGACAATGCCGATGAGGCAGGAGGATCAGTGATAGACCGGTAGATTGATGATGATGACGGGGTGGACCGATAGATACAGGGGGTGGGCCACACATTTACAAGTAGTACCACCAAGGTCGTGGTAGGTGGATTTAGGCACCATCACTATTTAAAGGGACACCCTATAAGGGTAGGTGGCTACCCTGATTACATAGTTGGGGATAGCGGGGGTAGGTGACAGCTTATACGCACAAGTTGCTATTTTCAGGCACAGTGGCTAGTTTACATACCAGTAGCAGAGGGACAATACCGCGCATGGTGGAGATGGGGATGGGGTACAGGTGGCCACCCTACAGTGCAAATTATAGGTTTACATGGCATGTTGGCCACTTCACAAACGTAGGATGCGGACCTTTAGGCCTAGATATAGGTAGGGGTGGGACAGGGTCCCTCAGGATAGGCATATACATAGGGATAGGGTCCCTCTTTACAAGTACTAGTGGGACAGGTCCCGAGAGAGGCAGTACGGGGGCGAGGCCGATGGCACCACCATAAACAAGTACTATAGGTAGGTTGAGGGATGCCTTAGGTGAGGTGAGGTATTATCAGTATTAGCTGATGGCCGCAGGGATAGATTTTCTATCCTGTGGGGAGTATAGAACACAACAGGCCTTGAGTGAGAGGATTAGGTCACACACCCACAGTGTAGAGAGTACAGGGGATGGGGAGTCCTGGGATAGGGTCAGGTGATACTACCACCGGTGCACGAGGCTAGCTCCACGTGAGGGACCATCAGAGGAAAGATCAGGGTAAGGTGGAGAGAGGTTGGTAGGGCACCCCACTAGAGGGGAGACAGAGGAGACTGATGAGATAGGGATGGATATCAAGTGGGGTGACAATTAGTCATCATTGATGATTAGTGTATCCATGTTTTTGACACATTTTTTTATATGTATACCGGCCTGCATGCCGAAGATGATGAGGATGTAGATGAGAGTTTTTGTTATTTTTGATCATATATCGACCGCATGTCAAAGATGGTGAGGCTATATATGAGATTTTATGAGAGACTAGTATTTATTTATATCCATGTACACACATGTGTATACATAGACTTTTTGATTTTTAATTGATTGGTACTTATAGCATGAACGGGTTATTTATTTTCATTTCTATTATTATGTATGTATGTGATGGAATCTAGGTAGATTAGGGATGATTGAGTTAGGTCGGTTTAGGCATGAGTGAGTCAAGTTGATTTAGGCATGGTGGAGTCAGGTTGATTTAGGCATGGTGGAGTTAGGTTGGTTTAGGCATGGTGGAGTCAAGTTGGTTTAGGCATGGTTGGTTTAGCTTGGTTTAGGCATGGTTGAGTTAGGTTGATGTAGGCATGGTGGATTTAATTTGATTTAGGCATGGTTGAGTCAGGTTGGTTTAGGAATGGTTTAGTCGAATTGATTCGGGCATGGTGGAGTCGAGGTTGATTTAGGCATGGTTGAGTTAGATTGGTTAGGCATGGTTGAGTCAGGTTTTATGGTTGATTGAATTTCTAATTCATTAATGTGTGTAATTTGTGATGGTATGGATCATGTTAAGATGATTTTTAGGAAAATGTATGATGAAGGTAAAGAAATGGTAGATGTCATGAAATAAATGTGTAAATTGTGATGGTAAAGATGTTTAGCAATTGTTACTTGTTTGGTTTAATTTCTAGATATGGAAGGGAAACTAACTAGGGTAAAATGTAAATAGGAAAGGGAAAGAGGGAATTGGTTAGGGTAGAGAGTGGCCGAGCTAACCTCCAAGGGCCCCATGCCCTCGAAGTGTTGCCTACATAGTCCCGGTGAAAAGGGACCTCAAGCCGATGTAGTTCTCCCATAAGCTAGGGAAGATTATGATGAAGTAGAGGAATGGATTGATAGGTGTTTAGGCATGGGGAATGTAGGTCATAGGCATGGTTGAGTTTAGGTTGTAGGCATGGTTGAGTTTTAGGTCATAGGCATGGTTGAGTTTTAGGTCATAGGCATGGTTGAGTTGTTTTAAATAGAGGTGTCGATGATTTGGTCCTGTATAGGATAATCAATAAGTAATGAGGAAGGTGAATGGTAAGAAGTGGTAAAAGAATATTTTAAGAACCCTATAGAAATAGACATACCTTAGAGGGGCATATGAACATAAGACCCTAAAGGCGTTGCATAATGGACCATTCTAAGGGTGAAGAAAGTTGCATAATCACCAAATGTTGTGTTTGTGGCAAGTCCCTTGAGTAACAAGGGAATTAGGCTAAAAAGGAAAGGAGGTGAGAATAGGTGGTTTAGCGTAACTTAGTGTATGACAAAGTGTGTCTTTTAGAACAAGAAACCCAGGATCAAGAATAGGCAATTCCATGATGAAAATTTCATCTTTTTCTTCATTTTTTTGTTTTTAATAGACTGATCGATGCGGGAAGTCTATATGGGATGAGTATATTATCTCCTTGAGGTCTTCGTGAAGTTGATCGATGCGGGAAGCTTCTAGATATTTTTATTGAATTTGTGAAATAACTATGATATAGTTGTCCTTCAAGGGAGTAGTCTATTTATAGTGGTGGAATTAGAGTGAAGAGATGTCCCTTTTGAGGGAGTCATCTTTCTTGGAAGTTTGACTCAAGGAGTTGTATCCATTTTTTTTTGGACATTTAAGTCATGGACAAGACTATAGAGGAAGGGTAGGATTTTGTTTGGATAGAAAAACCATAGTACACAAAAGTTGATTATGAAAGGGAATGGTTTTGAGTGATGAACGACCATGGGATTCCATCCGGGAGAAGATGAAAAGTATCCATGAGAATCATGCTATGAGTAGAGCCATGGTACTCATATTGAAGACAAGGCTAAAATGGTGATGGGTAATCACATGATTCTTGTTTAGTTGTGGATCCTCAAAATGGGTAATATGGAAGGTGAACAATGCTCAAGGGATGAGAAATCAATTGATAGAAAGTGATATAGGACTTGATATCAATAATAGAATGGTCGAAGATGTAAGGCATTAAGGGGCTCAGGTTTGGGTTTACCTTCAAGTGAGGAAAAATGATAAGCACCTGATCTATAGGCATGGGAAATGATATAGGGTCCAAGCCAATTAGGAGCAAATTTTCCTCGTTTACTTTTATCCTTTTTAGTTACATGTTGCTTCTCTTTCAGACAAGGTCACGACCGGAAGGTTCATTCGTGAACACATTTTTCATATGCATGTTTGATACAGTTTTGGTAAATTTGGATATGGTCGAGATCATGGAGACAGAGTTCATCTAATAACTCAAGTTACGCCAAACGTTCTTGGTGAAACTCATTGTCGTTGAGCATGTCTTGTATTGAGATACGGAGAGATGGAATCTGGACTTTGAGAGGTAAGATAGCCTCGACTACCATAGACCCAGAGAAAGCGTGTGGCAGCATTCAAAGTGTGAATACTAGTGAAATAATCCCACAAGGTGAAAGGAATGTGTGTATGCCAATATTTCCCCATATCGTTGACTACCTTCATAAGAATTTTGTTCAAGGTTTTATTGGTTGATTTGTTTTGACCATTGGTTTGTAGGTAATAAGGTGATAAGAAACTGAGTTGGATGCCAAAATCGTCACATAGTTTGCATAGGGTTTTGTTTTTGAACTATTTTCCATTATCAGTGATGAGGTGGTGAGGAAAACCAAAATGAAAAATGATGTGATGGTTGATAAATTCATATATTCTCCCATATTTTTTAGAAATGAGGGGAATGGCCTCTACCCATTTAGTGTAATATTTGGTATTGGTTATGATCTATTGGTGGCATTGTGAAGAATGGGGGTTGATCTCACTGACAAGATCTAAACCCCATTGAGAGAAAGGAAAAAGGTCTCATGTGACCTATAAGGCATGACTAAGTGTGTGGTGGAGATTAGCATGTTGCTGGCATTTCATGCAACATTTGACATACTCACAATAGTCATGGTTTAGGGTTGGCCAATAATAGCCTAGGTGAAGAATGTGTTGTGATAGCTAAACCACTAAAGTGACCTCCACAAATTACATCATGGACTTCCTTAATGGTGTAGGGAGTTTCAAAACTTGTAAGGCATCGTAAGAGAACGTCGTCGAAGCCACACTTGTAAAGGAGACCACCCATGAGGACATAATAGAAGATACTTTTAAGAAAGGCTCATTTTCCATTACATGTTAGATCAACAGGTAGAATGGAAAGGGAAATATAGTCTGCATATTACTTATACCAAAGGTCACATGGGTCAGGGGAAATGGTTCTAACAGAGTAAACTTCATGAGGTAAATAAGAGGGTGATTGTAGCCTTTGTAGGGTGACAAATATTTTAGAGTCGGCAAGTGAAGCAGGTATCTAAGAAGCCAAGTAGGCCATGGTATCTACAAATTTATTGGTAGAATGTGGGGTGGTTTGAAGTGCATAACGGTCAAATGTGGTCACAATTATGTCTACGTGTTGCTTATACTTTTGAATGATCTCATTACGATACTAGTATAGACCATTGACTTGGTTTATGACCAACTAAGAATCACCAAAGATATTTATTGTCTTAACATCTAAGGCATATGCATCCTGGAGATCCAATACGAGGTCTTCGTTTTCCACGATAATTTTTTCTTTAATCAAAATTGAGTTTGAAAGACAAAGGAATAGGTTCACCCTCAATGGGAATGATGATAACACCAGCCCCACCCCCACGCTAACACTTGGATCCATCGAAGAAGAGTTTCATTTGGTAAGCGGGTTCATCCAGGGAAAGGGTAGCTATAGACTCATCTGGGAAGTTGAAGTTAGATGGTTGATCCCGGAAATAGGTGCATCACCCGATTGGTCAATAATCACCCGGCCCTTAATGGACTTTTGATGGATGAATTCGAGGTTGAGTTTGCCAAGTAGCATAATCCAACATGTTGATTTTGATAGGGTTTGGCATAAATATAGTGCAATGGTTCAAGATTAGTAATGATGAAGGTTTTTTGATTGAGTAGGTAATGGTAGAGTTTGGTGATGATGAAAACTAAGGCTAAGTATATTTTTTTAGTGTGGGTATATCTAGTTTCATAGTCAAGAAGGGTGTGGTTTAAATAATAAACCGCTTGCTCTCTATGTTTCTCGTCGTGATGGGAAAGCATGTCACCTAAAGAATAGTTAGTGGAAGAAATATATAGGTAAAAGGGTTGGTCATCCTTAGGAGGAATGAGCACTGGGGGTGAAGGAGGTATTTATTTAAGGATTCAAAGGATTTATGGCATTCATTAGCCCGTTTGAAGGAAACATCTTTCTTGAGCAAGTGTCTGAAATGGTTGACAACAAAGTCAAAAAACTACAAGATAAAATGATAAATGGATTGTAATTTTCCTATAAGCTTTAAAGTTGACAGAGATTAGTGGGAGGAGGCATTTTTAATGGCCTTGACTTTAGTAGGATCGAATTCTATGCCATGTAAAGAAATGATGAAACCTAACATTTTTCCGAAATTACCGCAAAGACGCACTTCTTTGGTTGAAGATGCACATAATACTTGATGAGTCAGTCAAAGATGACTTTAAGGATAGAAAAGTGTTCAGTTCAATGTTTAGATTTGGCCAAAATATCATCTACATAATCTTCTAGTATGTGATGCATGATGTCATGGAAGATGTAAGTCATGGCTCACTGATATGTAGCACCAACGTTTTTAGGCCAAAAGGCATGACTCGATAGTAGAAAGTCCCCCAAGGGGTGATGAAGGAAGTCTTGTGTTGATCCTCTAGAGCTAATAATATTTGATTGTATCCGAGAAACCATTCATAAGTGATAACATTTCATCACCAGTGGTGAGATCCACCACTTGGTCAATGATACGGTATAGGGAAATTATCTTTGGGACAAGCAAGGTTGAGGTCATGAAAGTCTATGCAAATGTGGAGTCCCCTATCACCTTTGTGATAGGAATGATGTTAGAAATCCATTGGGGATAGTCAATGGGTAGAATGAAGGAAACCAAGAGAAGGCATTGAAGCTCTTCTTTAAACAAGAGAAATTTGAGGATGCATAGAACCAAGCAAATGCGTTGTTATGGTCCCAAAGGAAAGAGGTGAAGGCTTCTTGTTCAAGAAAGCATCTAAAGATTGGCCAATCTTTAGGATGTACGAGTCAACCTAAGTGTTAATTTTGATTTCGATGGTTGATTCATTCAACATGGTTTGTGTCTCAGAAGGTTACGACCGATGAATATAAGAATCTTCGCACCAAGGTAAGTGAGGATGGATTCATCATCCTGACATTGAATGACATTAATAGAAGGTGTATCATCATCGATCATGTTAGGATACAGGAATGGGAGATAAGATGGATCTTCGCCATTGGGTTGTAGGTCAATGGTCCCATGGAAATGGTATTTATGAAAAAACGCTATGAGGAATAGATTCAGGATCTATGGACTTCGTGGGTGAAGATGGTAATGTGGTTGAATGAGGTGGGGAATTTTTTCATTCCCTGGATGAGGTCGATATGAACATTTTTGGAAGGTGGTGCATCAAAACCAATGCCACTACAGTCATTGTGTTTACGAAAGGTACAGAAATGATAGTATGATAGCCCTGTTTGTAAAAGCCAAAGCCAAATCCTTTCCACGCACACCTGGTGGAGGAAAGTGTGAGTGAAGTAGCGGTTAGTGAGGGAGTGTAGGTTGGATGAAAATGGTTGGGTTTGGGATGGAGGTTTGGGTTTATAGGTGGCAATATCTAGTCCCTAATATGTCAAATTAGTGTAAAGGTGGGGAGGGCCATAAGGAAAACCTTCGCCGATGTGGATGTCCTAACTGGGGTATTGGCACAGGTTCCCAAACTCTTGTGGGGTGAGGAAATATTTGATATTTTATAGGCGGTATTCCCTCAAAGTGAGGCATTGAAAAACACCTTCTAATGGATCAATAGTTGGTATGTAGGTAGCATGGATGGACGGCTCTCTAGATGATGGGGAAATAGGTAGGTCAATGGTATAAGCTGCAACAATAGTGGGGATAGCAAGGTTAGATGCAGTAGAGGTAGTCATAGTTTTGGTGGATTGGCTTATAGGCAAAGGTGAAGTAGGGATAGTGGCATATGCCTTGACTATTATAAGTACATCATTAGACCAATATAGCATGTTGCAAGTCTTGAAAGGTGATGGGTCGATAGGGATGGTGTAATTATGTCCCCGTGTTCAAATTTGAGGCATCAATGTAAAATTGAAGGGACATAACCCATGGTACAGATCCAAGGTCAGTCGAGCAAAAATTTATATTGGAACTCTCCTTCTAGAACATAGAAAATTTTTGGGATAGTTCGGGGGCCCTCGTGGACATGGAGAACAATGGTACCTAGGGTAGAGGTCATGGCATCATTGAAGGAGTGTAGCATAACCGGGTTACCATGCATGCAATTGGAAGGTATTTACATTTGGTCATATGCATGGGAGGAGATGATGTTAATGATAGCACCATCATAGATCATAATGCATCATATGCATATATTATCGATAAAGCTGGAGATGAAAAGAGCTGGTTCGAGGTAGAAGCGATCTCTTCATCCGAAAAAGTCGAGGGCAACCACTTGACGAGTAGGTGGAGGTGTAGAGGAATGTAATGGCCTAGTGAGAGAGGCTATGTGGTGAGGGGTAATGATGGAGGCTATAGGTGTGGGGTCATTTGGTCAAAATTTAATAGATTGAAAGACCTCCATGAGGGCTTGATGATGTGAATCCGAGGTTTGGATGAGGTTATACAAAAACACTTTGAGGGGGATTGTTATAGTTGTTTTAGAATTGTGTGATGTGTGACCCCATCAGAAATAGGATATGCAGGACCTCGAATGGTTACTTTGGGTATGGGTATGGATGGTATGTTGGGTACATGTTTGGTTGATGGGTTAATTTCTTTTTCCTTGCCCTTATCTTTCTGAGCACGGGTGGTAACGTGAACCATGTTAATTTAAGGGGAAGTGGATGAAGAGGGTATGTCATGGAAGGTATAGCGGCATGAGGGATAAAACCCTAATGGGGGATATGATCCTTGTGAAATGAGTAAGGTGCATTGGTATTTTGGTGGTGGTTTGGCCAACTCTCTTATACAAACCTTGTTGATTTTGAAACTTGGGGATGGATCAAAGGGCTGTGGGGGTGGAGATTTTGGTACCTCAGTAGGTAATGGAAGGAGATCTGGGGAAATTGGTGGAGGTGAAATGGGGTACTCATCAAGAAGATTTTCATCATCAAAATTTTCTTCGGGTGGACATAATTGGATAAGGGCAGTCTTTAAAGCCTTACAGTTCTCTACATCGTGTCCTGGCACACAATGGTAGGTGTAAATTTTGGTTTCGTCAAACCCTTTTTATTTGGGTTTGAGTGGGTCGTAAGGTCTAAGAGGTGGTAATGTGATGACAGATGTTTTGAGGAGATTGGTTAAGATTTTGGCATAGGATCCTACTAGTTGATCACAATGGGAGGTGAATGTGGGTTTGGGTGCAGGTACGGTTGATTGTGGAGGAAGAGGCTTTACTGAGGAGGGGGAATGGTTTGGTTTACTATTTTGGTGTGTGGAGTGGTCTTAGGTATTGGTTACATCTACTTAGGTATGGGCATGAGAGAAGAGCTAGAGGTGGAAGGTTTAGTTGGTTTAACTACCTTATTGGAGGGTAGCGGATTTTTAGTTTTAGGTTGCACCTTTTTTGGCAACAATTATATGGGTGTACGAGATGTGGAGGGAAAAGAAGATGGTGGAAGAGGATGGGTTACCCATGGGGGTAACCGAGGTGCTGTGGAGGTGGGTGGTGTAGGTTGGGTAGAAGGCATGAGTGAAAGAGAAGAAAGTGTCATGGGTAGTGAAGAAGTTATGGACGATAGTGGAGGTATGGGTGGTAAGAAGGTTACGGGTGAGTGCAGAAGTTATGTGGGTCACTTGGGTATATTAGAGGTCTGTGATGAGGAAATGGGTTGTTGGGTTCTTGGTTTACCGGTGGATGGGGGTTGTTTGGCCAGGGTCGAGGGGTGAGGTCCTAGGATGGACGAAGGGGTGAAGGTGATAATGGCGTGGTAGGTGAGGTTGTTGTATGAGGCCTAGGAGATTGGATCTTCTTTTTAGGGGCCGGGGTAATTTTAGCATTAGTTTTGGAAGATGTGGCTAAATCTAATTTGATGGGTGGGTGAGAAAGGCTAGCTGTTGGTATGACCCCTAAGGTAGTGACAGTTTAGGTAAGGGAGATCATATAGGCGCAGTATGTGTTTGGGTGTAGATGTATGTTGGGTTATCGGTAGAGGTGTGAGTTGGACCATGGGTGGTGACGTGGAAGGTGTTGTAATAGTCATGTTTGTGTTTGGTTTGGTCACTCAAAACACTTTTGGATAGATAGTGGAGGTGTCGGTGAGTGACAACTACATTTGTGTTGAAATAGGAAGTAGAAGGCATCCCCAAAGTAAGGCTCTATAGACACATTCCATGTGATCACCCAAGCATGAAAATGTTGTTGTTATAAGTAATGTAGGCTGACATGGATTGAGTTGAAATTCATGTAAAATGTGTTTGAGACATAGGGAAATGGCTAGCCTTAGACTCTGTGGGTAAGAGAGACGAAAGAAGATCAGTGGGATCTTGAAGGTCTAATGGTGAATGGTCATCTAAAGGTAATGGTACTTCTATAGGATCCTCCATGGGTAGAGGAGAGGATGGGCCAGATGAGGTGGACTCTCCTTGTGATGGTGTAGGTAGTGGAAATGCCTCTCCTATGAGTAGGATAGGTGCCACTAACAACTACTCAGAAATTTGAGGGGTCAAAGGTGGCGTGCTAATTATAGGATCTTCCATGGGTGATGGAGAAAATGAAGGGGGTTCCTCTGTGGGTGGAGGAGTAGATGAAATCAGTTCTTGTGTAGGTAGTGGAGCTTGGGCTAAGATTTCATCTATGGAAGGAACATGAGGAAATTGGGAAGCAACTGGTATGTCATCAAAAATAGTGTGGACCTCATGGACATTGCTATCATTGTTTGAAGTGTCACCAGCTTGGTTAGAAGATGGGGCATGATTAGGGAATGACTTCTTGAAGATGTGTAGGTTTTGGTTAGCGGGTGCATTCAAGCTATCCAAGACTAGATCTCCATTGTCTAACATTTCTTAAATGATATTCTTAAAGGTAATGTAGTTTATTTTGCTATGGCCTTTGACATGATGATAGTTGTAAAAGTCATGTTCCTTATACCATGAGGGCATGGGGCGCTCAGGATCAAAACTAGTATGTGGTTTTATAGGTGGAAGGGTAATGGCACCAACCTTAACAAGATTTTCCAAAATAGAAGAATAAGATTCCCTATCGAAGTGTACTTTTGTTGTTCTCGTCTGAACTGGAAAGCTTGGACAAGAGAGAGATTAGAAGGAGGTTTGGCTAGGTTTGATTGATGAGGGGGACCAGCCTTGAGAACTATGGTATTGGAAGATCCTTTGGGTTTTGAAAAGTTGTTTTGGGGTTTCAAAGATGAAGAAGCATCATTTTATTTGAACACAATGTTCTTGTTACAAAGTTGAATTTTCTTCTCTTTGATAGCATGAATTTCCAATTTCCATGCCATGGTGAATGCCTCATCAAAAGTGTGAAAGGTATGCACCTGCAAGGTTGGTGAGATGTGTCTTGCACAAGCCCGAGTAAAAAAATCTATGAGTTCAGTTTGAGGTAATTGAAATGTGAGATGGTTAATTAGGTTGCGCCAACGAGTGAAAAAAGTCAGCAATAGACTCGTCGTCATACTGTCATGTGGAATAAATATTAGTCATGGTAACCTTTTTAACAATATTGATAGAGAAGTGATCTAAGAAGTCTTGGGCTACTTAATTAAATGAGTAGATGGAGTGTCTTGGTATCCCACTATATACCAAATCAGGTCCTATCTGGGACATCGGGAAGGTTCATAGGATTAAATTGTCGTCATGGGTGATCGTGTAACACCCATGTTTGAAAGACCAAAAATGTTGTTGCGGGCCTTCTTTACTATTGAAACAGTTGAATTTTGGCATTTCCCAATGTACAAGGTATGGGCGAATAGGGATGGATGGATGAATGGGCTCATTATAGATTTCATTGTAGGTGAGAGAATTATGTGAGCCCAAAATTGATGCTTCCAGTGTCTGCATCCTTTCCATCATCAATTTGATGAGGTCATTGGTAGGTTGTGATGGAAGGGCACCTCTGTGGCATAAGGGGGCTAGTATTGAACTTGTGATGTGGGAAGCATTCCATTGTATGGTGATGTCGAATAGGGAGGTTGAGAATAGGGGACCGACATAGAGGGTATGTATCCAGAATGGGTGATGTGATTTGACGAGCTAGGGGTTGTTGATAGTATGATGTATGTAGGTAGTGACTCATATAGTGATTGGGGGAATGGTTTCGGGATGGAGAGGATGAGATTCTAGAATGGATTAGGGGTCACTGACACCATGGGTGGTTATGTTGTAAGGGGTATTTTTGAGAAAATGGGTGTGGATGGGGTTATGGTTTGGTTGGTCGATGAGGGGACAATAGATACTACAGTAACGGCGACATCGTAGATGCAACGGTCATGATGTGTATGGGTCCTAGCTATGAAACCATTGGGGGTGAAGCAGGTGAAGGTAACGTTGCATTATTAGGGGCTGATGCAGAAGTAGGAATAAGGGTAGGAGAGATGGATACAAGCATGCCATATCTAAACTACCCTGAGGAGTCTTGGGTGGAAGAGTGAGAAAGGTATAACTATAAGGCCGTGGTATTCTGATCAAGGAGTCATACAAATTTCTTGTCACCTGCGGAAATGGTGGTAGGTAGGGTTGGATCCATGGGTGATAGGACAAAGGGTGGTGAAGGACTAGGTGGGAGTGGTTGACAACTTGCGTGAAATGTAAGAGCATTAGCTTGATTGTGAGTCAACACCATGTGAATGAATGTATATCAGGTGATGTTGTATCCTGCAGATGACACATGGAGTAGTGAGAATGAAGAAAACAGTGTCTATAGGTATATTTGGGTAATATATCATTTTATTTTCAATACAAAGCTAACCGACGCCGGTTAAGGATGACTGATGTCGGTTCAGAGGTAACCAAGGGCGGTTACTATGAGACAAGAACAATTTTATCAAATGAGGAAAATACTGGTGATGGTCAGATGAACAAGTTGTATGATGATTTTTTATCAAAGCATAGAGAGTACAGAGACTCACAGGAACTCTGACAACAAAGAAAATGAAATAAGGGTTCTTTAGGTAATTTAACCCAAAAGAACAGAAAATTGATGTCGATCGGGGGTAGTCGATTGTCGATTACTATGAAAATTGGAAAGATGTAGAAAAATGGATTGTTGTGAATTTGAGTGAGATAAATATTCAACCGAGAAGTTTAAAGATGATGTAATGAAGACCGACACACTCGTAAGAAGTTGGAATACTCCAACTATGATTGTGGAGTGTGCAAGGCAAATGAATGAAAAAAGGGGAGAAGTGTAACCTCACACCTCAAAATGTACGTCAATCAAAAACTAAAAACACGTACCTAACAAGTGATTTTTAATGTGTTGATTATGCTATTTAGAAGACCTGAATCATGAATTTAGAATAGATTTTTTTTCGAGCAAGGCTTCCTATGAAGAATGATATCTAAAAGGAGAGGTTTCAAGTATGTTATGGCGGAGTGGGCCATCCTCTCGAGATAATGAATTGACATAGGTAACGAGCTAGGAGTACTGTCAACTGATCATGTGATCATGGATAGGTGTTCCTAGGTAGGATGTTGTTTAAGAAAGATGTTTATATTTCAATTTTGTGTAGTTTGGTAAGACACACACACACACACACACCACACACACACACACACACACACACACACACACACACAGAGAGATAGAGATAATGTGCTTTCTATGATTCTTTGTGTTAACCATCAACTAGGCATGACTTCCAAGTATATAGGTTTCCCTCATTTTAATGTAAGCTAAATGCAGCAAATCGAATGTAATACAATCAATTTTAAGCCCAAATCAAAATATTACGTTCAATGAAGAAAAATGATGAATAAGAGAGGGTATTCCATTTCACTAAATGTAGAAAGAAAGAAAGAAGAATGATTCCTTTTAAATACACCAAGAGAAATATGTGTGTGTGTGTGTGTGTGTGTGTGTGTGTGTGTGTGTGTGTGTGTTTAGAGCATTAGAGCAATTTGAAAGAAGAGAGGATTACTAAGGAAGAAAATTACCTGTGTAATCCTTTTAAAGGAAAAAAACACACAAATTTTGCGTGAATATGAAGAAAATGCAATAGAACCCCTGATGGGTCCCACCAAGCGTGCCAAAATGTTTCACTTGGTTTCTTTACATTTTTGAATGATGAAACAGATAGGGTTATGGGCTAGGAGGAATACATATTAAATGGATTGGTTGATGGTTGTTGCGCATGTTCTGACATTTTGATCCAATGCCAATTTTGAGAGCTTCCTTTTGGATAGGAGGAACTACCTATAATAGAAATCAAGACCACAAAAGATAAGTTAAATGATATATGATAGTGGGCTTCCTAGTGTATGCTAGTTCCAGGAAGTGTGATACTTCCTAGATGGCTATCAATCTACTATTTTTAAAAAAAATATGAGAAATAAGTAAAATCCTACTGTACTTGATATGATTTAGGTATCTCATTCAAGTACAATAAGCAAATCTAATCACAACATGTTAGGCTATAGTTTGATCTAAAGGATGAGGTATTTGTCAAGTACTGGGACTGGTCAGGGTCTGATTCTAGGTTGTTTAGGTCAATTGGTAGGAGGTTGTTTGGCTCTGTTCTTGGGTAGGGTATAAAACATAGAGACCGACGTCGATCTGGTATGATCGAGTGATAGTTTATGCAAAACTGAAAATGGTTATGGGTAACTGGCATCGGTAAGGTCAGGGTGTACGAAACTTAAAGAGATATGATTACAAGGTTTGATCTAGGATTTGATAGAGATGGTAGGGTGGATAAGGAGGTTTATAGAAGTCTCAGGTGTATTCAAGGATGAAAAACAAGTGAGGATGGGTGATTTGGTGGTGTGGGTAAGGAAATGGTTGGGTTACAGGTTGGTAAGGGATAGAAGAATGAGCATGCAAAGTGTAGATTAATAATAGGAGTAACAAAAGATACTAATTGAAATAACAATGTTGGTTAGGGATACACTTACTTGTGATGTAGACTAGATGGCTGAATGGTAATGGTATTTGATCAGAAGGATGGTATTTGGTAATCGTAGCAGTGAATCTCGGAGTGCTTCCATGAGTGCAATGCTTATGGATTTGTCCTAGTGTTGGCTATGAATGTCTGGATGCATGAAAAGATGTTGGTTCTTCTTGCATGTAGCTCTGATCTCATCTCTCTGGTCTAAAATGTGCCAACCTCTCAAACAAGGTTGCTAAGGTGAATAAATGGTAACTAATGACAGTTCCATCTTGACCAACGTTAGTTAAGGTGAGATTCCCTAAGTTTACTAAAATGGGTAGATCTTTCTACTTTCTTGAGCCAAGTTGGTTTTTTGTCACCGATCAAAACGAAATCTTCCCTTCTAATGAGCGGGAATTTGGTTAGAGAAATCTTAGGAATTGATTTTAGGGTTAGACAAAATCTTAGGTCATTAAGGAAAGTAAGACTTAGTCATTGTTAGTTATAGACAAAGGCCAAGAATAGGTCTAGGGTGAAGTGGTTGGATGAGGTGTCTAGGTGAGGTGGAAATTAGGTCAATTAAGGTAATAAAATAATGGATATTGTGAGGATGGGTATTTAATCTAATTAGAATAACTAAATTAATTACTAATGTTGGGTGAAAGGGGGCCATGGTTAGGTTTCCATGTTTAATTTGGTTATCCAATCAAGGGCCAAGGGAATGTAACCAAATTTATGTGTCTACACCCACTTAAGCACTTTGACCATGGAGTGTGCTTTGATCTACTAAATTAGTTCTGCATGGGGCACATTTGGTGGGATAAGGTGGTTCAAATATGTATTTTTCTAATATACATTGGATTAAGAGACAATTTTGGTGGATTATGTGTGGTGCACATGTTATAGTATGTTGGGTGCATGGATCATTGTGTGGGCCTTATGGCCACGGTGAGTTGGCAAATCTTAGGTGTTGGGTATGAGTTGGAAAACAAATAAATATTTGCATAGTTTAAAATTGTGGACATTTAATCACACATGCATATTGGGTTAGAGGATATAGCATATAAATTGAAAATGGCTTACATGTAAATGTGAAGTAAGGAGGCCAATGCACCCCTCCTCAAAAAGAGTGTATCAAACCTAGCTAAGGGCCCCTAGCCAGTAAATAGTGGGGCCCATTTTTATGAACACAAGCATCAAATATTGGAGGAGAAAATAAAAAATCCCAAAAACTTATTTTACACCATTATTCCACTTGGCAAGTTTACACGTGTCCACATCATCTTGGACCCGTGTGTTTATTTTTCACCGGTTGAGTGGAAATTCAACATGAGATAACTTTTGCAGTGATCTTCATTTGCCACAATCCATATACCGTTGGAAAGATCTCGACGGGATCTTCCATATTGTAATGGTTTAGGGAGAATTAAATAACTTATTACAAACCAAAAAAATTCCATCGAATCAAACCTCCCCAATAAGAACCTTTTGGTCCCCAAAATCCAAGTCACCCATTGAATTTTATAAACGATTATCTCGCATTCCAAAAACATACAAAAACCAAAATATAGCGTAGTGGTTAAAAATATTGGAGAATATTGAAATTATTATCACAAAATGGATTAGTATGAAACAAAAACAAAATTCCAAAAACATAGGTGAGTGTGTAATGAATCCCTTTGATTCTCAGACATCGCAAATGTCAAAATTAGATCAATATGAGATGAAAACCAAATTCCAATAATATGTGGGTGGCCACTAACCATACAAAAATGTAAAATCTAAAAATATCACCAAAATTGATCAACATGAAATAAATGCCTAACTTCCAAACATAGGCGAGTGTACATTGACTTGGTTAAACTGCGAAAAAAAGTGTCAACTATGTTAAATATCACTTTGAAATCGATCAATATGAAATAGATGAGTAAATGCCAAACTTAGGTGAGTGTAAAATGCAAAATGCCTATACAGAGGCGATAGTTAAACTAAATCCCTGAAACTACCAATGAAGATAAAATATCTATCCAATATGAAATTGAGGATAAAACTAAACTGCTTGTATAAATGTCACATTCTCAATCGGTGAAAGCGATGTAAAATATCACCAGGTGCAACTACAAACCAATTATTTAGTCCAAATAATGTACACACTAATTGTAACCACATGTGATAGTTACAAATAAATGCCAAAAATGAGGGACTTAAAACATGTGCAAATTTCACATGTGGATACAATAAGTTTGCAAATTAATTACAATTACAAATGATCCCTAAATGGGTCTTATAAGCATCCATATTTTTCACACTAAATATGACAACAAATGCAAAAATTAGACATATTGAACATGCCCATTGAATTTGTATATTATGCTGTCTAATCACAATGGAATTTGTCAACCATAAATGTGAGAAGATTGAGATGAGTATGTTAAACTGTCACTCATCTCTTCCTTGTAAGTGACTCAAAAATCCATATTCAAATCCAAAATCATATGTGAAAATTTCCTTTCAAAATACAATAGGAATCCTACAAAAGTATGCTCTAAAAATGCAAGCTAATCAATAAGTTCAGCCATGCAAAAATCTATCCATCAGATAAAGTGTCCTCTAAATAAAAATTGAACATACTCATCCTGGGAATATCAATCAATAGATCCTAGGTTGATTTAATAATTGTTGGTGAATTAATAAATTCATTAATTTTAACCTTATCCAAATGCGCATGAACCTTCCATTTCTTAGCACATGGTGGATAAAGTTTCGAGATGTTTCAACCCACGTGTCCACTCATATTGCAATTAGTGCAAAAAATCCTCTGTTTGGGTGAGGTTACCTATTTTCCATTTCTCATTTCAACATGATGATATTTGTCTTTAGCACCTACCTTATTATTCATAAAAGGTGACAACTTCTTTAGAAAATATTTTCTCTTCCAACAATAAGCAACAAAATGATTACTTAACCTACAAAACATGCAAGGAAAAGCATGCAACATATTTTATATATCAAAGCCAAATTGTTCAAATGGAAAGAGTACATTAGAAGTTTTAGGATCCAAATTCCCATCAATGTTATTTTTAGTGTAAGTAAGAGGAGACGGAATATCAATACCTCTTCTTCCCATTTTCTTACAATGATCTTTATTCTCGTATGGAGGAATCCTACAATTCTAGTGGTGTATAAACTTGGTTTTATAAGCTTTTATTCCTTGAAAAAAATTGAACGTTCCCAATATCCACTTGCTCACTAGTGTAACCTAATCCTACATTACGAGAGGTGATACTCTACCTATATTGGGTTAGCAATACCTTGGCCATTCTTACTAAGGCCTCTTCCATCAAATCCCATTTTAAATAATATTTTAGATCCAATGCCCTTAGTATATTGTTCAAAATTACCAAAAGCAATATCTGAAACCAAAGGGAAGGAATTACTATATGGTGAACAACTTATAGTGCATTCATTTGTCATTGTACCTACATCGGAAGTAGAAGGAAAATAATTCATTTATACAAAGCATTCTATATTCGTTCCAAGATCTCATCTTTTCCTATAAATCATATTTCAATATGACAATATCCTCTTCCAAGGAGTAAAATTTTGATCTCAAGAAAGAATTCTCTTCCTAGATTTCGCGGTTATACACTTGAGCTCATCGAGATTTACCCACGGTTTCATGTTCCCTACAAAAAACCTATATACCCAAAAATTACACACTAAAAATCGAATATCAAACAAGGCCAAATGTCTACACAAACTGAATGAAAACCAATATGAATCTAATATCAAATCCACACAATCAGAAGCTAATCGATGTACTAACTTCTCTCGATACCAAACTTAATCCCTAAACTAACACTCGATTTAATGTTTTAATAGTTTATGGAAACAAATACTTAACAATTTAATCATTTTCCCAAAAAATAAGAGATAGGAATTGATTAAAATATGATCCAAAACTAATTTAAAATGTTCTGTTGTCAAAATTTCACCCCCCAGGGTAAAATTTCGATAACATGCATCAAAGGTTGCAGAAAGGCAAATAGGTCAATCCAGAAAAAATCGCGAAAATCGGCTAAGTCCTAGTCCTAAGTGTTGCTCGGGACAAGCGGGACAAAAATGCCCGAACCGGCCGGTTCGGCCGAAATGAGCACAAGCAGTCCAAAAGAAAATGGGACAAGTGGGACAGAAGTACGCGACGGGCGCGAAAAGCCGATCCAGCCGAGGAAAAAAATTGGCTAACTGCTGAAGAGGATCGCCTTCGGGACAAGCGGGACAAAAATGCGCGAAATGTCCGAACCGGCCGAAATCAGCACAAGGAGCCCAAAAGCAATTGGGACGCGCGGGACAAAAGGACCCGAACCGGCCGAAAGGAGTCAAGTCAGTCCGAAAAAAGTGGAACAAGCGGGCCAGAAATACCCGAACCGGCCGAATCGGCCGAAATTGTCCCAAGAGGTTCAAAATCAAAAGGGACGTCCGGGACGGATGGACGCGAAGTACGCGGAAGACCCGGCAGGCCCGAGAACCATTGAGAAATTGCCACGTGTCCTCATAGGAGTAAAGGTCAGAAAAGTCAAAGGGCGAATTTTCGAGCACCGAGCCGAACAAATAGGATCGTGCCACGTGTCCCATTTAAGAACCCACGAGGAAAATTCAAAGGAAAGCCCGCCGAAAAGTAGAGGAGAGAGAATTATTCAGCGAATCAGAGCGCGCCACGTGTCATCCAAGTGGCAGAGCGCGGGAAGAAATTCAAAAATCCGTTTTCGACTGCATTCGTGTCCTAAATCTTCAGATTGACATATCTTTCGATCCAGAGCTCGGATTTACACGTTCTTGATATCAACGGAAAGCTTGTGAGATTCTCTACACGTTTCCAGGGTCAATCTTGCATTTTGGTTCAGTTTGAAGAAAGAAAATCAGAAGATGCCTCTGGCACGAAATAATAAGCAGAAGTGATGCTCAACTAACAACTTTAATGCAGCAGACAACCCGCCGTCACATTAGGCAAACCGCCGCTTTGCCAGAACCCGCCGCTTCTGCCATGATGGACGAATTAAATGCAACCTAGAGGTGGTTGGGGCAGTTCGAATTCCTCTCTCTTTTCTCTCCCATTCTTCCTATATATTGTAAGGAGGGGTTTCTTTCTGGTGTTGGACATTTTTTGCTTTGCACCCTCCCTTCTCTCCTGTTCATAAGAAGATTTGTGGAGTTTTCAAACCTCCCATATAGATGTAACACCGTTTTTGCTTTAAAGCTATTGCAATGTATTGAATCGATCCTTGAGAAATATATATGTATACGTGGTTGTTTCTAAACCCTCTTACATATTTATTCTTTGTCATTCTTGATCTTTCATTGCATTTTTGCTATCTGTGCATGGTGTTGTGTTATATCTACATGGTACTGTGTTTAATGTGGCAAAGCATATGTCCTTCATTCCTCGGTGCATCACCTCTATTAGCTTAGATTTATTTTATGCATTTTCTTACCTTGTCTCCTTGGCAGATTAGATTAGATTTTGAGAAAACCCTCTGCATATTTCGTGTGCACTGAAGCGAGAGGAATAGGAACCGGCCTTTCTCTGGAGATTCCTTTCTCACTCTTCAAGTCCCACACTTGGAGAAAGGATTCAATGTTATGCAATCTGCTGGATATTAATATGATCAATCTAGAAAACTGATCAATATCCGAGGTCCGTGATTTTGCATCAGCAGTTTTGGCACGCCGGTGGGATAGAGGTCTCATTTTTATTTATTGCAGCAAGATTGATATGCATCTGCTGTAATTTTCTTGTTTAAAAAAGCTATTATTTGCATATCTGGCGACTCCAAAGGGAGAATCAACTAAGTTTCAGCGATCGGGCCTAAAAGCTTATGAGAAGAATCACAAGGTCAAGAGCGGAGAAGAGGAAGTGCCGTTTGAATACCTGCAACTATCTCCAGAAGAAGGCAAAGAGGAAGAAGGATTCAAAGGTCTCCATCTCCACCAAACAGAACTCTCTCAACTCCTCCACAGACAGGCCTTTCTTTCAATATACAAGGGTTTTAAGACCACTCGGAATGGCGCAACAGTGAAACCCCTATGTCAATTTCAGGCGGCGTGCCCACTTGCTCTCAATGCACAAAATCCAATCCCAGTTGCAGCATTGAAGAACATTCCATATTTTTTGGAGAAAACCGGACCACTCCACGGTGATCATGTCAAGGACATTGCTAACATTTGTGCAATCCATGAGATTAATGAGATGCAAGTAGTGTCAAATTTTGGCATCTTCATTCAAGGAAAAGCATTGCAATGGTTTAGGAGCCTTGAAGGTGCTTCTATCTGAACTGGAATCGTTTGTGTATTGCACTTCATAATCAATTTGGAGAGAAGGAGACAACTTGTCTCTTTTGGAGCAGTGACAACCATCAAGAGAGCTTCCGATGAGCGGCTAAGCGACTTCAACTTCAGATTTCAAAGATCTTGGGATAGAATTCGATGCTTGATCGGACCAAAGCAATGAAGGTGCTTTTCTATACTACCTTAAAGCTTTAAATTATGATATTTCTATGTTGATTCAATCCATGGGAGGCACAACTATCCTGCTTGCTTATAGTATTGCCATTAGAGCGAAAATTATGCGATTCAAGGTGGCAAGCTAGCTCCTCGGCCTCAATGCCATTATATCCAAGTTTAGAGAGCCCAAGTACTAGTCAAGCACCTGTCTTAGCTCCTATTCCCACTCCTAGGAATCAGAGTTCAAATGAAGCTTCCACTTCATCTCCAAGTGCCCCAAATGAGCTTCAAGAAGTCATGAAGCAGCTGCAAAATTTAGGTAATGAGCTGGTCACACTCAAGAGACAGCAAACTCAAGGTTTTAGACCTTCGTATCAGCCTCAAGCTCAACCTAATAGGCAGCCATATCAGCCTCAAAGGCCACCTAATCCAGCTGCAAATATGAATCAAACAAGGCCTCCTGTCAATAGACCATTCCAGCCCTATAATCCAAATGCCATATCGCCTCTAAGGCATTAGTACCAAAGACAAAACAATATTGCCCGGGAGTATGAATGGTGTTTTCCATGTAATGAACCCCATAATCAATCCATGTGCTATAATGGTGCTTTAACCCAAGCTTTAATGGTAACAAGTGCTTTGGTGTGGAGGGTGAAAGTAGTCAAGAAAACAGCCAACAACAAGAAACATTCCAATGACAACTGCCCCAAATGACACCACATTGGTAAATTGGCGAGGCAGAGGATTTACTGTGGTATGAATCGAGCGATCTCTCAAGGTGTTGCAGCCAACACAAGGTCAAAAAGGAGAAATTTGGGTGAAGAACGGCCGTTAGCCCCCTGCCAATCCACAACCTTCCACAGACTCCACAAATGATTGGCAAGCAAAACCCGGTTTCAAATGCACGAGGGCAGCCAAGAACAGCCCCTTGGCCAAATCAAATGCCATTGTTGCTGCCCATATTCAAGGAGCAAATGTGCAAATCAAGGGACAGCGAGAGAGATCCTTCATCACCATTCAAGATTATCATTGATCGGATGAAGAAAACAAATGTCAATATATCTATGTGGGAATCCCTATCCATCCCGGCCAAAGAGATCTCTGCTGCAAATTTGCTATGAAGGATGTGGCCAATTTCGAATCAGCAGGTTCAGAGGCAAGACAAAGTGCTTACAAATGCTGCCCAGCCTGAAGGAAATCATGGAGCACAACAAGGTAAAATGCTGAAGCCCCCTCCATTTTATGTTTCATTGATCATAGGAGACAAGTTGGTACATAATTGCATGATTGACTCTGGGGCAAGTAGTTCAGTAATGCCTAAACAGATAGCTGATCAGCTAGAGCTCCAGTATGAAATAACAACTAAGGGAGTAGTGCAATTAGATGGGACAGCAATAGCAACGGTTGGAGTGATTAGAAATTTAAGTCTTACCTTGCATGCATGTCCAAATGTTGTTGTCTTACAAGACGTCTCAGTCATAGACCTTCCACCACTCTTTGCCCTATGCTTGTCGAGGACTTTCTTGCCGGGATTGGGGGATATTTGTCCATTGATTGGTCACACATCTTTGTTCGAAGCGAGGTATGGAACTAAAGCTATAATTAGGTCGAGAACCTGTGCAGACTTCCACATTGAACCCTATACTCCAAGTCATATTAATACCAATTGCTCAAAGCATTTGATCAAGAAGATCACCTCGGCAGACCGATGAAGCCGACACTAAGGTTGGAAGTATCTCGGATTTGACTCTTGATGAATGGGCAAGCAAGGTGCATGCTTTTGATCCTTATCAAGAAGTAGAAGAATCTGAGCTGGGGGTCTATTGTATACACGAAGAAAGTCAACCTATTCCTAGCATCACCAAGCCAAACCACAAGGATGAGAACGAGGTATGGCAACTATTTTTTGATGGATCAAGGAGTAGACAAGGCGCAGGAGGAGGAGCCATGCTTATTTCACCGCAAGGAGTAAAGTATTATTCAGCTTTTAGATTTCAATTTGCATGCTCCAATAACACTGCTGAATATGAAGCCTTGGTGCAGGGGATGCATTGGGCAATAAAAAGAAAAATAAATAACTTGCAAGTTTTTGGGGACAGTGAGCTGATTGTAAATCGGAGTCAGGGGACATCTTTGCCAAAAATGATCTACTCGGATGCTCTGAAACAGGGTGTGGGACCTCATGGAGGATTTTGAAGGTTTCGGCATCAAGGCCATTCCCAGAAAAGAGAATCAAGCTGCTGACAGGCTTGCAGCAGTAGGGGCAGCCTTTGACATCGTAGAAAACATTCAACAAGACAAGGTACAGCCAAACATCCACGTGATTGTGAGGCCTTCAGTGCCGGATAACGATGTCAGTTGGCAGGTATTTGAGAATGATCAACAAATCATCCGCTTCTTGCAGGAAGAAGCTGAGTTCTCAGCTAAGAATCAAGAGAAGTTGGAACAGCAATATGGTGACCAGGTGATACAGCTGAGAACTGACAAGCTGCCCAAGGGACTTGTCACCTTGGAGTCCATTTTTAACCCCAATGATCAGTTTAGAAAGGAGAAAGAAAATATTCGGTCAAGGGAAGATTCGGTATCCATCTTGGTAAAAGAGAACAAGCCATTGCAAATTGGAAAAATGACAACTGAGCAAGAGAGATATGAGTTCATACAGCTTTGTCAAGAATTCCCTGACGTGTTTGCTTGGAGCTATGAAGACTTGAAGGGCTTCAATCCTAACTTAGCTCAGCATACCATCGAGTTGGATCCAAATACTAAGCCTGTCAGGCAGAAACAGAGACCAGTCAATCCACACATGGAGCCTCTCATGAGGAAGGAGCTGGACAAGCTGATTGAGTCAGCAATTATATTCCCTATCAAGCACTCAAGCTGGGTTGCGAACTTGGTTCCGGTCAGAAAGAAAAGTGGAGAGATCAGGCTATGTGTTGACTTCCGAGACCTCAATAGGGCATCTCTCAAGGACCATTATCCACTCCCTTCCATGGAGAAAATATTGCAGGTCGTAGCTGGATCAGAAAGGTTTTCGCTACTTGATGGTTACTCAGGCTTCAATCAAATTATGGTGAAGGAGGAAGACCAATTCAAGACAGCCTTCACAACCAAATGGGGCACGTATGCTTACAAGAAGATGCCATTTGGACTGTCGAACGCCGGAGCAACATTCCGGTGAGCTATGGATATGGCATTCAAAGGCTTGATCAACAAAGCGATCTTGATATACTTAGATGACATTCTTGTCTTCTCAAAAATGCTTTGAGACCATCTCTTTCACCTCGAGCAAGTTTTTGAGAGGTGTAGAAAGTTTGGAGTGTCTTTGAATCCTAAGAAATGCATCTTTCTTGCACATGAAGGGAAACTCCTTGGCCACATTGTCTCGAGGAAGGATTAGCAATTGATCCGAGAGAGGGTTGAAGCCATAAGAGCTCTACCATTGCCAAGTCACAAGAAAGCCCTTGAGTTTCACGGGAAGGATAAACTTTGTTCGAAGTTTTGTCCCAAACTTTGCAGCCCTTGTCAAGCCCATCACCAAAATGTTAAGGAAAAGCATGGTTTTCAAATGGACGGCAGAAGGCAAGGAGAGTTTTGAAGCAATCAAAGAAGCCATCTCCCAGGCACCTACTCTCATCAACCCTGACTTTTCTAAGGATTTCATCCTCTATGCGTTTGGAGGTGATGACACTATTTCTGCTATTCTGGTACAACAGAACAAATATAATGAGGAGCAGCCGATTGCTTTCTTCAGCCAGAGCCTAAATGACTGCGAATTAAGGTACTCTTTTATTGAAAAGCATGTGCTTGCAGTAATCAGAAGCTTGAAGAAATTCAAGCATTTGGTCTCAAATAACAAGGTCCAGTTATTAGTCTCACATGCTGGGGTTAAGGACTTCCTCCTCAACAAAGATTTGAATGAGAAAAGGGCAGGATGGATCACCCGTGTCATGGAGTATGACATTGAGATAAGGATCACCAAGCTGGTAAGAGGCAAAGGTTTGTGTGAGCAGCTCGCTTCCAAACAACCAGACAGCCCAAAAGATGAAGAAGACGCTGTCCTGCTATTACAAGAAGATCAAAAACAGGAAAATGATGATGTGTTCACCCCCTGTTGGACTCAGAATATGATACATTTCCTACAAACAGGCATGTGCCCTCCAGAAATGAGCAAAGCGAAAAGAAGGTACTTCAGATTACAAGCAATTCCTTATGTGCTTGTTGATAATGTTTTGTTTAAAAGGGACATCAACGGTGTTCTATTGAGATGCATCGGGACAGGTCAGATCGAGAGGATCTTACAAGAGTTCCATGATGGGGAGGCAGGAGGCCATTTCACCCCACGAGTAACAACTCTCAAAATCATGAAAGCTGGTTACTATTGGCCTCTTTTGTATTCAATGATTGCTACTCATGGGTTAAAAATGCAAGAAATGTGCGTTCTTCACAGGGAAAGGAAGGTTAGCAGCACTTCCCCTTCGTCCAATTTCAGTAGATCATCCATTTATGTAATGGGGATTGGACTTCATTGGAGTCATCAATCCCCGAGTCGAGTCAGTGGATTCCGACAAGACTATTTCACCAGTGGACCAGAGGCGGTAGCGCTCAAAGAGGCAAGTGAGTCTAGCATACTAGACTTTTATGAAGGGATAATAACCAGATTCGGTGTGTGCAAAGCCACCATCATATCGAGATAATGCATTAGCATTCATAGGTTCAAAAATTACGAGAATGGGGTGTCAGAGAATGGAATCTATTTGAGCACCTCTTCAAATTATTACCCGCGGGGTAATGGGAGCGAGAGTCCACAAACAAGAATTTGCTAAAAATCATCGAAGGACTCGGATGAAAATCAAAGAACATGGCATCTGAGGCTAAAATCAGCGTTATGGGTGTGAGAATAACACCAAAGAGGTCTACGAGGTAATTCTCCCTACAAGTTGGTCTATGGGAAGGAGGCAGTATTGCCTATATCATTAGAATTGCCAGCCTTGGAGCTCATGAAGCAGCTTGAGTTATCTGAATTCGAACCAATGGAGGCCAGGTATGCAGAATTGATGGAATTAGAAGAAATCAGAGAACATGCGGTTCAGACGATTGAAAAGGATCAGGCCGTAGTAAAAAGATGGTTTGATAAGAGAGCTAGGGCAAAGACCTTCCAGGAAGGGGACCTAGTTCTGAAATGGGATGCAGATCGGGCAAAACCAGGAAGGCATTCCAAGTTTGATGCCATCTGGAGTGGTCCCTACATGGTCACGGGGTGCAAAAGTAGTAATGCCTTCCAATTGTCTGCATTGGATGGAGAGGAACTTCTGATTCCGGTTAACGGAATCCATCTTAAACATTGCTACTAAGAGAAACATTTTGTCATTGTAAATATTAATTTAGATTTTTCTTAATTCCTCTAAGTGCGTATGCACATTGTCCGTTATAGTTAGGTTTCTATTTCCCTAAGTGCTTTGGCATAGGTTTTGCTGCTCTCAGGTTGTTTTCTACAGTTCAGAGTGTTGCTGGAGGGGAAGTTGCAGTATCAGGCTTGTTTCAGGATAATGCTTAACTCCATGCCCAATGGACCGCTAAAAGGCCACTGATCTTCTACCTAGCAGGCAGGTAACCCCGCTGAGTCGTCAAAATTGTTGTCAAAATTTCACCCCCCAGGGTAAAATTTCGATAACATGCATCAAAGGTTGCAGAAAGGCAAATAGGTCAATCCAGAAAAAATCACGAAAATCGGCTAAGTCCTAGTCCTAAGTGTTGCTCGGGACAAGCGGGACAAAAATCCCGAACCGCCGGTTCGGCGAAATGAGCACAAGCAGTCCAAAATAAAATGGGACAAGTGGGACGAGGATATGCTGCGACAGGCGCGAAAAGCCGATCCAGTAAAAAAAAAAAATTGGCTAATCTTTGAAGAGGATCGCCTTCGGGACAAGCGGGACAAAAATGCGTGAAATGTCCGAACCGGCCGAAATCAGCACAAGGAGCCCAAAAGCAATTGGGACGCGCGGGACAAAAGGACCCGAACCGGCCGAACCGGCCGAAAGGAGTCAAGTCAGTCCGAAAAAAGTGGAACAAGCGGGCCAGAAATACCCGAACCGGCCGAATCGGCTGAAATTGTCCCAAGAGGTTCAAAATCAAAAGGGACGTCGGGACGGATGGACGCGAAGTACGCGGAAGACCCGGCAGGCCCGAGAACCATTGAGAAATTGCCACGTGTCCTCATAGGAGTAAAGGTCAGAAAAGTCAAAGGGCGAATTTTCGAGCACCGAGCCGAACAAATAGGATCGTGCCACGTGTCCCATTTAAGAACCCACGAGGAAAATTCAAAGGAAAGCCCGCCGAAAAGTAGAGGAGAGAGAATTATTCAGCGAATCAGAGCGCGCCACGTGTCATCCAAGTGGCAGAGCGCGGGAAGAAATTCAAAAATCCGTTTTCGCCTGTTCCGTGTCCTAAATCTTCAGATTGACATATCTTTCGATCCAGAGCTCGGATTTACACGTTCTTGATATCAACGGAAAGCTTGTGAGATTCTCTACACGTTTCCAGGGTCAATCTTGCATTTTGGTTCAGTTTGAAGAAAGAAAATCAGAAGACGCCTCTGGCACGAAATAATAAGCAGAAGTGATGCTCAACTAACAACTTTAATGCAGCAGACAACCCGCCGCTTCTGTTAGGCAAACCGCCGCTTTGCCAGAACCCGCCGCTTCTGCCATGATGGACGAATTAAATGCAACCTAGAGGTGGTTGGGGCAGTTCGAATTCCTCTCTCTTTTCTCTCCCATTCTTCCTATATATTGTAAGGAGGGGTTTCTTTCTGGTGTTGGACATTTTCTGCTTTGCATCCTCCCTTCTCTCCTGTTCATAAGAAGATTTGTGGAGTTTTCAAACCTCCCATATAGACTGTAACACCATTTTTTTGCCTCTGGCTATTGCAATGTATTGAATCGATCCTTGAGCAATATATATGTATCGTGGTTGTTTTAAACCCTCTTACATATTTTTATTCTTGTCATTCTTGATCTTTCATTGCATTTTTTGCTATCTGTGCATGGTGTTGTGTTATATCTACATGGTCTGTGTTTAATGTGGCAAAGCATATGTCCTTCATTCCTCGGTGCATCACCTCTATTAGCTTAGATTTATTTTATGCATTTTCTTACCTTGTCTCCTTGGCAGATTAGATTAGATTTTGAGAAAACCCTCTGCATATTTCGTGTGCACCTGAACAGAGGAATAGGAACCAGCCTTTCTCTGGAGATTCCTTTCTCACTCTTCAAGTCCCACACTTGGAGAAAGGATTCAATGTTATGCAATCACACTGGATATTAATATGATCAATCTACAAAACTGATCAATATCCAGGGGTGCTGTGATTTTGCATCAACAGTTCCCAAAATTAAATCAAAAATTTTATTTAAAAATCATAAATCATTTCATTTGCACAATCAAAAGGATCAAAATGTAATTTTAAAAGAGTGTAAAAGTGTTAAAATTACACCCAATTAATTAAAATCTAGTTTAAATCTACGAAAAAATCAGAAATACGAGACACACAACTAAACATAAAACTCTAAAATTGATAATAGAGTTCACCCGCGGATAGGGTTTCATCTCTCGGGATAGCTTAGAATGTCATCTCGATCCATAATTAAATCAATTTACAAGTATAATAATTTAATATTACAAAGACTAATGGATTTGAAAACTACAAAAATATGCTTATTAGACCTTCGAAGAACTCGAACTTGATCAATAATGTTCTCTTCCTTCATGTAATATTTACACATTCATTTCCTCATGTTCTATGTTAAAAGCGGTAGAAAAATCTTCATAAAGAACGTCAAATGAACACCAATTGGAAAATGCAAAGTGCGGGAAGAGTGTCTAATAATTCGACTAACTCTCTAGCTCTACTAAAATCCTGAAAATGCCTCTAAATGGGTGAAAATAACAATATAAAAAACTTCCCAATAAGGACTATGCACATTCCTACCAAAATTACCTTCAAATACAACAAGACTCTTTTTATAGTGTTTCCAAGAAAGTGGCGGGCTGGTTGGGAACCTTATCTTCTACATCACAAGTCGCGGGTTTAACTCCCACTTGGGTACTTTGACCTGCTAAATTAGTCCCACATGGGGTGCATTTGGTGGGATAAGGTGGTTCAAATATGCACCATGGCTAATATCCATTGATTTAAGAGCCACTTTTGGTGGATTATTTGTGGCGTATGGGTTATAGTATATTGGGCATATGGACCGTTGTGTAGACCTTGTGGCCATGCCAAATTGGCGTGTGTATGTGGCAGGTTGGTAGACCTTAGGTGTTGGGTATGAGGTGAAAAATAAATAAATATTTACATAGTTTAAAATTGTTGAAATTTAATCCAACATGCATAATGGGTTGGAGGATATAGAATATAAATTGAAAATGGATTTCTGTAAATGTGAAGTAAGGAGGCCAAGGTAGCCCTCCTAAAAAAGAGTGTGTCGAACCCAGATGAGGGCCCTAACTAGCAAATAGTGGGGCCCATTTATCCAAATGCGAATGTCGAAGACCGAAGGAGAAAATAAAAACCCCTAAAAACTTAATTTACACCATTTTTTCCACTTGTCACAAGCTGATTGGTTGACTTGGTGAGTTTGCACATGTCCACATCATCTCATACCTACATGTTTATTTTTCATCAAAAATTTTGCACGTGATCTCCACTTTCCACAATCCATATACCATTAGAAATATCTCAAGGGGATCTTCCATACTATAATGGTTTATGGGGAATTAGAGAACTTATGACCACCCAAAATGTCCACTGATCACATCCACAAGGCCTCACTACTCTCTCCTCCTTTCGGTATCCTATCTCTCAAATGTATCCTTTATCTCTTCTACTTGAGGTCCCTTTACACCTACTACTCCCTCCATTGTTTCCACCTACCACCTACCTATGGGCCACACCTCACTCAACGTGGCCATAATAGTGGTATGCCTACCACCAATCCCACTCTCTCTCCTCTCTCTATCATGTATATGTTGATACTCTAGAATATTTGGAGAAACCACATGATCCAAACACCCAAACTGCAAAGGCACACTCTATCCATGAGGTGTGTCTCCACCCACCATACATAGTGACATGTAATCTTTGTTTTACCCCTGAAATAAAATAAGTATAAGTGGCATGAGAATTTTTGGATGTGCGTAAGGTAGGCATGAAGTGTGTGCAGAAGTAAATTAGGTAGTGCACAGAGGCTCGTGCATGAATAGAATACCTTTGGGACTTAGTCACATTTTGAACCATGGTATAAAAATAAATTATAAACGATTGGAGTGACATTCAAGTAATTTTTTGGAATAGAACTGAAACATGAATACTTAGAGGCGAAGAAAAATATTTTTTAGGACATGTCACATGCAACAAGAAGATTAACGGTCATACAAAGATTCAAAATAATAATAGGGTGTGGATCTAGTGTTAAACACACACACACACACACACACACACACACATATATATATATTTACACAGTTTTGAGAGAGGGTGATCATTAGTTTGTATGTACTAGAGTTATGCTTATGGATTATGGGTGCACATGACTTATGACAATACTATGTAGGTATTCAGCTTCTGAGTGTGATGATGAATTAATATGATGGATCTTTGTGGATGGATATTGGTTATTGATGTCTCTATTCATGGTCATTATGTGGTGAATCTGGTATTAATCCTTATGTGATCTATATGTTTACTTATTATGTGTGTTTCTAAATTGAGTTCATGGATCTAATTGTTAGAATGGGATATGCACTTTGAGATTTGGTTATTATGAATATGCATGTTAACACCCTGGTAAGACAATAATAAAGAGGGACCTAGTACCTTTGTGTGCTTGGTGAGCACTCAAATCTCTCGAGCCGGTGCATCTAGGGTTTTGAGTGAGAAAATAAGACTACATTTTGGTTCTATTTCTCGGGACCTCTTTTCAAACTATTTACCACAATGATGTGTGATGATGGCATATCGGTTGACTCTTGTGTCCATTAAAGATTGGGTTATTAATGGAAAAGATCAGTTTGCACAACGATATAGTAATATACCTTATTTCAATGCACACATGTGGGTTGAAGAACATATTTATCATAAACTCTATGAGACATTCTTCTATTTTTTACAATGAGTTGTATGAGTGGATGTCACCATGTACATTAAATAAGAGCTAAGTTATAGACCAAGGACTTGGAAATAGGAAGATTATCGAGGATTTGTTTGATGCAGATGAACCTTGGATGTGTGTTGTAGATCATTGGCGGGTTAGTGGTGTGAGAAGTTATACATTGGACTACGTTGTGTCTATGTATTCTTATCTAGAAGTGTAACATTCCCATTTTAAGACTTTAGAAACAAGGGAAAAAAATTGAAACATAATGTTCCCTATTTTAAATAAAACATCATTTATAACACACATACCGTGCAAATAAATATCATAACATATAACCATATGCAAATTTAATGACTCGGTATACTACTCGATCTCTCATTCCATGACTCGATTACCAACCTGATCTCTCATTGTTAACTTTAAGTATAGAATACTTTATGTACACTACATATACTTGGTTCTCCTACCGTATTCGGGTACCGAGTGATCTGTTTAAAGAACCTATCTAAATAATTTTTACCAATATTCATCGACATCATGTTGCTATAAACTAGGTGACATAGGACAATGCAACTAGCAACTTGCGATACTTTGGCCAAAGATTTTCAACATACTGTTCATGTTACTATTCCTAGAAGGCATACTCGTCATTTCAGAATATGTCCTTCACCTCACTCATCTATTATCTAGAATGGTCTTTACTAACTACCGTCAGTCCACTTGCCCAAGGTTTAACCCTAGCCCGGGTTAGTAACATAATTTATTATAAGAATACGCTCACGATGACTTAGGGTATAGGGCATACTTGGTTGACCTAAGTCAACCGGATGTGTTGAGGTACCCTGAGTCATTGAAAGCTACTACCTATCCTAAGCATGCTACTAACTTGGCCTAGGGAGAAACTAAGTTCAATTCCAGATGTGCATAAATCTAGATGAACAAATATGGAAGGGTGTTTCCACATGTCAACTGCAACACTATATCCTTGAGAATTCCCAAGACTTCTCGAGGGTACAGTCCTATAGTTGGCATGTGCCAACATCCGTTAGAATTGATTCATCAAGATGTACATACCCCCTTAGTGGTCATTAATCATAATTAAATTAGATTAAGATTTAAATTACAACAACCATGCCTAACCCTAATTCCAACATTCATTAAGTTCTTTACCCATACTTATCCTGATTAGGTATGGAGAACTTCATTAATCCATGTTTGCATTATTGTTCATTAACGTGGCATAACAAGTAGTTATCCCAAAACAGGACAGCAAACATCAACATTTAATTCCTAATGCAACTTAGCTATCCAAATCAAGTGTGACATCCACCTAGATTCAGCTAGTGTTTACTTTATAAACAAAGTTATAAAGATTAAGAATCATAACCACTAATCATCTTATCTTTCATTCTTTGGGAGAGGAAGAGTCTTCCTCTACATGGTTAAATGTTAGGTTTTAACATAAACCCTTTTTATCATTCATTACACATATAGATTAATTGTATGTCCCATGCATATTTCATTATTAAACTATAGTTGTGCAGTTAAAGAATGACATCTTTTGCAATTTAACAAGTTCATTATAATAGGGGATATTATACCATCTCCTTAATCCAACTCAATATCTAATAATAGAAATAGTATATAAACAAATATAAGGAATACCACAAAGATATCACTATTATTTCCGGCATATAAGTACAAAGATTTCACTTCACAAATTGAAGTCCAACACAAACCTTTCAATTCATGATTTAAAATATACATTTACAAGACTATGCAAATCAGACATTCTGCATGTCAGTCATAATTAAGATCTTAAAATAACATCACTTTTCTTTTCTAATACAACTCAAGAATGATTTGAAAAAAAAAAATCATAAGATCCAAAATTAAATAAGCCAATACATCATGAAAGTTCTTTTCTTCTTTTATCACTTATGATGTCCATTTGCAAAATTTCTAGCACGGGTCAGTTCAATGAACTGAGCATGATAAGCACTAAGCATTAAAGTAAAGTGCATTCCACTAATAGTTCCATTAAACAACTCTGCTTTAATGAAACAATTAATATACATCATACAAACAATCATAAGTAATAACATCCAGAAAATAAGTACCATAAAAGAGTATGAATTCACTTTTAAGAAAAGAACTTAATATAATCCGCAACATCAGAATTATATCACACGATTTAATTGATCCTATCAAATACTTTAAAACAATCAATAACTCTTGTCATCTAATTGTTTAATGATTCCATAAGAATAGAATACACGTTTATCTTTTCTAAGCAAGTGAAAGAAGTTAGTTACAACATAGCCCATATTAGTATGCTTCATCTTTCCATATAAACAAAATAAGATAATCAATACATACTTATTCCCCATACACAAATCATCTAAAGGATAGAATCAGGTTTAGATCACACAACACTGCCTCAGTCCAATGATAACAATATAAGGAATCCATAAATAAAGAGACAACATCTAAACAAGAATCCCAATTCAATCCAAGAAGATTAGGAAACAAAATAGTCTAACTGAAAGTCTTACTAACTTCTATATGTTAGTAGATATAATTCAAAGGTCTGAAACTAGATTATCCACAAATCCAAACTAGACTCAACAATATAAATCTCTTATCCAATCCATCCAAGAAGTTTCCATCTCAGAAGAGAATCAATTAAAGAGAAGTTCAGTCAATGAACTTATACAATCAATAGAAAAAGGATCTCAAATAGAAAAGGACCCAATCCATAATTCATTTCATTTATACTATGAAATGAATTCCCTTATCTAATTCAAACTTAGAAATTATTTAACTAGTTCCCAAAAGAATTCACAAAACCGAACGCACAGTCAAAGAATGCACACTACAAATCTTACAACTAGTTTCCTATTTCCATTCACCAAACTCAAGTTCAATTCAAAACTCAAAATGAAATTCATAGTATAGTCCCTAATAGTATATTGTCCCCAAGAGATCAAATTCAATTCTCTCTTTTTTAAACCGTAAACTCGTTCAATTAATCCAACAAGGAACAAAATCTACAGCTATGAAAGATACACAAGGATCACTACATCTCATGAATTCAAAGGACTAAATTCCCATTACAAGGCATCAACACTTAATGCAAATGAGTAAGCAGTTCGCAATCCCAAAAGAATAATAATACAAAGCATTTTGAATAGTAATATTGTATTCTTTCATACGACACTCAGTATAATAGGTTTTAGATTCACATTCTATTAAAACCCAAGAATCAAATAAAAGATCAGAAGAGAGTAAGAAAACTAAACAATTCATTTAAGACAAGTATTGTCCCAAACTTCTTCCAACTCGACTGAACAAAATCACCACAAGCCTCTCGAGTTCTAGTTAAAATCTTATGATAGGAAAGAATTTGTTTCAACATCAATAATAAGAAGGAAAGTAAATAATACACTTCCATAATCTCTAATCTTTTAACAACTGATCCAAACAAACTAAAGATCAACCAAACCCACAACAGGACATAGTTCCAGTCCATTTATTTCTATGAACAAAATAGTCAAGCTTTCCACAAGACATGGGTTCACTTAGGGCAGAGAAGAATAGGAAACACTTCATATTCGTACACCCTATCATGTTCAAAGAAGGTGGCATAGTCTCCAATCTGAAGTACCATAACAAATCCAAAAAGAATTTACACAATCTACTTGACCAAAACAAAATTCTCAAGACCTTATCAAGAAAATCATCCAAAAATGGATTTAAAGCTTTTACATCCACAATACCAACAATACTCCTCACAATACAAGTGAAGAATCAAACATGTTGATTCCAACAAAATTTCAAAACTCTACAATAAAGGAATACCTATACAGTGTCAACTACGAGCTTCGAACACAAGTTCAAACCCCACAAGGCTCTAACACTGGCTCAGACAAACACAATATCAAATACTAGTCAAGTATTTTTAATTCCTCAAATAAAAATAAAACTTCATCTCAGATAATATGTACCGAACAAATCTCAACAACCCAACTACAAGTTCAGCATTCACAAAAACTAAATATGAGTATAATGTCAAGTATGAATATTCATCCAAAATTTTAAATCTACACCAAGTTCCATTCAGTCTAGAACAAACACGAAGTCCCATTAAAATCTCATAACAACCATGAAGCTTCAACACAAGATTAGAAAAACCACAAAGCTCCACTACAATCTCAATGGAACACAAGACTAAAATAGAGATTCATAACCATACAAGAAACAAGCCAGTTTAGTTCATATTAGTGTTGAATGTAAGTTAAAAAGCTTCGAATAAAAGTTACAGAGCTTCAAATGCAAGTTTGCATGAATACCACTAATAACTAGTACTAGAGAAAGTTCCCAAAAACTACCATTAACAACAATGGATTCACATTCCAAAACCACATAGATTTCATGAAAACATGTAATAAAATAACCAGCTACATCATGCAAATATATATCTCAAGTGAGCAGAATTGTTTTAATGAATCATTTAGAAGAAAGCAAGAAATCTTAATGGGTAGAGCCTATCATGCCTAATAGTGCCTCTACCAATTCAAAGGAGACTTCCAACCGAGTTTCCAACCCTTTTTCTTCTCCACAACAGATCAACAACCAAACAATTTCTCTTCCAATGCCTCTTATACATTCCCTGATTGAAAATAGGCCAGAGAAACCAAAAATAGCCAAGAAGAAGAAGAAGTCAAACTGCTAGTTCAAAGAACCAGATAGCTCCATGTAGAGTAAAATTTGTGAGGCATGTAAAACCAAACAACCTCTCACAAACCCACCTCTCAAGTTTCCAAGATGGTTTGCACACAAAAATTGAGATTCATTAATGCCATAACTCCTTATTCTCTCGCTTATCTCTCCTTGCCACTACCTCCCAAAACTGGCGGATGCCAATTCCATACTTAGTGAAGCCTCCACGTAAGCCCCGCTAAAATTTAACTAGCCCTTGCCAAACTGGTAGTACTTCCATGCCTTAATACCAAATCAAATCAAAATAAAAGCCATTGGAACCGTTGTCGTAGAGACATGCAACCCTAGGCCCCTTTCAAATAGTTTAGGCTAGATTTCCCAAATCTTAGGTTAGTCCAACAATCATTTCCTAAATAATTTCCTTATGTTTATAAACATTTCCATAGGTAATACCACCTTAGGTTATGTCAAATTCTTAACCATTAGTTTTAGGCATTAGGTTAGCATAGTATAGTATCACCATAGTAATCTTTCCTTCCCTTATTCATTTATCACAAGAGCTTAGGTAGGTCACCCCCAAAACAATATAATAAGAAGCTTAGGTGAGATTACAACCCAATTGAATAGATGTAGATAGGAAGTGGGTGTTCATACCTATTTTAGGATACTTTGTTAGGATAGTCCTTTAATTTTTTAGGACCCTAATCCCCTTCATGGTCATAGGATGACTATATTTTTGTTTACGCCAAAATGTCCTGTAGAGATCAATCCCAAAGACCCAAGCACAAACTTACAACCAAATGAAGACATTATCACTCAAGTCTAAAGAACTTATAACATACGAATTTCAAGCCGCTATGTCTCTCTACCAATGAATGTCAATTTATCATTCAGTTTGTTAAGAAGATTTAAAACATTCCTTAGATCACTAAAATTGATCCAAGGATGAGTTAGTCAAAAGAGATAAGTTTGCAACTCTAAAAATCTGATTGCAGCTTATCAACAAGAAGTGAAAATGGATTCTTGAAAGCCATATCATTTCAGTCCAATGAATCCAAGAGTAGAGATGATTTATCCATAACAAGCATGATTTTCAACAATCAAGGAAACACACCTCATTCAAGAAAATCACATGCCAATGCTTGTAATGCAAAGAGAAATATAATAGTTTGTTCAAGGTGTTACATACTTCCCTCCTAAAAAGAATCATCGTCCCAATGATTATCTCATTTTAATCATTGCATTTAAGATAATCAATTTATTCACTTTCTTAACATATGTTTGCAACAATATCCAAATTTAAAGTTCCAGAAATCAGCATTCACATAGTTGTTTATTCAAAAATAAATAGTTTTCGCCCAAATCTAGAAAACTTATCATCATATACAAATAAAATCACAAATTTTATCAATCATCATAGTAAATTATGATCAAATAAATATGGAAAAGTAGTTTTCATATCGTCCAGGTTTTCCCAGGTTGCACTTTCTTCATTAAACTAGTCTCATTGAACCTTACATTGGCTTATCTCGTGATTTCTTAAATGCAACTAGTGAGTTTCAAACACTCGAATGGGTTTAACCACAATTATTCCTAGGTCTTGGACCTGCAAGGAATTCCAATTTAACACATGTGATAAATCTAAAACATATTTCTTAAGAAAAGAAATATGGAAAACATCATGCATTCATGATAAAGCAGGAGGTAATGCTAAATGGTAAGCTATAAGGTTGATTACTTCAACTATCTCAAAAGGTCCCACATAAAGAGGTGATAACTTGGAAACCTTTTTAAAAGTTATAGAGATCTTTTTGGTTTAACCCGAAGAAAGACTTTCTCACCAAGTTCAAATTTCCTATCAACCCACTTTAAATCAGCATAACTCTTTTTACCTATCTGCTACTTCTTTCAAGTGCTCACGAATCATTTTAACTTGTTGTTCCATTTCAGTAAGAATTTCAGGTCCAATTACCTCTCTATCCTCAATGTTGTCCCAACTAACAGGGGTTCTACATTTTCTTCCATATAATGCTTCGAAAGGTGCCATCTTAAGAGAGGCATGATATGTGTTATTATATGCAAACTCAACTAGTGGAAGGTACTCTTCCCACTTATACTGCTGGTCCATACAATACATTCATAACATATCCTCTAAATTTTGATTGACTCTTTTAGTCTGTCCATTCATTTCTAGATGATACGCAGAACTAAAATTTAACTAGGTTCCTAGAGCTGCATTAAGCATTTACCAAAACCTTGATGTCATTCTAGGATCTCTATCCAATATGATTAATTCAAGTACTTCATGTAATCTAAAAATTTCATGAAAAAATATTTTTACTAACATATGAGAATCATCCTTGATTACCCACAAGAAATGTGCTACCTTTGTTAGTTTATCCACAACTACTAAAATAACATCATGTTTATTTCTTGACATAGGCAACCCTTGTACAAATTCTATGCTTATCACTTGCCATTTGTACTATAGTATGTTATGAGGATACAATAAACCGGCAAGGTGCATATGTTCCACTTTAACACATTGACATTCAAGGAAATGTGTAACAATATCAATAACATCCTTTTTCATTCTTTGTAATACCAAGATGTCTAGAAAAAGGTGAATTGTGAAATTTTGCTAACAATTTCTTTCTTAAATCATTTAGCGAAGGTATGTATACCGTGTTTTCAAATCTTAAGATTCTTTCATTATCAAAGTGAAAACCTTTATACCTCAGATCATTTGGATCTTAGCAAGTGCTATCTTTACTTTCTAAAAGTAAGAATCAGATTCCATAACACTTTTTTCTTCATCCTTAAATTGAGTTCTCAATGTTATAAGCACATAAATGTGCTTCATACAACTTAGAGTGTCACCACTGCTTTTTTTACCCTTTATATAATTGATGTCAAAATCATATTGAGACAAAAACTCTAACCACCTTCATTATCTTACATTAAGATTTGGCTGAGTGAAGATATATTTCAACCAAAGATGATCAGTTTTCAATTCAAAAGGTTTACAAGCAAGTAATGCCTCCAAACTTGTAGTGCATGAATAATGGCGAGTAAGCTCTAAATCATGTGGAGCATAATTCATCTCATGTAACTTTAGTTTTCTACTTTTAGTATGCTATGACATGATCATTTTGTAAAAAAATACCTCCTAAACCTTAACCAGATGCATCAGTTACCACCATAAAGTCTCCATTAGGATCTGGTACTACTAGAATAGGTGTTGAAGTTAACTGTTCCTTCAAAGTTTTGAATGCAATTTCACATTTCTCACTCCAAACAAAATTTTTATCCTTCTTCTGTAAATAAGTTATTGGTGCAACCACCTTAGAAAAATATTTTACAAATTTTCTATAGTAGCAAGCAAGCCCCATGAAGCTTCTAACTTCATGTACATTCTTTAGTGCGGCAAAGCCACTCGATTATAGCTATAATTTTTACGGATCTGCAACAATTCCATTCTTATTTATTACATGTCCCAAATAGTTCATACTGTGTCATAGAAATAACATTTAGATAGCCTACCATATAACCGTCTCTTTCTCAAAATTTCCAAAACTATCTTCAAATGTTCATGGTGTTCCTCAATACTTTTAGAATATATGAGAATTTCGTCCAAGAATACGAGAACAAATTTGTACAAGTATTCTTGAAATAGATTATTCATTAAGTTCATAAATGTTGCAAGTGTATTTGTTAATCCAAAAGGTAAAACTGTGTACTCATAATATCCATACCTAGTTCGAAAGATGTTTTATGAATTTCCTCATCCTTAATCCACAATTGATGATATCTAGATCGAAGATCTATCTTATAATATACCGATGTTCCACGCATCTAATCAAATATATCATCAATCCTAGGAGTGGGTATCTATTCTTGATTTTTGCTTTGTTTAAAATTATGTAACCAATGAACAATCTAAGTGTTCCATCCTTCTTTTCACAAAAAATTACAGTGCTGCCCAAGGTGAAACACTTGGTCTAATCAAACCTTTAGACAAAATTTCCTACAAATGATCCTTAAGCTCTACTAATTCTATAGTTGTCATTTGATACGGTGCCTTAGAAATAGGCTCAGTTCCAGGCTTGATCTCAATTGTGAAATCAAACTCCCTTTTGGGTGGAAGACCTGGAAATTCTTCTAGAAACACGTCACTGATGTCTTGTAACAACAGATGTCATTCCATGACATCGTTGTTCTCTTCAATTGTTTCTATAATTTTTCGTTGTATATAAGGTCCAACCTTTATTTTTGGCCTTTTTAGGTTGCATAGCTGACATTTTTCTAATAGAAATCTCACGTTTCACACCCTAAATCTCTGTTGTTTTCTGTAGGTCATCTAAACAACTAATGTGTTTTTCAAAACAATCCACTTTAGCCTTATATTCTGCTAACCAATTAACACCTATGATTACATCATAAGACACCAAAGGTGCAACATAAAGGTCAACTTCAGTGGGAAAGTTAGGTAAGTCAAGGAATGCTCCAAAAAGAAACATACTAATTATATGAACAACATTGTTTCCATAATGTATTGTCCATGTTTTATCATGTTTCTAGCTTTTCTTTTTATTTTTGATGCTAATTTACAAGAGATAAAACATTCAATAGCTCGGTATCAAAAATAATAGTTATAGGTAAACCAAATAACTTACCCGAAACTTCTATAGGCGTGGCCTATTTCTCGGCCTACTACTTGTCACCTTTCAGTAGCGTGTATCTTGTGATGCTGATTACAATTGTCCTTTTTCAAAGGGCATTTATTTATGTAATGATCTTTGCCATAGTTATAACAGCCTCCTATAGGTCCCTTTCTAGGCTCGGGTTTATTTCCAACTTTAGAGTTATCGTTCTAACCCCCATAGGACTTTTTTCCATTATTATTGTTCTTGACAAAGTTGTTCCATGCATTTCCAGTAAACTTGTTTGTTGCTACTTTCTTATTAGTATCAGATGAAAACTTACTTTTCATTCTAAATTTATTCCATGGTCCTTTCTTAGGTGTAAGAGATGATGAAGAGGAGTTGGGGATTTTCTTCCTTACTTCCTCCTTATGAGCAAAAATTTCCTTCAATTTCTATTCTGCCTTGTGGCCTTTTCAACAACCCCTTTCATCATGGTTGGTTTGTGAACATCCACCTCTCCTCCTATAATGGGATTCAATCCCATGATGAATTTTTGTGTCTTGAAGTTCTCATCGGTTTGATCTTACCGAGGTACATACTTAAAGAGTTTAGTAAACCGCTCCCAATACTTAGTTACTGATTAACTTTCCTTGAGCTAAGTTCTAGAATTCAGTCATTTTCTAGTCATAGTAAAGTTGTGGTAGCCAACGTTGCGTAAAGTAACCTTTAAAGCTGATCCCATGTGATATTAGTTTCATGGGAAAGCTGATATGCTCCCCATATCACCTTTGTTTCTCCGAGAAATTCCTTAATGCAAATTATTTCTCCATTTCGGTAATCCAATTCTCAACCCCATCTCCTAATGTAGTGCCATCAAACTTGGGTGGACTTATACTTTTATATCATTAGTGAGTTCACTACCAAACCTAACCTTTTTTTTCTCAAGCTAATCAAGTATGTTCACATTGTTATTATCAACACCTAAATTTGCGTTGTCCTTAAGAGGTGGTTGATCATTGTTATCAACATCTTCTTCCTCCTCATTTCCCATTACTTGTTGTTCAAGTACAGCCAACTGATCTCTTGTGTCTAATAGGACAATAAGGATCTCATCGACTTTTTGGGCAGTTTTTGTTCTTTCCTCGGGTAGAGGATTATTTGCAATATTTCCTCTTGTTCTAACCATTTTCTGTTATAATAAAATTTAAGTTTCATCAGATCATGGACACAATAGGTCCAAGAGCTGCAACCTTCAGCTCTGATACCAAGATGTAACATTCCCATTTTAAGACTTTAGAAACAAGGGAATTTTTTTTTGAAACATAATGTTCCCTGTTCTAAATAAAACATCAATTAGAACACACATACCATACCAATCAATCTCATGATAACCATATGCATTTGTAATGACTCAAGATACTATCGATCTCTCATTCCATGAATCGGTTACCAACCGATCTCTCATGTTAACTTTAAGTATAGAATACTTTATGTATACTATGTATACTTGGTTCTCCTACCCTATTCTAGGTACTGAGTGATCTATTTAAAGAACCTATCTGAATATTTGTTACCAATTTTCATCGACATCATGTTGCTTTAAATTAGGTGACATAGGACAACGCAACCAAGACTTGTAATACTCGCGAAAGATTTTCAACATACTTTGTTCATGTTACTATTCCTAGATGGCATACTCATCATTTTTGAATACATCATTCTCCTCACTCATCCGTTATCTAGAATTGTCTTTCTTGACTACCATCAATCCACTTGCCCAAGGTTTAACCCTAGCCAAAGTTAACAACATAATTTATTATAGCAAGACGCTCACAATGACTTAGGGTATAAGGGCATACTTGGTTGACCTAAGTCAACCGGATGTTCTAAGGTACCTAGATTCATTGAAAGCTACTACCTATCCTAAACATGCTACTAACTTAGCCTAAGGAGAAACTAAGTTCAATTCCAGATGTGCGTAAATCTAGATGAACAAATATGGAAGGGTGTTGCCACATGTCAACTGCAACACTGTATCCTTGAGAAGTCCCTAGACTTCTCGAGGGTAGAGTCTTGTAGGTGGCGTGTGCCAACATCCATTAGAACTAATTCATCAAGATGTACATACTCCTTAGTGGTCATTAATCATAATTAAATTGGATTAAGATTTAGATTATAGTAACCATGCCTAACCCTAATTCCAACATTCATTAAATTCTTTACCCATACTTATCCTGATTAGATATGGAGAACTTCATTAATCCATGTTTGCATTATTGTTCATTAATGTCATAATAAGAAGTTATCCCAAAAGCAGGACAACAAACATCAACGTTAAATTCCTAATGCAACTTATTTGTCCAAATCAAGTGTGACATCCACCTAGAATTAGCTAGTGTTTACTTTATAAATAAAGTTATAAAGATTAATAATCATAACCGCTAATCATCTTACCTTTCATTCTTTGGGAGAGGAAGATTCTTCCTCTACATGGTTAAATGTTAGGTTTTAACATAACCCCTTTTTTATCATTTGTTACACGTATAGATTAATTGTATGTCCCATGCATACTTCATTATTAAACTATAGTTGTGTAGTTAAAGAACGACATATTTTACAATTTAAACAATTCATTATAATAGGGGATATTATACTATCTCCTTAATCCAACTCAAAATCTGATAATAGAAATAGTATTGAAATAGATATAAGGAATGCCGTAAATAAATCACTATTATTTATGGCATATAAGTACAAAGATTTCACTTCACAAATTGAATTCCAACACAACCCTTTCAATTCATGATTTAAAGTATACATTTACAAGACTATGCAAATTAGACATTCTACATGTCAATCATAATTAAGATCTTAAAATAACATCACTTTTCTTTACCAATACAACTCAATAATTATTCGAAACTTTTTCATAAGTTCCAGAATTAAATAAGCCAATACATCATGAAATTTCTTTTCTTCTTTTATCACTTACGATGTCCATCTACAAAATTGCTAGCATGGGTCAGTTCAATGAACTGAGCATGATAAGCACTAAGCATTAAAGTAAAGTGCATTCCACTAATTGTTCCATTAAACAACTCTACTTTAATGAAACAATTAATATACATCATACAAACAATCATAAGTAATAACATCCAGAAAAGAAGTACCATAAAAGAGTATGAATTCACTTTTAAGAAAAGAACTTAATATAATCCGCAACATCAAAATTATATCACAAGATTTAATTGATCCTATCAATTACTTTAAAATAGTCAACAAGTCTTGTCATCCAATTGTTTCATGATTCCATAAGAATAGAATACACATTTATCTTTTCTAAGCAGCAAAAGAAGTTAGTTACAACATAGCTCATATTAGTATGCTTCATCTTTCCATATAAACAAAAGAAGAGAATCAATACATACTTATTCCCCATACACAAATCATCTAAAGGATAGAATCAAGTTTAGATCACACAACACTACCTCAGTCCAATGATAACAATATAAGGAATCCATAAATAAAGAGACAACATCTAAACAAGAATCCCAATTCAATCCAAGAAGATTAGGAAACAAAATAGTCTAACTGAAAGTCTTACTAACTTCTATATGTTAGTAGATATAATTCAAAGGTCTAAAACTAGACTGTCCACAAATCCAAACTAGACTCAACATAGTATAAATCTCTTACCCAATCCATACAAGAAGTTTCCATCTCAGAAGAGAATCAATTAAAGAGAAGTTCAATCAATGAACTTATACAATCAACAGAAAAAGGATCTCAAATAGAAAAGGACCCAATCCATAATTCATTTCATTTATACTATGAAATGAATTCCCATATCTAATTCAAACTTATAAATTCTTTAACTAGTTCCCAAAAGAAATCACAAAACCGAACGCACAGTCCAAGAATGCACACTACAAAATTTTCACTACAAATCTTACAAACTGGTTTCCTATTTCCATTCACCAAACTCAAGTTCAATTCAAAACTCAGAATGAAATTCATAGTACAATCCCTAACAAAGTATACTATCCCCAAGAGATCAAATTCAATTCTCTTTTAAAAACTAGAAACTCGTTCAATGAATCCAACAAGGAACATAAATCTACAGCTGTGAGAGATACACAAGGATCACTACATCTCACAAACTCAAAGGAATGAATTCCCATTACAAGGCATCAACACTTAATGCAAATGAGTAAGTAGTTTGCGATCCCAAAAGAACAACAATACAAAGCATTCTGAATAGTAATATTGTATTCTTTCATACGACACTCAGTATAATAGGTTTTAGATTCACATTCTATTAAAACCCAAGAATCAGATAAAATATCATAAGAGAGTAAGAAAACTAAACAATTCGTTTAAGAAAAGTATTGTCCCAAACTTCTTCCAACTCGACTAAACAGAATCACCACAAGCCTCTTGAGTTCCAGTTAAAAGCTTATGACAGGAAAGAATTTGTTTCAACATCAATAATAAAAAGGAAAGTAAATAATACACTTCCATAATCTCTAATCTTTTAACGACTGATCCAAATGAACTAAAGATCAACCAAACCCAAAATAGGACATATTTCCAGTCCATTTATTTCTATGAACAAAACAGTCAAGCTTTCCACAAGACATGGGTTTGCTCAGACAAAGAAGAATAGGAAACACTTCATATTCACACGCCCTATCATGCTCGAAGAAGGTGGTATAGTCTCCAATACAGAAGTACCACAACAGATCCAAAAATAATTTACACAGTCTACTTCTGACCAAAACAAAAATCTCAAGACCTTATCGAGAAAACAGTCCAAAAATGGATTTAAAGCTTTTTACATCCACAATACCAACAATACTCCTTGCAATACAAGTGAAGAATCAAACACGATGATTCCAACAAAAGTTCAAAACTCCACAATAAAGGAATACATGTACAAAGTGTCACTACAAGCTTTGAACATAAGTTTAGAACCCCACAAGGCTCTAACACCAGCTCAGACAAACACAATATCAAATACTAGTCAAGTATTTTCAATTCCTCAAATAAGAATAAAACTTCAACTCAGATTATATGTACAGAACAAAACTCAACAACCCGACTACAAGTTCAGCATTTGTAAAAACTAAATATGAGTATAGTGTCGAGTATGAAGATTCATCCAAAGGTTCAGATCTACACCAAGTTTCATTCAGTCCAGAATAAACACGAAGTCCCATTAAAAGCTCATAACAACTATGAATCTTCAACACAAGCTTAAAACAACCACAAAGCTTCACTATAAACTCAAGGAAACACAAGACTAGAATAGAGATTTAGAACCATACAAGCAACAAGCCAGTTTAGGGGATACTAGTCTTGAATGCAAGTTCTGAGCTTCGAATACAAGTTACAGAGCTTCAAATGCAAGTTTGCATGAATACCACTAATAACTAGTACAGAGAAAGTTCCCAAAAGCTACCATTAACAACAATGGATTCACATTCCAAAAACCACATAGATTTCATGAAAACATGCAAGTAAATAACCAGCTACATCATGCAAAAATATATCTCAAGTGAGCAGAATTATTTTAATGAATCATTTAGAAGAAAGCAAGAAATCTTAATGGGTAGAGCCTCTCATGCTTGATAGTGCCTCTTCCAATTTGAAGGATACTTCCAGCCAAGTTTCCAATCCTTTTTCTTCTCCACAACAGATAAACAACTAAACAATTTCTCTTCCAATGCCTCTTATACATTCCCCTGATTGAAAATAGGCCAGAGAAACCAAAAATAGCCAAGAAGAAGAAGTCAAACTACTTGTTCAAAGAACCAGATAGCTCCATGAAGAGAAAAATTTGCGAGGCCTACAAAACAAAACAACCTCTCGCAAACCCACCTATGAAGTTTCCAAGATGGTTTACACACAAAAACTAAGATTCATTAATGCCATAACTCCTTATTCTCCTGCTTATCTCTCCTTGCCACCACCTCCCAAAACTGGTGGATGCCAATTCCAATCCAACATGCAATTCCATACTTAGCGAAGCCTACACGTAAGCCCCACTAAAATTTAACTAGCCCTTACCAAACTGGTAGTACTTCCATGCCTTAATACCAAATCAAATCAAAATAAAAGCCATTAGAACCATCGTCATAGAGACATGCGACCCTAGGCCCCTTTCAAATAGTTTAGGCTAGATTTCCCAAATCTTAGGTTAGTCCAACAATCATTTCCTAAATAATTTCCTTAGGTAATACCACCTTAGGTTATGTCAAATTCTTAACCATTAGTTTTAGGCATTAGGTTAGCATAGTATAGTATCACCATAGTAATCTTCCCTTCCCTTATTCATTTAGCACAAGAGCTTAGGTTAGGTCACCCCCCAACACAATAGAATAAGAAGCTTAGGTTAGATTACAACCCAATTGAATAGATGTAGATAGGAAGTAGGCGTTCATACCTAGTTTAGGATACCATTAGGATATTCCTTTAATTTTTAGGACCCACGATCCCCTTCATAGTCATAAGATGACTATATTTTGTTTACGCCAATAATGTCCTGCAGAGATCAATCCCAAAGACCCAAGCACAAACTTACAACCGAATGAAGACACGATCACTCAAGTCCAAATAACTTATAACATACGAAGTTTAGTCCTCTATGTCTCTAAACCAATGAATGTCAATTTACCATTTAGTTTGTTAAGAATATTTAAAACATTCCTTGGATCACTGAAATTGATCCAAGGATGAGTCAGTCAAAAGAGATAAGTTTACAACTCTAAAAATATTATTGCAGCTTATCAACAAGAAGTGAAAATGGATTCGAAATCCATATCATTTCGGTCTAATGAATCCAAGAGTAGAGATGATTTATCCATAACAAGAATGGTTTTCAACAATCAAGGAAACACACCCCATTCAAGAAAATCACATGCCAACGCTTGTAATGCAAAGAGAAATATAATAGTTTATTTAAGGTGTTACAAGAAGTTACTAAGTTTGAATTCTTGCACGAGCCTATAGGATCTTACTTATGTGATATCCCTTTAGCGATTAAAATATTGATGATGGTACTAAGTTTATAGTACCTCCTATGGATAGCTAAACATCCCACCTTGTGCGGGGCAAGAGCAGGTGTGGTGAAATATGGAGGACCTTGCGGTAGAAAGGCAACTTAAGTATAATGAAGTGCGGGAGAGGGAATTAATGAAGAAGCATGATATTGATGAGTTTGTGGATTTGTGGAGGATGATGTCTTATGAAGTATTTGAAGTGCATGGAAGACATGGAGTTGGAGCATCGCCTCTCCCCAATTAGGCAAGCATAGTCGATAATACCCTCTCTCTTCTTATGAGAGTGATTCTAATGAGTAAATATGAAGGACCATGAGCGCACATCTGATCCCACCTAGAAACCTAGCCCTTGCACTTGGTGTTCAAGTTCCAAAAGTAACTATTGATAAACAGGAAAGTGTAGGTAATCTAGTGGCTTCAGGTAGATATCATTTTCCTTTGAATATAGAAGTGCATCAGATAACATATATGACATCACGGTGAAAACATATTTTTTTATTTGGAGGACCTATTAGAGGAATATTTTCTGATGTGTCATTAGTATAGAGTATGGGCATGTAGAACATTGGAAACATGTCTAAAAGTACTACAAATTCACAGACTATGGGAATTTATTTTAGTACTATAGTCAAAACACAAGGAAGTACATCCACTTGTCTCGATGCTCATTGTTAGAGGATCAAGAGGTGGTTTAAGAGGGTCATGAGGCTTGGGATCTAGTGGATCTGGTGGTTCTAGAGGTAGAGGGAATATTGAAGGTAATACAGGTTCTAGATCTAGTGGGCATGGTCCACACCAGCCACAACAAGTTTATTACAAGATGTATCTTCACCTACCAAAGTACAGAGGCATTGAGGATGTAGTGGAGCATGTGCACATGTGTGAGATACTATGGCATGCTAATGGAATAACATATCCTAACCGTAAATAAAGTCATTTTGCTACTACTTTGCAAGAGCATGCGCATATTTTGTAAAGGAAGTACAATCCAAATCAAACTATTATGGATTACAATACGCCACGTGATGCCTTCTTGGTTGAGTTCCATATACTTGAGTTTGAACAAAAAAGCATCAACATGCTAAAGGAGATTAAGTAGGGCATGAATGAGAGTGTAAGGAAGTATCATGCACATTTTAAAACCTTATTAAGCAACTTGTGTTATGATATTAACCTTGACAAGTATGCACAAAGTGGTTTGTTTGTGGATCAATAACATCGTTTAGAAGGGTGCTCTCTCATAAGAAATTTATGGATACGTGTGAGGATTTGGAGGCATCTTTGTGCATTGAGGAAATTGGAAGTGTGGACACTAGAGTTAACCCATTCTTGGAGGTGCATATAGCATCTATGGTGAAGCAGTTGGAGAAACTTTCAGCCAATTCAGCTCATGATACACATAGTGGAATATGGTGTATAGATTGCAAGGTTGAAGGACACACTAAGGATAGTTACCCTTGTAAATCAGTGTGTCTCATGTTGTTAGATTACAAGATATGTCACTTGGATCATGATTTGAGTATATTCTCATTGCTATAGCACGTGATCCGTAATAATGTGTCATACTACTATAAGATTTTTAGGTATCACACTCATGATACGGATAACTGTAGATTGATTGATCATATTCAAGAGGCTATTGATACTAGTGTAGCAAGTGGATCTAAGGAACAAGGAGAACAACATAATGAAGGGCACAATAATGAGGATAACAATAATAGAGGCTTCCGTGGTGGATATAAAGGTCGAGGTCGCAATAGTGGAAGATGCGGATTTGCTAAAGGAACTTGCTTTACTTGTGGATCTCCTTATCATTATCAATGTGATTTCCCTAAGAATATATTTTTCTCATGGTGTGGAAAAAAACATAAGTTTCAAGAATTCCCTTACTTGTATGAGCATATGAGCAAGCAGCACAAGCAAGATAAGGGAGAAGCTATGATTAAGATACAGTAGCGTGGATGGAGATAAGTGGATGCAAAATATTTGGATTAATTTCGAGTTACAACCCATGTTAGTTCTTTGCATGCATTGAGGTTACAGGCCGTGAACCTACAAAGTATAAGCCTAATATAATAAAGCAAGAAGTGATCAATTCTAAATACATTGATGTTGAACATTAAAATGAAGTGTACCTAGAGACTATGCATGTTATCAATAATTCGAAGGATAAATTTAGAGTTTAAAGGAACATGCGCGCATGATGGAATGTGATAAGAAATTTGAAATCCCACATAAAGATGTAGATGATTTAAAGGAAGTCTGCAGAATGTTGCATCAGGAGAACATAATCCCTCTATTGGGAGAGTGGTGAGAAAAACATCTTTGCACACATGTAATGAGCACAAGAGGTATATCCCCCATACAAATATCCCTCCCCATAATCATGAATATAACAAGGATATTACATTAAATGTGGTTATTGATGGATGGCATCTTAGCAAGATTCTAATAGATATATGTGTAAAAGATAATGTACTCACATTGGATACTTGGAATCAAATGGGAAGACCACCATTACATCCTTCTTTGAATGTGTTGTATATGGAAAATAGAACTAGGGCTAATCCTATTGGGGTATTAAAATATGCAACTATTATGATTCAAGGAGCCAAGTTTACTAGGGACTTTGAAGTATTGGATCTTATAGAGGTAGATAGTTTCCCAAAGCATTACTTAGGCACCCCTAGTGTTATGAAAATAATGCAGATTTGTGCTTCAACAAGGGGTACATTAGCTTTGATAACAAATAAGAGTGTGTTATTATACCTTTGACATATGCAAAGGTTTCTTCGTATGTTGAGCCTTTGAGTGAATAAGAATTGAATAGGATATACACGCATACATTCAAAGACCCTCATGTGATTGATCCATCTATGGAAGGAGTGATACATTGGGATGATGCTCATTCAGTTAGTGATACTACAAGTATTTTTGTGACAAATGGTATCATGGGATGTATGAAGTAGTTGGACGAGAGGATAAGAACATAATTACTTGCATGATCGGGTTGCGAGATGGTTAGGTTCTTGAGTCATAACCAAGTACTTTGGTACACTAATGAAGCGAATCTTGATGTATTTTTGTGCACCATAAAATCCCAGTTGAAGGATGAGGGTGATAGAATAAATATGTTGGTTTATACCCTATATGGGATAGTAATGCATTAGTGGACTACACATAGAGACAACCTATTGGAATGGTGAGAGGTGAGAATCACCTTTTCTACTAGGTTTCTAAGGAGAAATGTACCTTCACATATATGTGAATTCCATGGGAAGGATTCTTCTTCACACCACATTCAGAAGTGTGAGAGACTCTAGATGGAGGGGCATGAGGCCTTACTACCATCACTATGGGTACATAAGTTCTACGCCACCTTAATAAGTTGTGCGTGCATGGTATGTCCGTGCGAGACTTGACACAAGAGACATTTAATTATCAGGAGATGACCTCGTGTATGATCCATAATTTTTATTACTTTTCTATTAAACCTCCATTCAATGAAATACTACAAATTATGAAATACCTTACTGCGGTAGATAGTGCAAAGGCATAGGGACTTCTTTTAGAAATATTTGGAGAGCTACATTTGAGGCGTGCCTTGACCTTAAAAAGACAAAAGAAAAATAAATTGTTCACACTGGAAAGAAAAGGAAAGGGGTAAACTGGTATGCATAGTGAATTATGATGAGTATGAGGACAATAACCTAGATGTTAACCATACTAAAGGTACATGCAAGGTGATGGACACAACAAATGAGAAGGAGCATGTATCATGAGCCTATAAAAACAAAGAGTGTTAACATTAGGATAGATGCAGATCCTAAAGAGGCCATTATTGGTGATTATTGGTCTGAATAAGAGGTGGCTAAGATTATTCAATTGATGCGTGACTTTCAGGACTTATTTTGAGGGGCTATCATGAGTTAAAAGGAGTACACCCTTCTTTAGGAGAGATGCAAATAAAACTTAAAGAAGGAACATGCTCGATTAGGAAGAGGTCTTATAGGATGAATCCTAATATGTACATCAAGGTGAAGGAATAAATTTATAAGATGTTGAATTCTGGTATCATTGAGCCCATTCAGAGTCAAAGTGGGTTAGCATGATGGTAATAACCATTAAAAAGGATGGGAGGATAAGGATCCATGTAGACTACATGGAATTAAATGCTTCATGTGTTATTGATAATTTTCCTACCCCATTTACTGAGGAGATCCTAGGAGCCACAAGGAGCGAGATCTACCCTTTTACGAGATGGATTTTCATGATATTATCAAGTGCACATAGCAAAAGAAGATTAGGAAAAGATAAATTTCACCACTAAATGCTTAAGTTTTGCATACACATTTATGCCATTTGGATTGAAGAATGCACCTGCAGTATTTTTGCGCATTATTGTACACGCATTGCAGGTATTCATTCATAAGTTTTTATAGGTATATCTCGGTGATTAGACAATGTAAGTTTTGGTTTAGGATCATTGTGACAATTTGAGGCTCATGTTTTAGAGGTGTGGGTAATTGAGTATCTCTCTAAATATTAAGAAATGTATCTTTGTGACACCTTTTAGCACTTTGTTAGGGCATATTATTTGTAAGGAAGGCTTGTTGGTAGATCCAGCCAAGGTCCTTGTGATCTTGGGACTGGAAGAACCTAACAATCAAATAGAAGTGTGCATATTTCTTGGCCATACACGGTATTATAGGAAATTCATTAATGGATATGAAAATATTTTCATGCCTCTGGAGGAACTTTTAAAGGCTAAGGTAAAATTCTATTGGGGCAAGGTGTAAACAAATGTTTAAAACCCTAAAGGAAAGGTGACTTTGCACCTATTTGGCACTTTCCTTTTTGGCACAAACTGCTGTTTCATGTTCATGTGGATGCTTTTGGAATGGTGATTGGTGCCATGTTAGCACAACTAGGTGAAGGAATAATGGACCACCCTATTTGTTTTGCAAGCAAGAAGTTGACACCAACTGAACATAATTATACAACTACTAAGTGTGAAGCTTTTTCCATGATTTATGCATTGCACAAGTTCAAACAATACTTATTGGCTACACCATTTATTTTATTCACAGATCATATGACACTTAAGTATTTGGTCAACAATCTTGTTTTACAAGGGCACATTTGCAAGTGGATACTACTATTTAGGAGTTTCTGCTTACATTGATTGTGAAACTAAGAAAAATCAACTCAAATCATGTAACATTCCCATTTTAAGACTTTAGAAACAAGGGAAAAAATTGAATAATGTTCTCTATTCTAAATAATCATAATTTAGAACACACATTCCAAGCCAATCAATCTCATAACAGATAACCATATGTAGCTGTAAATGACTCGGTGAACTACCAATCTCTCATTTCATGACTCGGTATCATACCGATCTCTCATGTAGCTTAATGAATTATATACTAAGTATACTTAGTTCTCTAACCCAGGTATTAAGTGTTCCATTTAAGAGGCCTATCTAAATATTTTTTACCAATATTCATCTAAAATCCTATTTCTTACACTAGGTGACATAGACAATACATTCATCTTACGATACTTTGTCCAAATATTTTAACATATTTTTCATGTTTATATTGCTAGATGGCATACTCATCAAATGGAATATGTACTTCACCCCACTTCATATGTTATCTAGAATGGTCTTCATTGACTCAGTTAGTCCACTTATTCAAGGTTTAACCCTAACCAAGGTTAGCAACATAGTTTAGTGTAGATAACTACTCATGGTGAATAAGTGTAAATAGACATACTCAATCAACCTAAGTCGATTGCGTGTGTCTAGTTATCCTAAGTCGTCATGAGTTACCCCGACACTAAATCATGTTTCTAACTCAACTTAGGGTATAACTATGATCAAGTTTGATTTTATGTAGATCTAGATGATTAACTCTGAAGGGTGTTGTAACATGTCAACTGCAACATCAAATTCTCATGAAGACCCAAGTCTTCATGATGGTACTCTTATAGTTTGTGTGTGCCAACATCGACCGGTTCCATCCACACGGATGTACATACCTAAGAAACAATTTATTTATTTAACTATTTTTCTTGTTTAAGGGTTAATTACAGAGCCCTACTGAACAACTAGGTTCATTAACCATTAGGGTTACAAGCAATAACTGCATTGGAAATACTATGCAGATTCCTCTACCTCCAAACCCTTTTTTGAATATTTGATTTACATTCATTAACTTTCTAATTTATGATTCAGATTCACAAATAGGTTCAGCTTACTAACCGTGATGTTAACCTAATTAACTTACCCAAGGCATAGCTTGTTTAAGTTCTAAATCAGATCCTTTTATAATAGACTTCATTGGGATGAAGTCTAATATATATATATATATTCCTTTCATTTGTTTTATTCAGATTATGGAATTAATTAAGAGGGAGAACACCTTCCTCTTTCCAAGACAACATTAGGAATTAATTCTAAAGGGTCCTAAAACAAACTGATTTTCATTGTAGAATAGTTGTCTTCCCTTTATTTATTAAGAGTTAGGGTTCATTTGTAACCCTTATCATTTTACAAGTTATCATAATGGTTTCATTTATCCACTAACATCATTTTGGTAAACCATAGTGATTTAATTGAATGACCAAACATGAATGCCAACTTTAATAAGCTGCATTAAATAAAGGGGTAGTATATCTAGTACCCTTATCCACTATTTTATTTAAAATCAACCCGAAAGGGTTCATATACATATATATATATATATATATATATATATATATATATATATATATATATATATATATATATATATATATATATATATATATATATATATATATATATATATATGTATATATATATCTAAAAGAATAGAGACAAACTTATCATTGGCATTCACAGAATATACAAAAAGAATGACATATCAAGTACTAGATAAACCCACAATCTTTTATTTCAACAAAGTGGAATTCATACATTACAAGTTCAAACACTTCAAACATCTTTAGTGTCAAACAACCTCAATAAGCTCAATTAGAAATACAATTTTCCTTTCCAACAAAATATATTTCAATAATGATTCATAATTCATCATAAAGGATTTAGTTTCTTTGGTAAACAAAAGTAACATCATAAAATGTCTTCTACTTTTACCACTTACGAAGTCCATCTGCAAAAATTGCTAGCACGGGTCGGTTCACCGAACCGAGCATGATAAGCACTAAGCATTAAAATGATATGATTTTATCTAACTATTTCATAAAGAGAACTTTGCTTTTATGAAATAGTTAAAGTATCACAGAAAGACATTTCGTAAAGAATATCAGTCACAAAAGAGAGAGAGAAATAAAGTGATGATCCATATCCTTATTAAGAAAAGGTTATGATATAATCAGATTCAACTTTCATCTAATGATTTCATAAAAAGAATTAAATCATTAAACCAGATAAATAATATTTTACCAAAATCACAAACTACTTTTCATTTACAGGTTTTCATGATTCACCCCTTAATTAATTCCATCTAACCTGAGAAAATACTAACACTAATATCTCATAGAAATAGGACTACATTAGATGGATCAATTATACATTTATCTTAGCATTACTTACTTCATCCTAAAATATAAAATGCCAAGCTCAGTCAAACATTATGATAAATTTAGGATGAACCAACAACATATTGAGTGAAAGAGTTTATAATCAAAGAATCCTATAACTCAATATTCCAACATTAGAATTCAATTTTAGTTCTAATTCAGCATTAAACAATTTTCAATAATGAAATCAACTTGGCATGCAACTGGTTTCAACAACCCTTTCTCCAAACAAGATATGTCATTAACCAAAGTTGAGGTCAAAATATAAGAATGGAGAGGTTTCACAAATCAGCTACAACTTTTTCACTATTCCAATATTTATCAACCAACAAATTTCGTACAAAGTAGATTCCACTAACCAAAAATATACTTCCTAATTAACGCAATTCCAGCTTCTGTTCAATCTCCAATGGACTTTCTTTTACAATAGATCACAGTGAAGGTTTAATGTAAGTCCACTGATCAATTCCCTTATCACAATCGAAACAGGAGGGAATCTAAGAGAGATATTGAGAATCCAACATTACAAGTAGGATTAGAAAAGAATAATCGATGTACCGGAATACAACATTTAATTCTATTCCCACTATCAAATAACATATCATTAACAGAAAACAATTAGAGACCAAAGTGAAAGACTACAATCCCAAATAATTTAATGATCTAAGAACCCATAACACCCAATAACTTTCTTGTTTAAAAGGGCAGTAACAATAGCATCAGATCAAGAAGACAACATGTAACTATTACCTTGAGTAAAGTGGGAAAGAAGAGCTTCAAGAGAATTAGATCATAACAGTCCTTTTTCTACTTACATAAAAAAGGAACACAATCAATACGATGAAGCTAATCCCCAACTAGTATTCTCTAACAGAGATACATGTGCCTTCAAAAAAATAACTTTAACAACCATTGAAACCAATGAACAATTCTATATTACAATCGATAACAACAACTGTAACATAAAAACTACCAACTAAAACTGATATCCCTTCTAGCAATAATAGCATCCGATCAAGAAGTTATCCCAGTTCCCAAATAAGAAGACAGAGTAAAATATAAGTAATTTACCCCTTTTCAAGAAACAATTTTCCTTTCAAAGAGATAACACAATAAGTTTACCCATCTATTGATGGTGAATGAAAAGACTAGAACAAGACTTACATTCTAAACTTTCATTCAAGCCAACTCAGAACCTTGTTACTTCACAATAATCAATGAAACAGATAACTAAAACAGAAGAATAAAACCCAACCAACTTCATAACTCAAGAGGAAGACAAATGAAACGTCGACACGACCACATTTTTGTTCACGAAGCCGAGCTCAGAAGAAATGCTAAACCCAAAAACATTACAGTCTATTTCCTTCAAGAATTCCTTCAAGTTAGACAAATTTGAGCTACTCTATTGTTCAACATTAATTACCATGAGCTCCTACAGTAAAAATTGTATTTATGATTAAAGTAAAAAGAACCATTCATTCACAGCAAGATGAATCGATAAGACAAATCTTAAAACACTCTACCTCACACCAGAGAAGATACAACTGAATAAAACAGTCCACAGATCACACAAGTAGGTTAAAATATCAGCCATGCCCAACAGACAGATTGAATTCGAGAAGATTCGTTCAAGTCCAATCATCAGAAAAGTCACTAAAAATTTTACCACAACTTAACTGGTGTACAAAAAGAAACGAATTCATCTTAAGTTCAAACATAAGTTAAGCATGAATCTATCATTTTTCCAACAAAGAAAAAAAAACCTAGAATGTATTTCTATCATACAGTGAATCCATACAAATAAAATACAGAGAATTACAAGTATCGAAAGAAAGTTCAAACATCACATAAAAACCCATTTGTTCCCAAGAGCAGAGTTCTTTTAATGAAACATTTAAGTAAAAGCAAATAGCTTAATGGGTAGAGCATATCATGCTTGATAGAGCTTCTTCCTAATTTGTAGAAGATTTTCCAACCAAGCCTCAACAACCTCTTCTTCTTCACGCAATGTCAACCACCCCCAAAACTTCCACTTCTTCTTATACTTCCACAAAGTCCAAAATAGCTCTAGTATGCCAAAAATAACAACTATATCCAAAATAGAACTATTTTTTCGAAGAAAAAAAAAAAAAAAACCCCATGCAAAGAAAAAATCGAAATGAACTAAAGATCAAACAACCTTTCCAAAAACCTACCATGCATTTTTCCTAGGCGGTTTCTTCGCCAAAAATGAAATCAATTAATGCAAAGGACAACCAGTTCCCTCCCATTTTTCCACACCACTACCATCCATATTTGGCGACACTTTACTTTCAAATTTGCATGCAATTTCCATTTAGTGGTGATGCCAACTAGGCATCCACTAAAATCCCTATGCCTCTACCAAAATTGGTAGTCCATAGCATTTAAACCAAAATCAATTCCATTTAATGCCTTGAAAACCGACGCCACCAACCATGCAAATTTCCAAGTAGTTCATAGGTACCCCTTAGGTTAGCAATAGTTTAGGTTAGATTACTATTAGGTTAGAAAATCAACCTTAGTCCCTAGGTAAGTCTTATTTACCTTAGGGTATAGTTCAAACTTAATAAATATAGAACATACTCACTTAGGTTAGATCTAACCCTTAGGCTAGGGTATCAACCTTAGTAGTTTATTATTAGGTCTAAGGTCCTTATACGTTATTCAAGTGTTTAAACATTTAACAAGAAGACCCAGGCCTATCACCCTAAATCTTGTTGCCAATCAAGGATCCCGAAGAATAATTCTTCATAATTGTAAACAAAACAAGTCCCATTCCAGCTTCACCTTCCATTTATGAATGTCAAGACAACAAGACGAGCAGATAAGAAGAACTGAAGCATACCTTGGATCAATGGAATTGATCCAAGGTTTTTTTGTTTACACAAGATAAATTATGTCTACACAATACAAGTTCATCTTTTTAAAAGTGAATTTAAGTTATACAAAGAGATAAATGGTCTCATTATCAAGTAAGTCGAAATCACAGCAAAGTGAACCTTTTCAACATATGATCAATTATCCATTTCGAACATGATTTCCAATAGTCATAACAAGACATCTTCCTAAGAAAATCACATGTCAACATTTACAATGTCATGAGTGGAAGTCATCACAAGATATGAGTCATACGAGAGATGTTACAGATCTTGATCATTTGTTGAGGATCAATTCTGGTGAGGACACCCAAAGTATTGAGGACACAATGTCAGATGCACAACTTTTTTGATTGAATCATCGCCCACCAAGTTGAAAGATAGTGCAAGTATTTTTACACACTTTGGTTAGGAACCTAAGGGAATGAAGACATTAGAGAATAAGCAATTTGCAATATGTGCTTCACCTTACCATTTGATTGGTCAATATTTGTATAAGTTAGGTGAGATTAGTCATTTTTCGACCTTTCCTTTGAAGAAAACTTGAGCAAAGAAGCTACCAAACATTTGAGTGTGAAGAATATGTAAGTGAAGAATTGAAAGTGTGAACCGAAGTGCGTGGTGACTGCATGTAGATCCTTACTGAAGGAAAGTTTGAACCAGCAACAAAGCATGGGAAAATAGGGGTTGTATATGATTTAAGTAGTTTAAAATCACATAGCTTGGGTAGGAGAAAATTTCAGGTCACAAAGCACCTAGGGCACACATTTGTAGAAATATGGCTCCGAAAGGATGAAAACCTAGAATAAAAAGGGTTGAGGTAGTGGCAAAAGAACCCATAGAGGATATCTATTCAGAAATGTAGTATCCCCATGGTGTGCATAGGGTGGAAATATGGAAGTCAAAACTCTCTAGGTGCAAAATAAGTGAATACAACCACATGATGAGAGGAAAATGAGAAGAAGATGACCTGTAGATCTAGAGAATGTGCTCTCAAAGATGGATGAAGAAGGATACCACTTGTTTGATGAATCCATGAGAAGGAAATAGGAAAATACTGGAGTTTTGTAACTATACAAGCTTCATTTATTCACAAAGTCCACACATCTTTACCAGTGGTTGATGTTGCAAGTACATAAGGATTTCTTCTACTTCACAAGAAGTAAAATTTGGCTTAGTGCTCAGTTGATTAAGTGTGTTACATGTATTTAGATTATGAGGGAAGACATGGGATTGTATCTTTGCATGACTATGAAGATTAAGGAGCAGGCCACAAAATTGTGTTATGAAAAGGGCAGTAGGGCAATGACCATTGTAGATCTGGATGATCCTACAACTAGGGTTGCCTCTAGATTGGTAAGTTGTAAATTGGGTGCTTCTAAATGTTGGACAGATATAAACAAAAATTTTATGTATGTGGAACATAGAATATGACATAGGGCACACTACAATATCGCTTAGTTCATTGCAAACGGGGTCATAGAAGAAGCATGGATACAGAATGAAGAAGGTGCCAAGATTACATGGGGGTCGATATTGCTGCTTATTGTGTTTTGGGAGATTGAATTACAGATGGACTTGGGGATAATATGTGGGTTTACCCACTAACTCATCCATCCCTTGCAATTTAATTTTTAGGATACACTTGTGATGGGACCATCAAGCACATACAAAGTACGAATCAACAAATGATATGACAGATCTGGGAGGTGCGTTCAAGAATGAATGGCACATTCCACGCGAACTCCTCACTTTGGTTGGGGAATAAGAAAAATTTGCAGTAATGTAGCACTTTAGTCTTGTATGCTTCAAGATGGTGAAAGGGGAGATGGGCCCCTGGTGCAAGCTATCATTTACCTTTATTGCGTGACACCTCAAGTATATCATAAACAAAATCAAGGATACACGTGAAGTTGAATTTTGATGTGGATAAAGTTAACTCATATTTACATACATTACGTGTGACATATAGGTTGGAATCTAGGCCTACATACTTGGAGGTATTGGAACCAAACACACCTTTGGACTCCGCACCCCCAACTTAATGTCACCATTAGAGACATAATTTTTAGAGTTTTTGTAAAATTTAGAATGAAGACTTATGGAGGAGTCAAAATAGAAGTTATAGATTCTACCTTCCCACAACCCAAAATAACACTTTTTCCACCTTTGAAGAGGCCACTTGAAGAAGAGGACCCTAAAGAAGAAGAGCGAGATGAAGAGGAAGGAAAGTTGGAATGCTCGAGGAAGAAAATGTATTATTCTTGGTAGAGCGGTGGTGGCATAGGAACCTCATTGTAGGAAGTTTAAAAGAAAAAGAGTCTGCGTGAGAAGGTCATAGTTATCACCGGTTCAAGTGAAGACTCTTATTTAGAAAAGGTGGGAACCTCTTTAAGAGAGGAATTAGAGAAATAATATAAAGAGCAGTGAAGAAGGAGAAAAAAAAATTAGATGAGAAATATCGGGAAAAACATAAGGCGTCCATACATGGGGAAGAAGGAAATAAAAATTTGATCAAGCATGCATGCCGGTCCAAATGGAAGGACATGAAGGAAAGGAAACTAATGATATTTTTTTCATCAAGGAGGATATTGTTTTAGGGACGAGCACATGTACATCCACTCCTAATAAAAAAAGAATAAAAATAAAGGTGCTAAGGAAGCGGTGGATACCAAGGTCACCCCACATGGACTACGTGCACAACCCCATGAAGGTATTGTGGGCACGCCGGAGCATGGTACCAATAAATTATTTTCATGCTTGGGAGTTGTCGGGGTCAAGATAGAGGGGTGTCTAGGACAAGGAAAATTCCAAGTTGGAACTTACATAATCATTTAGAGGAAACTAAATTTTAGGTAAGCGAGCATTCGATTGAAACGATTATATTGAAAAATAATCACGGGCGAAGTACAAGGAAATAGATCCAAATCATTTAACTGATGAGAACATGTGCAACACCTTGCATAAGATGTCTTTTGAAGTGGTAAGGAGAACCTTGGATGCTAGTCTCATTGTTCACACTTTGGTTGTAGATATGAAGGAAAAGGAGTGAAGTGGAAAGATTGTGGAAGGGTCTACAAGGAGAGCATATAAGAATGAAGGAAGCATACGATAGAGTTGGACGCACTCGCAAAGAAAATTTTATGGTAATTCCCTTCCTAAGTTAGCCACACTAGAACAAATTATGAGGAAGAAATGGCATACTTGGAGGATATGGTCGGGATGCTTCTTGTCAATATCGGACGTGGTACATGTCTTACGTAGGAGGAGATCGCGAAGGAAAAGAGAACAACATAATTTTTGTTAAAGAGAGGATCAACGAGGTGGAATAATTGTTCACTAAGCTCACGAAAGAAAGCACAAAAGCATATATAGGCTTTAGCATGTGCCAAAATTGTGAGAATTTTATTGATGCTATATTGGCATAAGAGGGAGCAAAGATTACTTAATGTGATTCAAGTAAAGACCCCAACTAACAATCTTGAGTGCACACAAGTGATTTTAAATATCACTTTGCGTAGAAAGACAAAATAAAAAAGTAGGAGAAGCTATAGTTGTGTATAGGTGAGTTCCATAATTCCATACGAGAACATATGGACAAAATTTATGGCACGAGAATGAAACTAATGGTGGTCATTAAGGAGATGAAGGGTAGATTTAAAGATATCACTCCCGATCAAATGTTGGGGATTATAGAGGATGCACCTAGAAAATCATTGAAGGAACTCAAAGAATGGAAGAATGTGGTGGAAGAGATAGATGCGAGAATTTCAGAGATCTTCCATCCACTCGCACCTTACAAAATTGTTGGGTATGATGTTTCTTTTCGGACACTTAAATTTTGTTATATCCTTCAACAATTTATATGTTTGAGTGAATAAATAATTTTCGGTGATGGAAATCCAGCTAGTGTGGGGTAATTTTACACCCCGAAATACGCTAAGTATGAATGACATGAGAATTTTAGATGTGCGAAGGTAGGCCCGAAGGCATTGTAGATACCAAATTTGGGTCACACTTCCCCTTTAGCCCACATGTATATTAATTTCATTACCTACAGTAAAATTAATGCCCATTCTCATAATATCCATTAAAAATACCTTAATTAAATTAATTTCCACCTCACTTAGACACCTCACCCCACCACATCACCTAGACACCTCATCATAGACCTATTCTTAGCATGTTTCCTTTTAACTAGGACTCAATCTCTACTTACCATAACTAACTGAGACTTAGTCTAACCCTAACACTAGATGCCTATTCTTCCTCTAACCACATACACACTTACTTACGTAGAAAATACCATTTTGGATCCGCAACAAAGAAGAACTAGCTAAAAGATAGCCAAAATATGTTATTTTGGAAATCTAGGATATCCCACCTTAACCGATGTTGTTTAACCCAAAAATGATGTTGGTCACCCTAAACCATCATCGATTACCATATATTCACTTTGGTAACCTTGTGCCAGAGGTTGGAAGAATTATTCAATTTTACGAAGAGAGATATGCATGCAAGCACACATCGAGAACACTCTTGTACATCCAAACATCTTGAACTAGCACCCAACACTAATCAAGGGAAAGCATTCACTGTAATGTTCTGGGAAACATGGTCACAACACTCGACCACTAGTTCCATAGATAAACCATCACCTCCATCTAACCACTAGGTCTGTAAGTACAAGTAAGTGCATTTGGATCTACATCTTTCCATACTTATTTAGATCAGTTTCTTTATCTCTGTTTGGGATTCCTAGTCTCCTTTACATCTCATCACCTCTCACATTTCGTCTATCCCTCCACTTAATCACCTACAACCTCATATCCTTCCATATCGACTCTATACATCTCTAAGTATTCCCGATCCTGTCATCAACCTCACCATTCTCTGTTTATTCTTTCGTAATCACGAGAGAATCATCAAAACCATACTTGTATTGAGTCTCTATCATCCTGACCTTACCGATGCCGGTTAACCTAAACTATATTCAGTTTCCTCTCAACCGGCATTGATCATACCAGACCGACGTTAGTCTCTATATCTTGTTAAATCTTCCTGTAACATCAACCTCATAACATTCACCCAAATAACCCAAACCACTCAAAACTTGACCCTAACCTGTCCCAACCACCTTATTCACATGTCTAACTTCCAAATATGATCATAACCTATCCTATTAGATTAGATTTTCTTATTATACTTAAATGAGACACCTAAATCATATCAACTACAGTAGGATATTATTGGTTTATGTTATTTCTTACATTAAGTTATGTTAAACAGTGGATTGACAACCATATAGGAAGTATCACACTTGGATCTAGCATACACTAGGTAGTCCACTGACATATATTGTTTAATATTATTCTTATGGTCTTGTTTTGTATTCACAAGTAGTTCCTCCTAGCAAAAAGGAATTTCTTACAATCAAGATCTTGGATCGGGAAATCAGAACACACACACTCTACCTTCCACCTTCATTCACAGGTATTCCTCCTCACCCTTACCCTATCTGTTTTTCTCTTACGTTTGTAATTTATCAGTGAAACATTTTAGCATGACCAGTGGGATCCTCGTTTGTGGGTTTATTTCTATTCATATAGGTTGGCATGACCAAAGTGGGATCCTCGTTTATGGGTTTATTTCTATTCATATAGGTTGCATCTTGTATGTTTCCTTTCAAAACTCTTATTCACTAAATCTTCTTCTCTGGTAATCTACACCTTCTTTCTAATTTCTTTAAATGGAACATTTCTTTTGGTGCATTTAAAAAAATCATTCTTCTTTATTTTTTCATTAGTGAAAATCATCCTCTCTCTTATTCATCAAATATAATTGTCAATTTGGGTTATAAAATTTGTTTCATTTCATCTTTGTATGCAGCATTATTAGCTCACATTTAAAATTGAGGGCAACCTATACACTAGAAGTAATTCCCGACTAATGGTTGACATAATTGAATTGTCGAAAGCACATTTCTCTCTTCTTTCTCTTTGCCAAACTACATAAATTTGAATTTACACATCTTATTAAAAACACCTTACTGGAAGAAGTTGTCACGATCGAGGATTGATAGTGGGCGCCCAACAGGTTTTCTCTGTCCATTCATTACCTCGGAGAAAGGACCACCCCACCAAAACATAACCGAAACCTCACCTTTATATTACATCTTCATAAGATGCCTTCCTAAACAAAAATCTATGTTCTAAATTTCACAAGTCGGTCTCAAATAGCATAAGCTAAAGTAACATAAAATTCACTCATTAGATTATGTGTTTATCTTAGCTTTCTTCTTGAATTGCATTTTGAGTTGTGAGGATTAAGTTTCTTCATTTTATTTTTTCTTTCGCACTCCCCATCATAGTTCGAGTATTCCGACAATTTTTTAGTGTGTCAGGTGTAATATTCCCATTTTAAGACTTTAGAAACAAGGGGAAAAAAATTAATATAATGTTCACTGTTCTAAATACTGCATTATTTAGAACAAAAATTCCATGCCAATCGAATTCAAATAGATAACCATATGCAAATGTGATGACTCGATGATTCACCGATCTATTCATTCCATAACTCGGTAAGTTATCGATCTATTTATGTTATCTTATGTATTGAATACATATCGTATACTTCGTATACTTGGTCTTCCTACCCTACATCGGGTGTAGACACCAAATTTGGGTCTTACGATGCCCTGTACCCCATATCTCGTCCCGCAACCTAACCCTACCTCACCACCTAAACCTTACACACTTAATTATTTATTAATTACCTTATAATTAATAAATCCACATCTCCAACCCTGCCACCTCACCTCGCCACCTCACTATGACCTAGCCCTAACCCTAAACTAACCTAATTAAGACCTATGACTTGGTCCAGACCCACACCCATGACTCATCACCCCTCACCCACATCAAAACGAACCTAATAATGACTTGACCAAGCCCACAACTGATCCCTCGGGAGAAAAGGAGGGAAAGTTGGCTATTTTACTAAAAATAGCCAACTTTGACCTAACCAACATTGGTCCCTACTCGACCGGTGTCAGTTACGTAACCACCATCGGTTCCCTGTAAATGACCTCCCCCAACCAAAACCAAAGGATCCAAATTCATTTGGAAGGATCCGCATTCATTTGTGAGAGGGAGACAAGTGAGAGAGAGAGAGAGAAGAGGTTACAGAGAGGAGTATTGAGCCCAAGACTGTAACTGAGCAACTAGATCACTTTCACACTCATCCAAACATTGGGAGAGTCAAAGGATAGCTTCATCAGCTCACTTCCAATTACCGGATCATCCCAACTGAGCCTTGCCTTCACCACTGCATTCCTTGGATAGCTTTCTCACTCTCTGAGTCTTCTCTATCACCCTACTACTCCCCTCAACCATCTACCAACCTTCTAAACCCCATAACCACCTTACAACCAACCTCCATTTAAAAGCCCCTAAATCACTACCCCTACCGATACTAGGTTAGGCCTAAACCGATATCGGTCACTGTGACTTATACCAAAAACCAACCTTTCACCTATTTACCTCCAAACAATCTCATATCCAGCCTTGTCTATCCCTGTAACTTGATCTAAACGTATCAATAACCAGTGACCAAACAAACAACATGAAATTTTATTATTGGTAGTTTAGTCTCTATTGCTTTTAGTAACGAGGTACCTAAATCATGATTTTGCAATAGCTTCTTTATTATCATTTGCATTAATTTGTATTAAAAGGGAACTGACCACCTTCAAAAGGAAGTCTAATATTTCCTAGGCCCAAGGTAGTTCCCTCACTTATTGTTTAATGAAAATCTGGTGGTCTTGCATTCTTATTTACAGGTAGTCCTTCCTAGACAAAAAGGATCTCTTCACAATCGTCCTGATCTCTCTACAAAGACGTGCACACCTTTCCAAAACTCAATAGGTATTCCTCCTAACCCTAACCCCTATCTGTTTCTCGAGAGAATGAAAGGATAGAATCAACTCTATTCTCGGAACAAAATGCATGCAAAACATTTTGGCAATTACTTGGTGGGACCCTTCTTGGGTTTCTTTCTTTCTTTCTCATTTTCATATAGGGAGCACACTTGTTGTTTCTTTCTTCTAAATATTCACAAAATATTTTGTCATTTTGGTAAAAGAACTTGTCTTTCTTTCTCATCATTGCATTGGTGAAAGTCATATTCTTAACCTCTTCTCATTCTTTGCTTCATCGAATATCATTTTCAATTTGGGTTTAAAACACGTGCATCACATTCTTGCTTGCTATTTTTCATTCTAGTGAACGTATATTAAGTAACAAGGTCGTACACGTGGGGGTGATATCCATGGTATTGACGAGAAATTAATCTTACTCTCACTGCACAACACATACCAAATCACATCATAATCTACACAACATCTCAAACATCCCCCCTTTCCATGGTATTCCTCCACCCGATTGAGGTAGCCTTACAAGCCAAAACAAACTTGACATCTCCCTTAGGTCTTTTGTTTAGGATTGACATCATTTTACGTCTAAGGCATAAGCCCAAAGTGATTAAAACTAATCCTAGGGTTAGTCTCTTGATTTTCTTGTGCATCTTGCTTGTTTTTTGTTTTTCTTTCAGTTCTATTTCTCGGTTATACCCTGTCTCAGTGATCACTTCAGACAGTTTGGTGGGTATACTAAGCCTTGTTATCCCCCAAACCAGTAGCCTCTTACATTCTCTCTTTTCCTTCACAGTGACCAACACCGGTCATCTTCTACCAACATCAGTCACCTGACCGACGCCGGCTACAATCTGACCGACATCGGTTACTAGACCGATATCGGTTACTGTGTTTCACAGTTCCTGACAAACCAACAACCTACCAATTCCAACATTTTTGTTGCTATTTCTATTCCTAATTGACTAATTCCCTGTTGTATCTTCTTGTCCATGGTTTTTATCACCTGGCAACAAGCCGCAACCATGGTTTCGCATGTGTGTTCCATGTCTTTTCTGAGTCACCCCCTTCGCATCCTATGGGGAATCCTACGGACACTAGTGCTTTTCCCAAGATCCCTGTAGGAGATAAGGACTTTGCCAAATTTTTGGATGCTAATCCTAGCGCCATACAGTATTATTTGTCTCATACCCCTGACCGTACACCCGACGGTCAGCTCCTCTTTGGTATGCCTATTAGTATAGCCACTCACTTAGCCCCTTCTCCACCTAATAACCCCGCCTCACCGTCTTCATCCTTAGCCCCTGTCTCCCAGCTCAGTGGCTTTGATGGTCCATACTACACCAATTGGCTTTCCTTTGGTTAATCTGGGGCCCCACATATCACTACCGTCCACCACCCCTACCTCATCCCTCTCGCAGATTGCCTCTTTCATAACTTGTTCTCTACCACCTATCCACACGAGCTTTCCCTCTCAGGCTCCGCCCACCTTTTCATTTCCGCAAACGCATCCGGTGGCCTCAACATCTTATATAGGACACCCTTATTTGGCTGCCCCAACACATTCATCATCGATACCTTATCAACATTTAACCCCACCATTGTCTAGTAGCGGCTCTTGGCGCAATCCTCCTTCTATTTACTGACAAAGCACCATCATCTAACCCAACCAATGATTTAATCAAACAGATGATGGACAAGATGCAAAATCTTGAGGCTTCTGTTTCAGGAAGCCGTAACACCCTGACATATGAGTAAGTTTTTCAGGAGCCTATTCATCCTTCTGTCCCCCTTCATACATATCCTCCTCAATGGGAATTTCTGAAATTTACTTGCTTTAATAGTAAGAAAGACCCTCAACAACACTTGCGATTGTTTAGACATGCCTACTATCTGATTGCTCATGACGATGCCTTACTACTCCGTACCTTCCCCATGTCCTTATCAAGACCTGCCTTGGAGTGGTACAGTGCTTTAGCCCAACACTCAATCTTCTCCTTTAACCAGTTAGCCCAATCTTTCTTGGAGCATTTCTCCATCAATATTGCCAAGAAAGTATCCATTACCGATCTCTATGCCATCCGAAAATTTGAAGACGAATCTATCACAGATTTCATTGGACGATGGCGGGGCCTCATAAACCAACTTACTTATGCCTTACCTCAGGCCGAGCTCATCGAAATCTTTACGTGAGCCTATGCTAAACACATTTCTCCCACCCTCCAAACTCAAACTTTCCGCACCTTTGATGAGGACTTTACTATGGCTCGGAAACTAGAGATTCGAGCCTTAGAGGAGGAGAAATTGAAGTTGCGCAACAAAAACTCAAATGTCCGAACCCAAGACTCCACCAAAAACCCAACACCACCAACTCTCATGCATCGTTTGCTTCGAAATCAAGAGGAGTTGTACACGCAGTGATGGTCAAATCTCAAGCACCGTCTAATACCCAGCCAAAATTCACCTATAAGTATAAAGCCAAGCCCATCAAGTACACTCCCTTGGGAGAAACTTATGATGTGATCTTGGAAAAATTACTTAAAGCAGGAGCTATCACCTTGCCTCCTGTTAAACCTCACTGGGTTTGATTCCACCCGCGCTATACCTTCTTGGTATAAAGAAAATGACTTCTGTAACTTCCATCACGTGAAGGGACACAACCACGAAAATTGCAAGATGCTAAAAAACATAGTGCAGGAAATGGTTGATGTAGGGGATATAACCCTCAATAATCCTAATGCCCCTACTAATCAAAATTTAAAAATCTTCAACAAACCATTTCCAAACCATTCCTCTAACAGTAACACAAACCAAGAAACCTTAGCCAAGGAGAAGAGTGTGCATGAGATCCATGTGGTTTTCAACTCCCAACCAAGGGCTTCCATCGAGGAAATTCTGAATCAAGCCTCTTCACCGACACAGGAGTCCTTGCCCCCTTCTCCTTCATCAGGACAAGAGGACAGCCCTGCTATTCCTTTACCCATAAAGGAATCAACCACCTAGAGTTCTCTTCTCACAGAAGAGCCTTCTTACACCACATCCCTACAAGACTGTGAGCGGATGTTATCCAACTTATCTATTTCCCAAACATCTCCTTCCACCACTCTTGCTGCAAAAGAAGAAGGATCACCACTTTTTCTGTCATCCTTAGAAGAGAAACCCCTCGAGCCTACATCACCAAATTCCTTAACCATGACAGATCCTCTAGAACATGCCCTCCTCCCTATCAGTTCTTCATCGCCTAAATCTTTCCAGTGACCGGTTGACCTCTTAACACCCATTGATACAGCGCCTCATTCACCCCCTGTATCACACCCCCAGTGGACCGGAATCATAACCCACTTCTCTTCCATACCAAAATTCCCATCCATACATGAAGATTTTCATCCCCCAGAAGATAGACGACTCTTATGGGAACGTTTGAGTACACCATGCTCTACTCAAATGCAAATGACTAATCCAGACACCTCTACCATATACCCGAAGTTTTTACAAAAGCTCAAAATGCCTATGTCCTCACCTCCACCCCCCTCATCTCTACCAAATACCTCATCCACCTCTATCAACCTAGCCAAACCTTCCCCTATGCTTGGGACTTCACCAATACCCAGCCTGACGCACCCACCTAAATGGTTAGACTTGTCTAAAAATAAAGCTGTTAATCCACCTAGGAGATAGACCCAATCTCCTCGAGTCTAATCTATGTCTCTACCACAACTAAAACCCTCGCCCCGATCACACCACTACAGAAAGCATGGCTTCAACCCTCGCTATCACACCAACCTTCTATATTGGGGCCTTACCCCTCCACCTTTCCTCAATACACCATGCCTCCCACGTCTTCTTTAACATGACCAGCACCTTCTGCACCCATACAGAAATCCACAGGCATCTCAACACCGTCACCCCAAGTATCTTGCCTACCTACCAACCCTAAGCAAACTCGATCATCGAAGGAATTGTTTGTTTCTGCTCCTCTTTCTCCGTGGTTGTTTCCTGCCACCACGTCATCTATGGCCTCATCATCTAACCAGCTAAACATGACTTCTGCGTAGAAGAAGCCACACCTAGTTAAACCCAATCATCAAAATCCCTTGCCTAAACCACCACCCGTATGAACCACTCGTACCTAACCATTACCAAAACAATCAATAATCTCACCCACTCAATCAATAGCCTCATCTTCATTTGACCCGCTCAAAGGATCTTACGCCAAGATCCTTGATATGCTAGTAGGGGATGCGACCATTTCCCTACCCCCACTCAGACCCTATGATCCATCTAAACCTCGACCTATAGGTTATGATGAATCTAAAATTTGTGCCTACCACCGCTCACCAGGACACAATGTAGAAGGATGCAATGCTTTGAAAGCCATCCTTCACCAGTTGCCTATCTCGGATAGAAAATCTCAGAAGGACAACTTACGGGGAAAATCTCTTAGCTTTGATCCCTTCTCCTATACCACCTGTCCCCACCTTGCCAAAATCTATCATCATTGCAACCCCGCCTCTCGAGAACAATGACTTATCCCTGTCATCTTCCTCATCTCGCATTCATGAGATCAACATGATTAGCATTGCTACTCGAGGTCAGAAAAACAATGGAAAAGCTAAAGAAAGCACACCTGCGGCCTCTCTTTCTTCTTCCGCCATCCCGATCGCACCACCACCTAAAGTGGTTATTCGTGGACCTACCTACCCAGTCTCTGATGGAGTTTCCCATCGCACTATGATCAAACAACTTCACCAATCTCCTATAAAAATGACACTCTATGATCTCATTCAAACATCTGAATCACATCGACAAGCTCTAATTGAGATCCTTCAAGGGATAGAGGTCCTACCTAACGAAACCTTGCCCATCACCTCCATCTTAACACCCAACCACATCGCTTCTCTCACCAAACAACCTACCTCCACAACCACTTGTCCCTATACAAAGTTGTTCTTTGCCAATTTTTTCAAGAAGAAATTATCGTCTTTGGTGCGAGAAGATCCCGACCCGCTCTTTTCATCTCAACGCACATCCGGGACATCCGGTACATCGTCAGATCAAGAATTTTGTGCTTGTTACCTGTCCAAGTTAATGCACCAAACTAAACACAAAAACCCTGAAAAACTCCAATGAAATCGATACCTGATGAAGATGTAGACGGATGAGGAAGCCGATGTAGACAAGACGGGCGCACACGAGCAATTTGCACAATAGATCCGAGTAACCTGCAAAACACCAATGCTTGTGAGAAAAAGATGGCGTTAGAAGATATTTGGGTGGACTGCCCGAGAAGCGGGTCCGGGAAGCGATGAGCTTCCTTGGCGGATGTCAGTCCACGTTTTCAATAAAGAAAAGAAGCATACATGATAAAAGATGTAAATAAAGACTAGATTTTCTGATTGCAGTAATAAAACATGTAAACGAGCAACAGCAGAGAAATACTGAGAAAAGCAGGAACTGCGAAATAATGCTAGATTTGTGTTACCTGTGACCTTTTACCTATCTGCAGTGAAATCGGCGTCGACTGGGTATAATCGGCGGCGGCCCGATGTGATCGCGTCGCCAGGATCGATCGGCGTCGCGCCGATCGATAAGATCGAGTGTCAATCGAAGGCAGCATCGACCAATCGGAAGGCGTACGATGAGATTCGGGGATTGGAAGGTGAATGTAGTCTGCAAGATGTGCCGAAGATGGAGAGACGCTGGAACAGAGTCACCAGATGATAGATGGTGGTGTATGATGTTGATATGATACGGGCAGAGTAACGGTGCTCCTCTCAGGGATTGATTAGGACAGGATCTGCCCTAACTGAGACAATTGATGCTAAAAAGATCTTTCTTTCTTGCAACCTGAATCTTTCTCGCTCTCTGTTCGTGCGTAAGTGCTTTCTTTCGCTCGTTCGTCTCTTTTTCGGTCTCTTCGTTCTCTTCGGTCCCTAGAACTGAGTTCTGGGCTTGCTTTTATAATCGGCGCCGCTCCTAGAAAATCGGCGCCGACCATATGGGTCGGCGCCGATCGCGGAGAAGACTCCCGAGATGGCTAAAAATGATCGATTTGAGAAAGACAAGACCTATCCCGACCACGGAAAATATCCCGCTTAGGGAAGATTAAAAATAGATGTGATACATGGGTAGAATAAATTTGGGGTGGATAAGTGATTAAGATGCATGGGAAGAAGCGTAATTAAATATTTAATATTTAATTACTCATGGGTAAGATGTGATGTGATGAATTAAATTTAGAGTAAGTGATTAAATCACAAATTGGAAAACTATCCCAAGGGGATAGTTGGTGACGTAAACGTGCCCCAGGTTACCTAGGCAAGTAAACGGATGAGAAGGGACACTAAATTGGGTAACCAATTTTAAGTGTCTACATTTTGCCCCTTTTTGTCAAGTAACTTGCGATAAGCAAGGTTATGAGACAAAAACAAAGGGATGGAAGAAGAGAAGAATTTGTGGTGATGTGATCCCCCTCAAACTAGGGATGGGATGGATGATAGAACAGACGATCCCAAGGTTGAAAAAGGTAGATGAAGAATGCAGGATGCCCCAGTCGGATGTCTGGAGTAGAACTGATCATTGAGGACGCATAAAAAAAAAAACACAAGGGCAGCAACCTAAGGAACTCACATTGGTAGGGAAAACTAGCCGGTCTCCTCGTGAGACGACGTTAGTGCCTACAGACCCATGAGTGCAAGGAGAACTGCAAAAAAAGCCAGCATCTAAAGAGAGACACATTGGTAGGGACAACTAGACGGTCTCCTCATGAGACGACGTTAGTGCCTACAGACCCGTTTAACTCTAAGCTGCCGAAAGATACGAGTGTCCCACGCAAAGGGAACAAACCCGAAAGAGACGATGACATCTAAAAGATGTGCCAAAAGGCAAGATTCAGCACACAACAATGATCAGATAGATGAGAAAGCCAAGTATCAACACTATGGCAAACAGACATGAAAAATCGGCGGCGATCAAAATAATCGGCGCCGACCAAGACAATCGGCGTCGACCCAAAAAATCGGCGCCGACCAATCCAGACGCATATAAATATGCGAACGGAAAACGTAAACGATTTATTTGCAACGTGACGATTGATTCAGAGAGAGATAGATTTGAGATTTGAACACAATGGAAGCCTCTGGGAGCGGACAGAAGCGCAGGAGGACACGTCCTGGGGTAAGTGGTCATTCTTGAACCCACCTTTGTCGTTATATTTTTTTTTTTTTGTTTGATTTTTCATGCGTATGGGAGGCCAGGGTCTGGTTTACGCCTGGCCTGGCAGTCGGCGCCGATTGGTATAATCGGCGTCGATTGGTTTGGATCGGCGTCGATTGGTAGTAATCGGCGCCGACTAGAATGAACGACGCCGATTTGACCAAATCGACGCCGATTGAAAGATGCTTAGCATTTCCTTCTTGTTTTGGATGTTATGGTTTTGGAAGATGTGATTTATGGAACAGAGAGACTGATTATGCTTTTGATGTCGTGGATGCAGGCACGAGAGGCTCTTCATATGAGGGATGCCATCCCTGAGTTATTGGAGACGATCCTTCCTGACGTGACCGATGCAGACTGGCAGCATTTAGAGCTAGCCGGGCTCGGGGGTTTTAGATATTACAGACGAGTGCCACGGGATGTGGAGCTCATGCGGGCATTAGTGCGACGGTGGGACAGCCACACGTGCACATTTTGGTTTAGGACGGGTGAGATGACTATCACCCATGAGGATGTATACAGGATCCTCCGATTACACCGGACACGGGGACCCGATTGAGATCACACCCGAGAGAGAGCAGCAGAGAGAGGCCCCAGTGCGATTGTACAGAGACAGATCAGATGACTCGGAGATAGTATCTGGGGCAGTGAGGATAGCCTCACAGTACAGGCAGGATAGCCCTCGGAGCAGGCGGATAGCCTTGATTCAGATGGCTATATCTTATTTTGCCTTGCCAGACTCAGGAGGTGGGAGATTCCCATTGCTACTGCTAGGCTGCGTGTGCGACATCTTGCAGGATGCAGACGAGTTTTGCCTTCGCCGATGCCCTGATAGCTCAGGTATATTATGAGCTATGGATGTACACCACTGGTCGGAGGACAGGGATCGATGTCAGCTTTGTGCTCCATTGCTGGGCGTATGAGCACATAGCAGTGATTAGGCCATCCGGGCTTCCGTGGATGCCAGCAGCAGTGGGGGGTGTGGACTATGGATTTCGGAGATGGCGGGCTGACATGGCCGCAGGAGACACAGGTAGATCAGCTGAGTGGTACTCGGAGCGTTTCAGGACGCTTACACCAGATCAGGTTATCTGGAGACCATATCGGGCATTCCCGACATGGGCTGGTCAGGACGCCCACTTGGCAGCATTGAGACGGAGTCGGGTGGTCAGGGGCCGTAGGCCAGATATGTGGGAGCGAGTCCCGTTCATGCGGATACTGAGGCAGTTTGGCCTAGTACAGACAGTACCGGCCACATACACGCCATATAGGCGGGATAGCAGAGAGACAGATTTGCCGATTTTGATCCCGGCAGACCCATTGAGAGAGGCTCCACCCTCCACGAGACAGTGATGATGACGCGGGGGTGGATGAGGGCTATGCAGCGTGGTATGACACAGAGCTTCCACGACATCTCCCGCCCTCGATAGATGCTGATGAGGAGGACATAGCTTATACGCTGGACAATTAGAGGGAGAGCATGCCACGCTTTAGTACAGACACATCAGGTAGCTCTGGAGGAGATCAGGGCCTTGACAGAGGAGAGAGATTCCCTGATTGTGGAGAGAGACACCGCTCGCCAGGAGCGAGATACAGCGATCCAGCAGAGGGACCGCTACTTTCGGCACAGGGAGGCCCTCAGGGCCAAGTATGGAGAGACAGGTGCCACATCAGAGTCTGGGACACAGGGCACGGCTCTAGGTGGGGCACCACCAGCAGCGCCAGCAGCCCAGCAGCACCTTTACGAGCACCGGGTATGGTGAGCCTGAGCACATACCAGTCTCTCCTTGCTGAGGTGAGATATTATGAGGATGCTCTAGCGCAGCATGCCCCAGATGTGCCTCGGTACGGGGCGAGGAGGAGAGGAGCGACAGCTACAGCGAGCGGAGCCTCAGGCGGAGGGAGCACTGGGAGGGACCGAGGTGGGCCGAGACCTCCAGCAGCAGGTGCTTCGAGCTCGATAGGCGGCGGTCAGGAGGGACAGCCGGGTGCAGAGGAGGGTGGAGGGGATAGTGTCCTCCACGCTTCTGATTTCACCATATAGAGACTTGATAGATTGTGTATTTGTATAGTGATGTAGCCTCGATTGGAAGGCATTGTATAGATGGCTCGATTGGAAGCCACCCATTTTTGTAAAAACACACATGTATATATATAGATTCATCATGTTATTGGTCATATGATTGTACTTCATGCCTTTTTGATTTTGATATACATGGATAGATGGATATAGAAAATTAGATGTGATTAGAGAGATATAGACTGATGGATGATGGAAATAGATGTGATTAGATAGATTGAAATGTGGATAAAATAGATGTGATTGGATAGATATAGACGGATAGATGATAGATGGATGTGATTAGATAGATTGATTTAATTTTGATAGATAGATGTGATGTATCTTGGATGGACATAGCTTTTAAATATTTTGATGGATAGATATACAGATGTACTTGATGTATGGATTAGATATAGATAGATGTAATGTACCTGAGATGTACGTATTTTTCGATATTTTGATGGATAGATAGATAAATGTGTTGGATATATGGATGTAATTATAAGGAGAAATGAATACAGATAGGAGTTTTGATAGATAAGATGAATTTTGATAGAAGATAAATTTTGATTGAATTAACATGTGAAATGCCAATTTAACAGGATGCAAGACAAAGAAATGAGGAATACTCCTTACAAGAGCAAAAGATGAAAGCGGAAACAACCGTGACTTAGAAGAGAAGATACTCGGAGAAGAAGAAAAATGATAAGTTGGACTTCCAACCGACCATAGATAAAATCCAGAAAGGGAACCAAAAGACCAAGCATACAAGGCCCTATATAAGATTAAAATAAATCTGACACTAACTAGTCGCAAACCAGATCTAGGATAGAAATGGAAAGAAAAGTAAGTAAGTATCTTGTCGGAACCTACAAGGGACAGAATACATGTCCATAGTGGGGAAATAGGATTCTCCATATGATCGACAAAAGGTCCTAAATCTCAGCTTCATGACTTTGACAGATAGGCAAACTGATCAATGCGGGAAGTTTGCTTGATATGGAAAGACTGATCGATGCGGGAAGTCTTTCAGTGATGCTATAAACTGACTGGAAGGCCGATTAATTACAAGAAGCCTTGAATTTTTCTTTGAGAAACAGCCGTCCTTCAAGGGAGCGGTCTGTATTTTGTATTTGAATGATAGCCATCCTTCGAGGGTATGGTCTATATTTTTAGAATTTTTGATTCGCTTGGTAATATATGGATAGCTGTCCTTCGAGGGATCAGTCTATCTTTTTGGATAGCATCTTTTCTTTTTTTTCTTTTTTTTTTTTTTTTTTTTTTTTTTTTTTTGGAAACTTTTTGGAAGAAGCTGAGTTTAGACCTAGATAGATCAGATGGAGGGGAAGAGAACATAGAAGAACATGCACTCATGACCCGAGTAGATCCGATGAAGATAAGTACTTGGGACAGATGAAGTGGTGATTAAGGTATTCCTACCATGAGGAGGAACATATCCAAAAGAAACGTGCAATGAGTAGAGCCGCGATACTCATATTTAAGGTAAGCGAGGCAATAGGCGGAGAACCACACAATTTCAAATCACCACGAAAGTAGATGACTGGTTATTAGGACGGATGGAAGATCTGAGTTGCGACTAGATTTGTATAAGATAGATTTTAACAGTAGAAGGGCCGTAAATGCAAAGCATTAAGAGGTTCCGCTTCAGGGATACCATCCATGGAAGATAAACGATAAGCCCCAGACCCATATTTATGAGTGATAATGTAGGGGCCCATCCAGTTGGGAGCAAACTTACCACGTTGACTCCTTTCGAGTGTAGTGACATTTTGATTTTCCTTAAGAACAAGATCACCAATTTTGAAGTCACGATGTTGCAAGTGCTTGTTATAAGCACGTTTGACACGCTCGAGATAGACCTGATGATGCTCAAGAGCGTTAAGACGTCGCTCATCTAATAATTCCAGTTGTGCCAGACGATTTTGACGATAATCCTCATCGGAGACAAATTCTCTGAGAGAAACACGGAGAGATGGGATTTGGACTTCCAAAGGAAGGACAGCCTCAGACCCATAGACGAGAGAGAAGGGAGTAGCACCAGTAGGAGTACGAATGCTAGTCTGATAAGCCCAGAGAGCAAAAGGGATATGTAGATGCCAATCCCTACCAGCTCGACTAGTTACCTTTGCGAGGATATTACGCAAAGTTTTATTGGAAGCTTCGGCTTGACCATTAGCTTGAGGGTAGTATGGAGAAGAAAAACTGAGCTTGATATTGAAAGCATTGCAGAGATTCTGCAAATCAGCGTTTTTGAAAGATTTACCATTATCTGTGATTATCTTGTGTGGAACGCCAAAGCGACAAATGATGTGTTGATAGACAAAATCAACTATGGGTTTAGCCTTTGTTGAAGAAAGAGGGATAGCTTCTACCCACTTAGTAAAGTACTCAGTGGCGGTAATGATAGAATGATGACGTTGTGAAGAACGAGGATTGATGAGACCAATAAGATCGAGACCCCACTGCGAAAAAGGCCACAAATCCGCCGCAGGTTGCAAAGCCTGGCTAGGGATGTGCGTGAGATTGGAATGTTGCTGACACTTGACGCACTTCTTAGTGTATTCACAACAATCTCGATTAAGAGAAGGCCAATAATAACCCAAACGTAAGATGCGCTTGGCTACAGCTAAACCACTAAAATGTCCACCACAAATACCGTCATGGACCTCCTGAATAGCTTTAGATGATTCATGGGTTTTGAGGCATCGAAGCAAAATACCATCAAAGCCTCGTTTGTAAAGAAGGCCGCCTAGAATAGTATAGCGGTTAGTGCGTTGGACAAAAGACCTTCTACCATTGGGAGTCAGATCTGGAGGAAGGACCGAATAAGATAGATAATCAACTATCTGTTGATACCACTCATCCTGAGTATGGGTTGTGACAGCATTGATTGACGTTAGTTGCCCAAGATGAGATGGTTGATCCAATCGTTGCACAGCCACATAAAGACGCGAGTCTTCGGTAAAAGGCGGGATAAGAGAGGCTAAAGAAGCCATGGTATCCGCGAATCGATTTGCAGTACGCGGAATGGCTTGGATAGTGAAGTTATCGAAAGATTGGAGTTGGGCAAGAACGATGTCGCGATATTTCTGAAGGATATCATTCTTGCATTGATAGACACCCGTGACCTGGTTAACGATGAGTTCAGAATCACCAAAGATGTCAATATGACGAGCGCCGAGATTAATGGCATTTTGAAGACCTAAGACAAGAGCTTCGTACTCAGCCATATTATTGGTGCACTCAAAGTTTAATTTGTGTGCGACTGGGATGGGCGTACCCCAAGGAGGAATCATCACAAAACCCGCACCTCCCCCTTGCTGGCATTTGGATCCATCAAAGAAGAGCTTTACTTTAAATGGAGATAGACCAAAATCAATTTGTTGGATATACTCATCGGGAAATTGAGCAAGGGGGTCTTGAGTGTCCGGAAGAGGAGCATCAGCTAATTGATCTGCAATAACCTGACCCTTGATAGCCTTTTGCGGGATAAACTCGAGGTCAAACTCAGTCATAAGCATAAGCCAACGAGTGATGCGATCATTGTGATAAGGTTTTGCATGGATTGTCTTGAGGGGATTGACACTTGTGACAATGTAAGTTTTGTGATTAAGGAGATAATGACGAAGCTTAGAAGTTGCGAAGAAGAGAGCACAACATAGTTTTTCAGCTTCGGAGTAACGTGTTTCATACTCATGGAGGGTGCGACTGATGTAATAGACAGCTTGTTCTTTACCACAAGTGTCCCGATGCGAGATCATGGCTCCCAGAGCATGGTCAGTCACAGAGATATAAAGATAGAAAGGCTCCCCCTCGCGTGGAGGTGTAAGCACAGGTGGAGAAAGAAGATAAGCTTTAAGATCATCAAAGGCCTTTTGGCAATGCCCATCCCATTCAAAATGAGCATTCTTATGGAGAAGATGGTGAAAAGGTTGACAACGGTCCGACAATTGGGAGATAAAACGCGCCTTGGATCAAGACGTCCTTGGAGACTGCGGAGTTGCTTTAAGTTAGACGGGGGAGGCATCTCAAGGATAGCTTTTATTTTTGCGGGGTCGACTTCAATGCCCCTGATGGAAATGATAAAACCTAAAAGTTTACCAGTGAGAACGCCAAACACGCACTTAGCTGGATTTAGACGAAGACAGAAGCGGACAAGCCTCTCAAAGAGAGGTGTAAGGATGAAAAGATGATCTGACGGCGCTTGGACTTGCGAGGAGGTCGTCAACATAATCCTCTGATTTTGTGTAAGAGGTCATGGAAGATGTATGTCATTGCTCGTTGATAGGTTGCCCCTGCGTTCTTAAGGCCAAAAGGCATGACACGATAGCAAAAGGTCCCCCAAGGGGTTATGAAGGAAGTCTTATGTTGGTCTTCTGGTGCGATGAGGATTTGATTATATCCAGAGAAACCATCCATAAGAGAAAGCATCTCATGACCCGCAGTTAAATCTACGAGTTGGTCGATATTAGGAAGAGGAAAATCATCCTTTGGACAGGCAAGATTAAGATCCCGGAAGTCGGTACAAATTCGAATTTTCCCAGTAGCCTTAGTTACTGGTACTACATTAGACACCCATTGCGGATAATCGATGGGTTGGATGAAGCTAGCTGAGAGCAAGCGTTGTAACTCTTCTTTAACAAGAAGGGCTACTCTAGGGTGCATTTTTCGCAATTTTTGCTTGACTGGTTTGATGTTGGGAAGGGTAACGATATTGTGGACCACAATATCGGGATCGAGTCCTGGCATATCTTCATATGACCAAGCAAAGGCTTGACGATGTTTGGAGAGAAAAGCGGTAAAGTCCCCTAATTCCTGTGGATTAAGGGATTGGCCGACCTTAATGATGCGAGGGTCTTCAGAAGTCCCTATATTAAGGTCAATAGTGGCTTCGTTGAGAAGGGTAGACGTGTCAGAAGGAATAGTCTTGGGAAGGTAGAATCCTCTGCCCCTAGATAGGTGAGGACAGAATCATCATCCGCACAGTGGATAGTGTTGATAGTAGGAGAGTCGTCTCCAACTATTTCAGGGAAGGTTAATGGTATAGAAGCGGACCGATTGTTAGTCTCATAGACCAACGGCCCTAAGGAAATGGTATTGATCAAAAAAAAAAGTTAGGTGGGATGGAAATGTCATCGTCCACATCAAGTGATGCTTCTGACTTGGTGGGGGAAGATGGTTCTTCAGTAGGAAGAGACTCATCAAGAATAGTGACAGTGGCCTTTGAAAGAGGTTTAAATCCTAACCCAAATTTCTGATGTGGCATGAGAGTAGGAATGGATTTGAGGTCATGTATACCTTGTTCATATTTTCCAAGGCCAAAACCTTTCCACGCGCATCGATGTAGATAAGTCTTTGCAAACGTGGGATTCTGTAGGTGATCAAACCCTGTTAGGTAAGGTTTGGCTCTAGGAGGAGAATCCGGGCGATGATGAGGCGTATCAAGACCACCGTAGATGAAATTGGTCCGTTGATTGGGCAGACCAATGGTGACGATGCGACCGAGACCTGGTTGATATTCAGGTTGCTTGTCTGGTCTACCATACTCATTAGGTTTGAGATGGGCATCGAAAGATAAGAGAGGAAGCTCCCCTAGTGAGAAACGCTGCAATGTCTCTTCCAGATTTTGTAAATCCGGTAGTTTGGTTGCAGGCATGGAAGAAGATGAGGCCCCATCTGGAGAAGATGTATTTTCTTTTAAAGGGGCAGACCTTGTGGTCATGTCGCATTGTGCGGAAGGAAAAGGATCTCCTGGATGAGTATATATTTTGCCCTCATATTGATATTTTAGGCATCGATGGAGGGTGGATGGGACACAATGCATTGCGCGAATCCAGGAGCGTCCGAGGATCATGTTATAGTGGAATTTTCCTTCGACAATATAGAAGAGTTCATGGAGCAGCTTCTTACCTACTCGGATGGGTAAGACCACAGTTCCTAGAGTGACTGCTAGCTGATCGTTAAATGATCGAAGGGCGAAGGGTGGGGGTGACACCACATTCTTTGGTAGCTTAAGTTGTTCGAATGTGTGCGAGGAGATGATGTTGAGTGCAGCTCCACTATCGATCATAACACGTTTTAAGGTAGTGTTATTGATTTGGACTGTGATGAAGAGGGGAGCCTCCAAATCTTCGGAAGAAAGAGAAGGAATTTCCGAATCTTCAAAAGAAATGGTAGTTGATGGTCCATTCAGTCCAACAACCAACTCGAAGGGCTGGGGCTCATCGGAATTTACTGCGATGCGACGCAGATTATCAATCAAAGCTTGGCGATGTTGTGGAGAGGATTGGATGAGGTCAAAAAGAGACATTTTGACCGGAGCTTGGGTGAGTTGCTTCATAACACTCTCCTCAACAGACACGGGAACTTGAGCCCGAGGTGCAGCACGAATAGAGACCCTGGGTCGTGGGGCTGATGAGGAAGGAGAAATTCTTTAGGGGCTGCAGAAATGACAACCCGTGGTCGAGATGCTGAAGATGAAGATGGGTTATCATAGTGTTGGGTTCTAGTGGCGATATGGATTGTGTCAATTTGGGAAGGTGGAAGATCAAGTGGGATGGAACCACTAGAGGTCTGAGTGGATGGTTGAGGTTTGGATGGGGCTAAGATGACAGGAGGTAATTGTTCCTCCTCCAGCAAAAGGTCACTTTCTTCCAGAAGGTTCTTGATAACGGCTTGGAGAGCTTTACATCCCTCAGTATCATGACCCGGAGTACGGTGGTAAGCACAAATCAGATCAGAGTTAAACCAAGTAGGTTTCACTCCTTTAGGATTATAAGGTTTAATCGGAGGAAGGGTTATGGATGAAGATTGGATGAGTTGATGAAGGATTTCGGTATAGAATCCGGTAGACGAAGAGGAGGATAGAGATGATGAAGATGGTTCTTTTACCTTAATCGACTGCCGAGGTAAGAGAACTTGCATGTTAGGTTTAACGGTCTCTTTAGGGATCCTCTTGTTTGTTTGGACATTTGGAGGAGCAGTCTTGGGTGCTTGGGATGGGAGTAAATGAGACATGATTGACTTTGGTGGAGGGGGAGCCCCTAAGATAGATTTTGAAGATGAGGGATATGCGACAAATTTTGCGGTCTTTGGAGACAAAGGGGGTTGCTTAGTCGGATTTACGGATGATTTAGATAATGTTGATTTAGATGAGGAAGAAGTCCTCAAGGTAGGTGTAATAGGAGGAATATAGGGTGCTTTGGTTTTTGGTAATGAAGATGATGATCCTGATAGAAGAGGTGGCATCTTTTTGGTAGGTAAGTCTATTTTTAGGGGTATTGATGAAGAATGTGTTGTGGAAGAAGATGATGGCTTTGATGGATGTGTAGAAGAAGACGCCTTCTCCACGGGCAAATCCAATCGTTTATGAGGCGTGGAGAGAGATTTTTGTGGAAGAGCACCAAGAGTTTTGATGGTCCGAAATATGGGCTTTCCTTTTTCGGGGATGGTGACGACTTCAACGGCATAAGGTGATTGTAACCTTTTTGGGGGAAGCAAGTGGGGAGGTACTGATGGTATAATGTTAGATTTTAGTTGTCTCGGTTTAGGTTCAGGAACCGAGCGTATAGATGTTGGTGCTACTTCTTTTGATTTTTCCTGAATAGGTGAAGTAACATTGGTGATGGAAGAAGGGGGTGATGACGAAGCAGTTCCTAGCGAAGGGACTACTTCTGATGCAGTAATCATGGGTGAAACTACTGTAGGAAAAGAGATAGGAAGGGTCAAAATTGAAGATGCTTCCGTTGAAGTTGGCACGATGATAGGTACGTTTACCAAGGGTATAGTTGCAGCGGGAATGGGAGCAACAGAAGTGGATGTGTCCGTAGTGGAAACTCGGAGGGATGTGATTGCTTCGAGCATTGAAAGAATGTCTGATGATGAGACAGATGAGGATGACACTGTCTCGGGTATAGATGGAAGGTCAGACAAAGGAGCGGAGAGAGATAACTCCGTGCTTGATAATGTAGGGATATTCAAAGATGGACTATCTGAAGATATTGGAACTCCCGTGATTGATGAAGAGGAAGGAGGATCTGATTCGATTGATGTGTTTGCAGATGGATTGGTTTCAGAAGAAGAGTCCTCGGTAGAGATGAAATTGATAGTGTGGGTGTTTGGTTTTTGAGATTCCGAAGAATTATGATTTGGGGCATGATTGGGGAAAGGTTGTTTAAAAACGTCCAGTGCTTGATTTGGGGGAGCATTTGGGTTATCCAGAATGAGCTCGCCTTTATCAATGAATTTTTGGACAAGATTTTTGAAAGTCTGACATCGTTCGATGTCATGACCTTTGGTTCTGTGATAATGACAGAAATCGTTTTCCCTATACCAGAACGGGCGTTCTCGGCTTTCATCAATATCCCTAATGGGTGGAAGTTCGATCATGCGAACTTCCAACATTTTTTCTAAGATAGAGGAATATGATTCCCCCAAGGGAGCAAAGGATCGAGATGATGAAGCCCCTTTTCGAGTAGATGAAGGGTCTCTTCGTGATGGTTGATTAGGAGTACTATCGGTTCTTGGTGTTTTTAATACGATAGCATTTGTGGACCCTTGATTCTTGTCTTTAGGAGGGAAAGAATTTGGTTTGGTGAACCGAGAGAAATCTGGTTTAGATTTGGAGCGAAGTTTTAGTTTTCCTTGTTCAATGGCACGAGATTCAAGTTTGCGTGCCATCGTAAAGGCCTCTTCAAAGGTATGAAAAGTTTGGATCCTTAGAGTGGAAGAAATGTGATTAGCACAAGATCGGGTGAACAACTCGATTTGTTGGGATTGGGGAAGGGAGAAAGACAATTGGTTGATTATCCCTCTCCAACGAGCGACAAAGTCTGCTATAGACTCATCGTCGAATTGGCGAATGTTATAAAGATCTGTGATTGAGATCTTATGCGCAATATTTATTGAAAAATTTTCAACAAACATCTGGGCCAATTGAGAGAAAGAAAATAAGGAATGTTGAGGAATATTATTGTACCAGTCCAAAGCGGGACCTGCTAGAGACATAGGAAAGGTACGGAGCATGAGCTCCTGATCTTGGACGATGAGGTAGCAAGCATGTTTGAATGCTCGCAGATGTTGTTGGGGGTCTTCCCGGCTATGAAATTTTGAGAATTTGGGAAGTTCCCATTGGGGAGGATAAGGCTTAAAAGCCACCGAAGGATGAATGGGTTCATTGCACACTTCTTCAAAGGAGTATGAAGGACGGGTTCCTTTTGTGGAGGCTTCCAAGTCTGCAATTTTCTTGAAGAGAATTTGAACTACATCAGATTGAGGAGTAGGCACATTGGTATGTCCTACATAAGGAGCAAGTGGTGGATGTTGTTGAGATGTCAATGGGGGATTCATCTGTTGTTGGATAGGATGATAAGAGGAATAACCAGGTGTTCTGGGTGACACCGGGTGGGGTATTTGCTGTGAGGCAGCTTGCGTATAGGCAGGCTGTGAGATAATAAGTGGTTGAGAAAATATAGGTTGGGTGACGGATGGAACCTGTGATTGGTGGATTCCTATGTTTGTTGATTGAATAGGGACAGATTGAGGAACATGGGTGTTGGTTAGATTGGACATGTTGGGGAACAAGACCTGAAAGGGACCTTCTACCGCCGGATTTGGTACCAAGGGTGCCGATACTAGGGGATGGGCGAAGGTCGCAGTTGCTGGAATATTGGAAGAAAGATTCACCGGAGGACGAGAAGTAGGAACCAACTGACTAGCCGGAGGGGGTTGGCTCATGAAGAGGTACTGACCTTGAGACACAATAGAGGGCATAGATGAATTAACAGCGATATGCGGGTGCACAGACGCACTCGTTATCGCCAAGGCAGAAGACCTCTCAAAGGTAGGTTGAGGAATAGTTGAGGTAACTGCAGTATTAGGAATAGGTAAGGCAATTTGAGAACTAGTCAACATGGTTGGTGGAAGAGAAAAAGGAGGCACAAGAGCCTCCCCCTTTTCCGTGGCTCGAGGCGGGAGAGAGGATGAAAACTGTTCTACATAGGCCTGGGATGGACCACGAGGATAATCGTACACTTGTTGGATTGGTGGTCCTTGATCAGATATTCGAATGGACTTGTGTACTAGGTAGTCCATGAGGGCTACCGGATTGCGATCAAGGAGAGCCTGAAATTCAGGATCCCCGCGAGGAATAGACTCCGAGTCAGAAGATATTTCTGATGGACTAGGAGAAGCTGGACGTGATGGGATTGTTTTGGCTTGATGGAAAGGATTATACGACCATGAGGGGGAACCAACTAACAGCGGTCCCGAGGAAGATTGGAGGGGTGCCGAAACATCCACGCTGGTGGTGATTTCGGAGGAAGAAGGAACCTGTTGGGCCATTTTCCTAGATTGCGACCGGGTGATAACCGTCATAAGCAAGCAAGAAAGAAGATTGTCCTAGCTAATGCACAAACAATTCAAGCAGCGCAAGTGATTATCTCCTTTAAATTTTGATGCTTTTAAGAAAAGAAAATGTTAGGGAAGGCTTTTTAGAACAGGAACTACTCAGATAGCCAAACTAAGGATGGTTTGGGTAATGTTTGGTGAGGAGTCCCGAAGGCACTTCAGTAAAAGACCAGTACGTGGCTTGATATAGGGGCCTACCCCCGCACTTCACACACCGCTGCGATAAGGGAGTCGGGTGCTTTGCCAATATATACCAAAATCTTCCGTGAATTTATAGCGCGGCCTGAGTACCGCGTAGGCTCTTCCTCTTGGATATCACTTCCAAGTAGGCGAGGCCAGGGAAGGAGTTTTGTTTAAATGCTTTATACCTAGTGATTTTGGCTTTGTGTGCAAGGGTGAAAAATAAAAATCAAATAGTGTCACTACCGATTTTGATCAATTCTCAACCTAATTAAAACTAGATGAAAAAGCATGCAGCAAGAATGACAAAGAAAAGGTTCTTTTTAAGCACTTAAAAGCGAAATGTTTGATTTCGATGAAGACAAATCAAACAAGTTCTTTCCCAAATGCGATTAAGTTCCTTTTAAGCACCAAAAATTGAAGTGTTTGGATGTGATAGACAACCAACAAAGAAATCCTAAAAAGGAGAAAACACCGAAAAAGAGGAATACTGTAGATTTAGCTCTCAAGGTGTGTGGACTTCAAAAAGCGCGTTGTTGAGCTCTTCCCCTCGAACAATCCCACGATCAAGCAAAGTGCAATAAGGGACTTTGGTTGGGTCCCACCGGGCGTGCCAGAATGTAGATCAAGAATTTTGTGCTTGTTACCTGTCCAAGTTAATGCACCAAACTAAACACAAAAACCCTGAAAAACTCCAATGAAATCGATACCTGATGAAGATGTAGACGGATGAGGAAGCCGATGTAGACAAGACGGGCGCACACGAGCAATTTGCACAATAGATCCGAGTAACCTGCAAAACACCGGTGCTTGACAGAAAAAGATGGCGTTAGAAGATATTTGGGTGGACTGCCCGAGAAGCGGGTCCGGGAAGCGATGAGCTTCCTTGGCGGATGTCAGTCCACGTTTTCAATAAAGAAAAGAAGCATACATGATAAAAGATGTAAATAAAGACTAGATTTTCTGATTGCAGTAATAAAATGGCCTCAAGCAGCAGTATTAAAGTACGAAAAACGAGGAAGCTGTGAAAGAATGCTGGATTTGTGTTACCTGTGACCTTTTACCTGTCTGCAGTGAAATCGGCGTCGACTGGGTATAATCGGCGGCGACTGATGTGATCGGCGTCGACTGGGACTGATCGGCGTCGACTGGATAAGATCAGTGTCAACTGAAGGCAGACTGACCAATCAGGGACTGTGCGATGAGATTCGGGGATTGGAAGGTGAATGTAGTCTGCAAGATGTGCCGAAGATGGAGAGACGCTGGAACAGAGTCACCAGATGATAGATGGTGGTGTATGATGTTGATATGATACGGGCAGAGTAACGGTGCTCCTCTCAGGGATTGATTAGGACAGGATCTGCCCTAACTGAGACAATTGATGCTAAAAAGATCTCTCTTTCTTGCAACCTGAATCTTTCTCGCTCTCTGTTCGTGCGTAAGTGCTTTCTTTCGCTCGTTCGTCTCTTTTTCGGTCTCTTCGTTCTCTTGGTCCCTAGAACCGAGTTCGGGCTTGCTTTTATAATCGGCGCCGACCATATGGGTGGCGCCGATCGCGAGAAGACTCCCGAGATGGCTAAAAATGATCGATTTGAGAAAGACAAGACCTATCCCGACCACGGAAAATATCCCGCTTAGGGAAGATTAAAAATAGATGTGATACATGGGTAGAATAAATTTGGGGTGGATAAGTGATTAAGATGCATGGGAAGAAGCGAAATTAAATATTTAATATTTAATTACTCATGGGTAAGATGTGATGTGATGAATTAAATTTAGAGTAAGTGATTAAATCACAAATTGGAAAACTATCCCAAGGGGATAGTTGGTGGACGTAAACGTGCCCAGAAAGTTACCTAGGCAAGTAAACGGATGAGAAGGGACACTAAATTGGGTAACCAATTTTAAGTGTCTACAACATCGTGTTATGATTGACAGGGCGCTAGCCTAAACATCGTCTCTTCCAAAGCCTTCCAACAGATGAATATCCCTCCTAGCTGCATGTGTGCCAACCCCACCATGTTACATTCATTCAACGATGCTATTACTTCTACCCTAGGCACCGTGATCCTTAACATTCATGTAGGGCCACGTACCTTACCCAAAATCTTCTATGTCCTTGAGGGAGAATTCCAATACAACATGTTGTTAGGCTGCCCTTGGATCCGGGCTATGGGATGCGTTCCCTCCACCTTACATAGATGCATAAAATTTGAGTATGAGGGGAAGTCATACACCGTCACAGCTGACGCTTCCCCCTTCAAAACCTACAATATGTTATACCACCCTAATGATGTGCTTGTACCAGTCAAGACACCCATTGATCCAACCCAACCATCTACTTCAACCACGCCTCAACCATCCACCTTAGCCGCACCCACACCTTCGACCAATGAAACCACCGACGCGAATACCACTTCCTTCCCCACGGACAACATCCCAACCTCAGATCCCTTGGTAGATGTTTTTCAACACCTTACGCTAGGGGAGTACCACCTATACAATGTTAGCACCTTCCATACCCCACAGGAGTACGGACAGTTACATGCGCATCTTACCTACGACCATCGTGTGGGGAGGTGATCTTTACGGACCACCTAATCGCCACACCAACCTAACGTATGGGGGTGTTGACACATCATCTGTCACCCCGAACATCCCTTTGGTGTGTTCCCTTCCAATCAAATTTTCAATATCTAACCAACCATCATTTCGCCCTCACCTTCCGACGCACCGTGCTTGGAAAGGTTTTAGTTTCGGTCTTTATGAACAAGGACGACATACGGTTATTCCCATGACTACACACAAACACAAAGATCATAGTGGTCTTGGATTTTTGAACCACCTACACTACAAAAACCTCATGTCAATTGTATCCGTGAAGCAGCGAATTCACCCCTTCTGAACCATCATCGCCCATTTTGCCATCTTCACCCATGGAGTTGATAGACCAAGAATCTATCCCTCCTAACTTTTTTTTTCGTGAATGCTATCTTCCTAGGTTCTCTCACTTATCAACACGACAATGAAGACACATCTTCTCTCCCCTTTTGTATCTAGACATAATCAAAGAAGACTCTCCTTCGATTAATGTTGTGGAGTGCCAAGATGATGACTCCATCCTCACCTACCTTGGTGCGGATGACTCTTATATTCAATGCACCTTACCATCTGAAACCCAAACCATGTTGAATGAGTCGACTATAGAAATCAACATCCACACGGAGGATGATCCTCACATTGTAAAGATCGGACAATCTCTCGACACATCAGAACAAGCCACCTTCACTACCTTCCTTTGTGCCCACAATCAAGCTTTCACTTAGTCCTACGCCTGACATGCTAGGAATCGATCCTGACATTGCTGTCCATAACATCACTCTGAAACTAGACTCCAAACCAGTTAAACAGAAACTAAGAAAAATGCATCCACGCATTGCCCTCTTGGTTAAAGAAGAGCTTCAACGACTCCTTTCTGTTTCTTTCATCTTACCTATTGACTATCTGCAATGGATTTCTAATTTCGTACCTGTCACTAAAGCGACGAGGGGACTTCGGATATGTATGGATTTCGGGATCTTAACCTCACTTGCCCAAAGGATGACTTCCCCCTACCTAGCATTGATCAACTTGTTGATCTCACTGCAGCCATGAGATGCTTTCTCTCATGGATGGTTTCTTGGGATACAATCAAATTTTAGTAGCCCCAACCGATCAACATAAAACCGCCTTCATTACCCCCTAGGGGACCTTCTGCTATCGTGTCATGCCATTTGGCCTTAAGAATGCTGGTGCGACTTATCAACGAGGATATGACTTACATTTTTCATGACATTATGCACACTATCCTTGAAGATTATGTTGATGATCTTCTTGGAAAATCCAAACATCGCAGTGAACATCTCGATGTTTTAACCATTATTTTTGATCGCCTATTACAATACTATGTTCGTCTTCAACCAAAGAAATGTGTCTTTGGCATCCTTTTAGGAAAACTCCTTGGCTTTATCATCTCTTTGCGTGGCATTGAGGTCAACCCAGCTAAATTCAAGGCTATCTTAGAAATGCCCCCACCCACTAACCTAAAGCAATTACGTAGTTTGCAGGGAAAACTCCAATCTATCTAGTGTTTCATCTCACAACTCTCGGATCGATGTCAACCTTTCCATCATCTCCTTAAAAAGGACATTGTCTTTCAATGGAGTGAGGAGTGCCACCAAGCCTTTGAGGCTCTTAAAGCTTATCTCTTGCAGCCACCCATGCTTATCCCACCTCAGGACGATCGCCCTTTCTACCTTTACCTTTCTGCCACCAACCATGTTGTAGGAGCCATGCTCGCACATCGTGACTCTAAGCATCAAGAACAAGCAGTTTATTACATAAGCTGTACTCTTGTGGATTATGAAACTAGGTATACACACGTCGAAAATTTATGCCTAGCCCTACCATTCGTGGCCACCAAACTCCAACATTACCTCCTGAATCACAAAACTTTTTCATCACCAACGCTGACCCCATACATTATATGTACGCCAAACCTCATCTAAACCAACACATCGCCCGATGGCTTATGCTCCTCGCTGACCTCGACCTTGAGTTCGTACACCAGAAATTAGTCAAAGGAAAAACTATCCCAGACCAACTCGTGAGAATCCCCTTTACCTGGGGAACAATTTACCAATTTTACTTTCCCTGATGAACTCATCGCAACTCTTTCACTTAGTGATGCATCTTATCCGATGACTCTCTTCTTTGATGGATCTAAATGCTAGCGTGGCGGAGGGGCAGGTGTTGTTCTCATTCCTCTTGAAGGTGAACCTATGCCTCTTTCATTCAAGCTCAATTTCCCCTGCACTAACAATACAATGGAATACGAGGCCCTTGTTTTGGGTCTCCACATTACGTTACACTTAGGTGTGAAGTCTATTAACATTTTCGGTGACTCTCAATTGGTAGTAAATCAAGTTACTGGCATCTACCAATGTAAAAATGAGGAACTTCAAAAGTACAAACGTTACGTAGATTCACTTTTGACCTTATTTACCCATTATACTATCCAAACCGTTCCACACTCAACTAATAAATTTGTGGATACTATGGCTTGCTTGGCCTCACAAATTCCTACATCACCAACTGACTCTGACATATTTGTCTTGGTCCAACAAATCTTTGCCCCATCTTACTTAGTCCTGGATGTTTGTATGGTAAATAATGTATCTGCTGACTCGTAGGATACCTGGTATCACCAATTTCGCGACTACCTTACAACCTCTGTTCTCCCACCTGACCTTAGTAGTAATGGAAAACGCATTTTTCTTAAAGGTGTTTCTCGTTATGTCATCATGGGGGGACTCCTCTATAAACGTGGCTTCGATGGTATCCTCCTTCGATGTCTAACCGATGCTGAAGTCACTCATACCATCCAACAAGTCCATGATGGAATTTGTGGTGGGCACTTTAGTGGCTTTTCCATGGCCAAGCGGATCCTTCACCTAGGATATTATTGGCCTACTCTTAATAAAGACTACTGTGAATATGTTAAGCGTTGTGTTATGTGTCAACAACATGCCAACCTTCAACATACTCCCAGCCACCCGCTACAGGTCGCACGAGATCTTTGGCCTTTCTCACAATGGGGTTTGGACCTTATTGGTGAGATTCATCCGCCTTCTTTGCAACGTCACCATTGGATCATCACGGCAACGAATATTACACTAAATGGGTGGAGGCTGTTCCACTCATTTCAACCAAAAAAGAGAAAATTGTTGAATTCATCAATCATCACATTATTTGTTGTTTGGTGTTCCTCATCGCTTGATAACCGATAATGGCAAATCTTTCAAAAATAAGTTGTTACGAGCCCTTTGTGACAACTTTGGTATCAAACTTAGCTTCTCATCACCCTACTATCCATAAGAAAATGGTCAAGCCAAATCTTCTAACAAAACCTTAACCAAAATTCTCATGAAAGTCATTAACGATTCTAGGAAAAATTGGCATGATCACATCCCCTTTGCCCTTTGGGCTTATCATACCAGCATTCGTACTTCCACTAATGCCACACCATTCTCTCTGGTGTATGGTACCAAGGCTTTCTTACCTCTCAAAATACAAATCCCTTCCCTCAGAATATCTCTCCAGGATATTCTCACCAATGATGACTTCCGCCAAGAGCGGTTAGCCCAATTGGAGCTTCTTGACGAGCGTCGTCTTACCGCTCTTGACCACCTTCAAATTTATCAAAAGCGCATCAAGTGTGCTTATGATAAGTAAATTCATGAGCGTACCTTTAAAATTGGTGATCTTGTCCTCAAAGAGAATCAACATGTAACCAAACTAGAAAAGAGCAAACGTGGAAAATTTGCTCCTAATTGGATTGGGCCTTACATTATCACTCACACTTATGGATCAGGTACTTATCATTTAGCTTCGCTTAATGGTAAACCTGAGCCTGAACCCCTTAATGCCTTGCATCTCTGACCATTCTATTGTTGAATTTAGTGTTACATCACTTCTTATCTACCTTGCGCTCGTCCCTTGAGCTCATTTACCACCTCATACACCTTTTTTCATGCGTCTCAAAGTAAAATCAAACCCACGTGGTTTGATCATTACCTCCTCTTAAAGATGCCTTCTCCTTTTTAGTCGGTCCATGACATAAAAGTATCAAAATAACAAGTTCTCAATTATACAAGTCTAGGATATTCTTGAGTCAAACTTCCTACAAAACTAGATGCTTCATGTAGTGCCCACTTTCCTTGGACACTATTCAGATACTGATCCTGACACTATTGGTCACATTTTGGATATTATTATGTTTTGATGTAGTATGATGTATCAGGGATTATTATGGACATTATTATGTTTTTATTAGTATGATGGTTAGATGTTAGATCCTGGATTAATATTGATCTGGATTCAGATATTTTGCTTGAGGATCATTGAGACATTTTTATTGTTATGTGGATGATGATATACTAGTTGACATGGACAGGTTATTGATGTTAATTTTAGACATGTGACATTGATTATTATGAATAGCTCTAGTATAGAAATCTATTGGATGATGATATAGTTACAAATTGAATTTTAATGATAAATAT